>WBMZ01007251.1:309221-459391 GCA_013400975.1 Atrichornis clamosus
GGGGGACCGGGAGCGGCGCGGGGGCGCGCAGCGGAGGGGGAGCAGCTGAAAAGCTCGGGCGCTCGCTCCTGCAGCCCTCTGTCCCTCGGCCCTTCTATACCTTCGTCCCTCATCCTTCATTTTCCCATTCTGCTATTCCTTCATCCCTCATCTCTGCATCCCACATCCTCTCATTCATCCATCCTTCACCTCTCCATCCCTCCACCCGTTATCCTTCATGCCTCATCCATCTATCCATCCATCCATCCATCCCGCCATTCCTCAGCCCCTCCGCTCCCCAGGCGGTGGAGCCGCCGTCCCCCCGGAGACCCTCCGCGCGTCCTCCACCGCAGGGTGTCCCCGGAGCTCCCCGGGGCCACCGCAGGCGTGATGCTGCCCCCGCCGCGCGTTCACACGATTCCTCCCCTCTTCCTGCCTCCGGGAAGGGCGACCTGCTCCTCTGAAGGGCAGGAGGTCCCCAGCTCCGCTTTCTCACTCTTCCCCAGTCCCTAAGCAAAAAGCGCTGCTAGTGCTTTCCTATCCTTCTCTCCCTTTTCTCTGTCTTTTTTTTTCTTTTTTTCCTTTTTTTTTTCTTCTTTCCCACCCCCCGCCCCCCCCTTTTCCATGTCAGGAGGAAACAAAACGGTGCTGCTATAGGGAAAAACGGTGGTAAAAAAGAGGAAAACATATAGAATTCAATAATCATTGACTGTATGAGAAACAAACCATAGACTGGATTAGTTCTTAAAAGCAGTCTTCCAAGCCTGGTCTTGAAACCTAAAGTATTTATTGGATATTTATTTAGGATCAAAAGTAAGTATGTGAACATTCAAAATAAAAGCAAAAACAGCTCAGAGTACATTGTGTAAAGAGGAATCAAATGAATCAAACAAACAAGCACACCAAAAGCGGGCTATCAACTCTTTATCCTTGCCCTGAACTCTCCCTGCATTATATAATGTTGATAAACTGCTGCAAGTACGTTTGGGGAAAAGATACAGCAATGACGAGAACATAGTGCTTTTTATTAGAGCACATTAGTAGCCTTACCTGACAAGTAGTTGCTTCAGAGGTTCATTTGCACGTTTCTCATCAGCCCTCCAAGTAAACAATTTACTAGATGCTCAGTGCAGACATATGATTCCCTGGTGTCACTGTCTCTGTCCTAGACGCTTCTGGATGGCTTGTGGATTAATTTACTATGCTCTTCTGCTCTGCTTTGTACCAAGAGCCGTGCAGGTATCAACAGCTCCCACTTGTGAAGCCAGGAAACAGAGAGATTGGGTAGATTTCCACGTAGCTCCACAAACTGCTGATTTGCTGTAAGGGCTATAGTCACTTAGATAATAGATCTGGTCTTTTAACAGGTTTATTCAGAAAGCGGCCTGACCCTAAATTCACTGAAGACAATACGAATATTTGTATTACCATGATGGGAGTTGGTTCAAACTACTGTGAGCCTGCTGTAGGCATGAAGGTATTTCTGAGTGCCACTATTCCAGTAAGAACTCCCTGGGAACAAGAAAAATTACTCCCAGGGAACAAGAAAAAGTGATAAATTTTGCATCTTTTTGGTAAGATTATTGAGAGAAGGTCAGGGACCCGTCTCTGTTTCCCCTCAGCTATTGGCAAAAATATGTACTAGTAGGCAGGTTACAGCCCCTGGCTGGAGGCTGTCTTATGGTCTCTGCACGCTCAACCAAGCTACCAAATACAGTAGAAAAGGGGAGGGAAATTACAGGTCCAATTTTGGGCATCAATAAAGCTAGTAGGAGAAGAACTCAATGTTTCATTTTGAGCCATTGCTCTCTGCAAAGAAACTCAACAAATTAATCTTTCAGTGTTTTTCTCTTCTGTGGTCTCAGTCTTGGGATTAGATCTAAGCACCCCTTTAACTCACAGGTTTTTGCTGTCTCCCCTGTGTTTGTCCTTCCCCTCTGCCCTCTCTGCCTTCTCCAGCACATGATCTAGGCTATTAAGAGAGATGGAAGCAGTCAGAGAAGGGAAGGGAAATTGAGCAGTGGGAAAGAGTTGGGTTCTGTACGGATAATGACATCAACCTGCCCAGAATGAGTGGCAAAGAAATTGGCTTATGTTTTTAACATAGTTAATGCAGGAGTTCAGTACATTTAATGTAGTTTTTTATATAGTTTGGGGTTTTTTTTTGTTCCTCACTTACTCTGTAGTTGTTGATGGATGACTTCAGTAGGGACAATGTAATAGTAGCCTGGTAGTTAGAGTGACTCTCGAGAAATGAGAGACTGAGTGCAAATATTTTTTTCACTGAAATTCAGAATATAAAATGGACAGTTGAGGTCCTGTCTTTTCTCAGATGAATGACTGTAGCTCTCTTATCCTTGACTACAAATTTAGTCTGCATTAAAGCAAGCTCGTATATGTCCACAAAATTCTTGTCACCAAAATTATTTTGTTGGAAATTGATCAGTTCTTCAGGAAATTACAGGGCTTCCTTCAGATTCTTGCACACTCTTTATATATATGTTCAAGGATTTATGTTTATGTACAAGGATTTATCTGTTTTTAAATTATAGCAGAATTTGGCTTGTGAAGAATACAAATATTAACCTTTACATTTCAAAGTCATTGTAGTTAACTGGTTTATTCTTAGATATGAGGTTTCATCTCTTCTACAAAACCTTTGCAATTGCAGTAAACATTTTTTTCTGTTAAGATAAAATGTAAGCCCTTTGTGATTATACTGTTGCTATATAAATTGCCTTTGCAAGCACTGGCTGCTGAGCTTGCCACCTTAGACTGGAAATACGTTTATGCTATTTTCTGAAGGTTCCAAAATATTTTCTGAGAGCACAGTAATAGGTTTTATTCACATAATGGAAAATGTGGATATTAATAGATATTTTTAAGGTAAAAAAACTTGATACTGTAAGGGTCAAAAGAAACAGAACAAAATTACCAAAATAAACCAAAAGAAACAATTCCATTCTCGATCTGTTCACCAACCCCAAAAGTAGATATTTATCAAAATCATGTAAAAAAACCTGAAGATTTCTTTTTCACCTAACATGATCTGAATATTTATGAGAGACGTTTTTAAAGTAAGAATATTAAAGAGCATACTAAAAACTTTTGTGCAGTACTGAAATGCGTGTTCTTCCACTGGTGTTGTTCCCATAAAGCTAGTCCCATCAGTATTTGCAGGGGTAGGACTTCTCTTTTCACCCACATTCCTTTTGGAGGACCCAGAATCTGTGCTCATGGGAGTCCCATGTGCACTTAGCTATTTGTAATTGATTGTTGGCTTGGGGGTTAAGTGCATTGTTTAAAAATCTATCAACCTGTGGCTTGCTGTTCTTGACATTCATTAGTTATGGCTTCCCTTGAACTCGTCCCTGTTTCTGCAGCAGGATTGCCTAATGCCGGTACCTGGAGCTGTGCAATCAGCCTTAACGACCTTGACGAGCACAGTGACTCAACGCAGTTTGCAAAGTTGTGGGACGAGGAGTAGGAGCCTAGACCCAGACAGAAACTGTATTCTACAGCGAGAACTGAACCCAGACTGAGGCTTTGGGTATGAGTAAGCTTAAAAAATAACACTAAATATTGTCAGCATTTGAATCTGAGAAAGAACTGTATGATCTTAGTTTTTGCTTTGTAACAGGTGGAACACGTGTAGCTCTGGTATCCAAGTGGTTTAAGTCTCTAATTTTAGGCACTTTTGTACTGTCTGCTAATGTCTTTATTTTAGGGAAAATAAAATAAAGCACTTATTAGAATATTTTCCATCTGGAAATGTAGCTAATGTGTTATATTACAGGTTTATTTTATTCATGGAAGATTTTATTTGCTCCATATATTTTATCAAGGATGACAAAGATTAAGTGAGAACAAGTAATCTGTCATGAACTAGGGTGGTTTGGGAGTTGATTTTGGTTTTGGTTTGGGTTTTTTTTGTGTGTATGTGCATAGTACCATTTCTGTTGAGTAAGGCTGTTTGCTAAACAGCAGTTTCACATTATACAAGATAATCAGATTTAAAACTTAAAATTAAATGCCTTTGTACTATGACTCATAGGACTGATCCTGAAAAAGTGTTTTGCTCTAACAGGCCAAGATAAAACAAGGACTTCATTCTTGAATCCAGACTGGTCAGGGGTACCACTGTCTTTGAAGAGACAAGGTTTGCTGCATTTAAGCCTCAAGCTCCACTGAGTTCAAAGGATTGCTGTGAAAATGACAACTTCCCTAGTTAAGGCTTTCTGTCATGAATTTCTTAACAAATTTGATCATCTTCTCTTACCAAACACAAAGAACTTTACAGGCAAGCTTATATCAGCTGGTGAAAAAAAGTGTGAGAGGAGAAATGAAGTTATCCCTTTTGCATTACAGAAACAACTTAGGAGAGGGAAGATATCATCAGAAACCAAACATATAGACAGTGATATAACTTTCTTCCCATTTTAATCAAACATAGAAGGAACAAATAATTGAACTAGGGAACTTCAATATACTTACAGATTCTCATAATATGCAGTAAATCTTTACAGTTCTACTCTCCAAGGAGATTCTTGAGTAAATAATAATGACTTTGGCCTCTTGGATAAATGAAGATGGATGCACTGAGAAAAATCTAATTATAGATTTTTCCTACCTTTTTCCTGCCTTGATTCTTACCTTGTGCACCAGTATTATATTGCTGTTACTTCATATATACATATTTCAGTAGTGATACACTAAAATGAAGCTTAATGCAGGAAAAAGAGAACATAAAAACATCAACATACTTGTTTTTTTATTAGTTCAGTATTAAATCTGGTTGTTTTGGAAGGAAAGAATTTACCAATTTCTTTGAGAATTACCCAGTGCTACCAAGACAATACAACTATGCTGCAAACCCTGGTCTGTTCTGTGTATCATCAACAGAATTGTTCACTAAGGGCCACATCTTCACGAGGAATGATTTGAAGTTATTCCTACAGTGGTGTACCATAGTAGTAACTCTTTCCAAACAAGGATGCAGCCTTATCTTGTGAAAGCTATGTGTTGCATACTTTATTTGATTACCTCTGAATTAAACAAATAAACAGCTGAACAAATTTAACAGCTAAAAGCTCTGGGGGTTTTGTGGGTTGTTTTGTTTAGCTTTTCTTTTTTTAAATGCAAGTGTGCTTATAACAGGAGGTTCTGTAAGACACATTCACATCAGTGGATCACAAAGCTATGCTTGCAGAAGCCTACAATGTAGGCATAGCTGGATTTCAGATTGATACAGGAGACAGAATATGGAAATTGTTATTGAGTGCATTACTGGAAGAAAATAAGGTCCCAGCTGCTCTGGCCATTTTTACTGCTAACACTGAGAGGAATAGAAATACACCCTTTTCATGTTAGAGCCCAGTCAGGTGGGGCGAGCCTACAGTTAGAACAATGAACATGTTTTCTGCTTGAAACAGAATCAATTATAGAATGGTTTGGGTTGGGAGGGGCCTTACAGATGATCTATTTGCAATCCTCCGTGGCCTGGGCCGGGACATTTTCCACTAGAACCAGCTGATCTATGTATATGCGATCAAACTAATGGAGAGAAGTAAAAGCATTTAACTCCATAGTAACTCATTTTACAGTGTCCTTGCAGGGACATATTAAACTTTAAAAGTCTTTTCACCTATGTGAGGCTTCATCCTCTTTCAGAGTGTTTTTCTTCAGTATCAGTTACAACTGCTAATGATTAATTATAGATCTGACTATTTCTTTTGCACTTCTCTCTTAGATTCCTGGCTTCTCTCATTTGTCTGGAAGGACCTTAAGGTGTTTGTAGTAACAAACCATCTTTTTGTTCTCACATTTTACAGGACTTAGGACAACAGAGTTATGGTCCACCACTATGGTTCCAACTGGTAGCTAGTAATAACGACAATGCATCAGCTCCAAATCCTGTAATGACGTGGGCTAGACAGCTGGGAGATGTGGAAAGCCTCAGATTCCTTTGATGTTAGAAAAATATACAATGGAGTGGGAAGCTATGAAAAGTGTGTGTACGCAGACAAGCCAAATTTGGTAGCCCACAGAGGGATTTGAGCAGCTGCCTTCATGATGACTGCAGGAGATGCAGGAGATGTGGTGAAAAAGAACACTTGGTGCTTTCGAAACTTCCACTTCAAGTATGTGTACAGTCAAAGGTTTTCATGACAGCTAATGGTAAATTAATGTTTAAATGTTGTTTGCAACTTAGCAGAGAAAGTCGAAGAATGTTTTGAATTGTTTATGCTGGTGGAAGTTAAGTACATAAAATAGCTCACATACCTTATGAATCATTAGAGAAACAATAGTGACAAACTCTACATGCTTATAACAGATTGAAACTTCTAAGAAAGTACATTTGGAAAAGTTTCAGCTTTTTTTTTTTAAAGTACGTAAGACTGAAGAACAAGTTGGAGAGTGATTAAAATTTTTGCCATAAAGATCCACTCCAGTAAAATCTATACAGTAATTAATATATTTTGAACACTGACAAACTCCAAAACTCCATTGGTGCATTCAAAACCTGATCAGTCACACTGGATGTCAATATTCCAGTTTAATTCACTCTTCTGAGGAAACCTAGGAGCTACTGCTAAACCAGAAGATGAATCAGAGTATTAAATTAAAAACATATTAATTTTCATGATTACTGTAGTGGTTGTGATAATCTAGGGACATAAGAGAGGTAAGGTCTCTGGAGAGAGGGAATCTCTCTGGCAAAACTATCTGATTTGAAAAAAAAGCAGAACTCCCATCCCACCTCCAGCTTAATTCCTCCCCCCTATTTGAATAATATTGAGTATATAAATACAGTGTCTGATGAATCTGAGTCATGTGAATGTAAGAGGACTATTTGCAGCACAAATAACAAGTGGCAAGATTAGGTCCTGTCATGTTCTTTCTAAATGCCTAACTGAATAACACATTGCAAGTCAGAGTCTACATGCCACTGACTGAATTTATATGAACTCTAAATTCCCCCCTGGAATTTTATTAAGGGGAAAACCAATGGATATGTGAATTTTTGAAACACAAGAATTCCAAAGTGGCTTGCAAAAGAAATTTCCCTTCCCCTTTTTCTCAGTTGCTACCATCTCAATTTTTATCACTATTAATTGACTAAAATGTCCCAGAGGGGGTGTCCAATATAAAGCGGCTTGTTCTCTCTCAAGGTTTCCTAACTATTTTTAAGCTGCATTGAACTGTAGGAACATACAAATTCAGATGTAAATTTATGGTTAATACCAATCCCTTCAAAACTACTGGCACACTTTTATTTACTTATATATATGTATGTATATTTGTGTTTAATTCTGAGAAAAAAAGTCTGTTACAAAATCTACTCGTTATTTATATTACCTTGATGACAAATATAGTCTCTGGGACATCTAAAACCTTCATATATTTTGAAATAATGATGTTCAAATTGAATGCAAGCAAATGAAAACAGAAGCAAAAAACCTGAAATGCCATTGTATATGCTTGAATGTAAACAATTTTCACACTACAGTGTAGTTTTTCCTTCAACTTTGATTTGTTTATTATTCAATTTATGATAGAACAGAAGTCTAGGACAATGTTTTAATTTATATGTATTAAGGAGCAGTGCAGATACATGCTGTCAAAAAGAAAGATTCATAAAAATTACCTGTAATTAATTTTTCAGGGAAAGAATAAAAAAAGGCACAGTACCTGGTCAGAAGATAGGTTCTCTGTCCTAAGTTCAGTGAATGCATGCTGTGCACCTTGTGTGTGCCCATCTCTTCTTCATCATGAGAGGCAGCCAGGTATAGATACATTCATTTTAAGCCAAGGGATGACACAGGCTTAGCCTGGATGCCTGCATATCACAGGATAGAGAATGCTCTCCCTCAGGAATTTTTTTTTTCCCGTTTGCCATCTAGCACTAAAATTTATTGTTTGCCTCCCATCCGTTGGAAAGTCATTCAATCTTGAATTAAAAACTTAGTTATGGTAAATTTGCCACTTTGGTAAGCTGCAACAATGATTATCATTCTTCTTACAACCTGTCTCTTCTCCCTAACTTTTACTTTTCTATGTTCAAATTATCCATAAAAGGAATCTTTTTATGCTTTTGTCTCTCAGATTAAAGTGTCCCAAATATCCCAAGTAATTTCCTCTGGGTTCTTGTGATCAAGTTGACTTTTAAACTTCTGTTTGATACACCTAAGTAGGTTGTGAATCCAGGTAGAAAACCTGACAATAAGTCTCTCAAGGTGCTGTAGTCATTCTTACTCAAACAATTGTTTGACATTTGGATGAATTCCTTAAGGATATCAGTATATTTTTTCATGGTTTGTTTTAGTTGTAGTCACACGTTCTTAAAAAAATAAAAGAAAAAGAAAAACACAAATCCCGTCCCTTAAAATCCTCTTCATGGGTTTGATTTTCCTGGCTAGCTATAGCTTGAGCTGTGCTTTGTCTGCATTGTCCAACCACTGTACAGTGGGGTAAACCTGCCCGTGATCAGGTGCTAAGATGTTTCAATAGCTTTCCCACTCTTGTTCCTGAATGCTTCAAAGCCTTTAGTTTGATGTTTCTTCCTGACAGCCCTGTCAAAAATATAAATTCAAGCTGTCAACTTTCATATACTTGGAGACATATTTTTTTTAAACCTTAAATGTGCAGGTAAGAAAAGTATTTTGAGGATATCATTAGCCTAAAGATATACTAACCCTTACTCATGAGTGTTAGGGATTTAATTTCCCAGGTCTCCTTAGAAAATCCCTGTAGGCATGATTTTTGCAATTTTTGGTGCCTAAATGTATTTTAAAAGATGGCCCTTTGCAGTCTCTGTGTCAGAATACTTAGGATTGCTATAACACTTTAGACATACACAACATTGGTCAGGTTAACTTTGCTTGCAGATATGAGCACTCAGCACTATTATAAATCAGCCTCTACGTGTCTTGATTATCTACAAAAATTCTTTCATTTAACTTATCTTTCACTCATTAACTCTTTTTTTTTCCCCCTAGTCACTTTATGCCATTGCTTTTCCCCTTTATTTCAACAGTCTTGTTACTTGAATAGTCAGCATCTTCCTTTGCCACAAGGAGAGGGAGGATGATAGTTCCTTCCTCCACAGCCATATATAAATTTGGGGCTATTTTGGCTTTCTAAAAAATCCTATACTTAGGTCTTTCTTCATTGGCTTGCAACTTCAAATTACTTCTGAATTTATTCTATATGGTGTGTATTGTATAAGTCAGATACATGTTCTCTGGAATCAGTTTTGTTGAGCTTCAGGAGCTTCATTCCTGTAGTGCTCAGAAGAGGATAACAGGTAAGCTGTGCAGAGCCCTGAAGCCTCTGTGCTTGGGACCATGCTTCTGTGGCTACTCCTGCACTTGTTATTGCACTACACCAAAAGGTTATTTGGGAGCCTTGGATAATTCATTCTACTCAGACTAATGACTAGAATAGCCACCTGTAACTAATATCTCTTATTTACAGGACATATATCCACATTACAACAGCAATAGGTGCTGTAGCACAAAATTTTGCAAAGTTAAAAAAGGCTAAAATAAATTAGGTAATGTCCTCCTGGTCATTACGCAATTGCAGTTTCAACTAAGTAAACTGGAACAAACCTTATGATTGGCAAAGGCAAGAGCAGACAGGAAGAATCAGAAAAGCCTCACCCTGAGTCCTTGCAGTTCTTAAAAAGTCTGTAACCTTTTCCTAGCTGTGGTGATACGGCATTTACTTGACTACAGGGACTCACTTGTTGTCTCATTTGAGAATCTAAACTTAGAATAGGTGAATCTAGTCTTTGGAGACCAGGTTACAACAAGGCTATGACTAGGCTGTTAACAATGATGAGGAGGAAAATGTGTGCTCCTGAGCCTGCCACGCCAATCATGGCAAAGATACAGCTCCAGAGCTCTTTGGGTGGTGCCAGTCATGAAATCCAATACAGGTTGTAATCCTAAAAGTATAATGAGATCTCCTACATTTTACTTTCTAATGTTGAATAATTTCCTATGAATTTCCAAAAGTGAAGCTCCTACTGTAGCCATTGCAAGGTGGAATTTATATCTCACCAACTATTTTTTTTTAAATTTTAGTCTAAGTTCATGACTCTAAGGAAAGATTCAGTTGATTGGCTAATGTTAGCCCACGCTTTGCTATAAATTACTAGATAAATACAGGTTGGACTATTAGACTGAGAGAAGGAGGATCCTTGCTAGGCAACTTGCAGGGAGAAGTGTAAGCCATGCTGGTGCATCTGCGTGATTCCCTGTTTGGCACAGTGTGGGCAGACTCTTGGCTCCACATTTGCATGTCAACCACAGGGTTTATTAGTATATAGTGACCTCCACCAGCACTGCAAAATTTTAGAAGAGGAAAACCAAGCAACATGTGCAGTGCTCTGGTGTGTTACCTCTATCTTGCAGACCATGATTTGGTGCGTCTGCAGCAGCAATCTTCCCAGGTGTAGTCTTGCTCAGGCTACATGTGGAATGTAGTTTTCTTTTTGATGGTGAAGTCCAGTATGCTGAGGGTATCCCAGCATGTGAAAACATCTGCATTTGAGGGATAAGGCCATGAGGATGCTGATGGGGTGTTTTGATAAAGCAGTTTTGCTGGAGCCAAAGACAGACACGTGAAAACATGATTTAGATCCTTGGAACACCAGCCAAGCCATTAAGCAATAGAGTAACAGCAAACTACATAGAATTAGATCCTGGTCTCAGGCTCAGACTAGTACCTCTTTGTAGAGTCACTGGCAGTTACTCACTCATATCCAGAGGAAGAAAGTGGTCTTTAATAGTAATTAAATGACTCTTGTTTACTGCCATCAGTTGATTAGTGTGGTAAATTGATGCAACCGGCAGGAAACCACTCAGCAGGCACCACAAAGCACTCTGTAAAATGTCTCTGCATTTCAAATCTTGTGAGCCTGTAAAATCCCTGAGGATTGCACAATCCCTAGCAAACCTTTGAGCTGGGATCAAACACTTGCCAGCTGATGGCAGTGACGGTAAACCATCTTATACTGTAACAGTATACAACACATATAACATTTGTTGCTCTTGTGTAATGAACAGATATTGTAGAAGGCACATAGGAACATTTAAAAGTACATTTTAAACTTTCCACCTGAATAGCAAAAGGTTATCTTTAAAGACATGCGACTTAATCTTTTGGTGTAAAGTAATAAAACATGATTTAAAGGAGGCAGTGAATAGTGAGAAATAAATGTATTCTAAGTTCTTATGAAGAGGTTGCAAATCTAAGTGGAGATTTGGAAGTCTGAGACAAGTATTCAGCAGGCATCTCTTAAATCTGTTCTTAGGAGGGGCTGGAGTTACAGCTTTGCAATTTCTTGGGGTTTTTTGAGGATTGAAAATAACACTTTCTTCTCCTCATTTAACATAATTTAACAAAAAAATATTCATATCACAAATGAGGCCTTAATGAAAATAACTTAAGTTCCTGGCTGCCGACAGTGAAAGAATGCTTTCTGGCATATTTCAGAAATGCAAACTGGTGTTTTCGTCAAAGAAAGAAGGCTGTTATCCACATTCATTGAACATTATCTGTTCTTTGTGAGCTCTCCTCTGGATCTTCTGCTCATTGTACTGTTTTCTGTTACACCAATCAAATCCCTTTACTCGACAGAAAATCATCATTTTCCCACAGAACAATGATATACTAAATGAAGGTTTGCTTTACTCAGAATTGCATTACTCGACACTGAAATAATTAAGCTCTGCTTTACTCTGCTTGACAGTAAAACCAGGAGGTATTTTTGATAGAAAATATCACCAGTCTTAAATTTTTTCTAGCTTGTGTAAAGTTTGATGCTCTCTCCTTCGCATTTTCCACTAACTGATTGGATATCTCTCAACTCAGAAAACAGCCATACTAATGACTTTTTGCTTGGTTTGAAATTACTATAAACACACCCCACGGCAGCTTTTGAGCTACCATTGGTAATTATGACATAACAAAAGCCAGGGGTGGTGATGGGAAAGGGTGGCAATTTTGCTGATCAGGGAGACCAGAGATTATTTTGAGACTCAAACATTTGTAATTCAAGCCCTAAACCACTTCATGGATAGGGTAATCAAAGATAAGTTTCTCTGTGCCTAGTATCAGTTATTTTTCCTTCTATATTAGATTATTCATGCTGTACTGAAGCAAGAGTGACAGAGGAGTCACTCAATAGAAGTTTACTTCTATGCTACCGCAGAATATTGATGAGGGAGGTTGCAGAAAGGTAAAATGATAGTTGGCAATTGAGTTTTAAGCTTTGATAACAGAGGGATCAACTGTTGCTTGAATTAAATTAGATTTTCTGAAGTTATCTCCAAGTTTTTGATAATCCATTCATTCTCAATTTATTGGAATGAATTCCAGGAGGGAGTCAAATGACCTTGGCAATTTTCTCTGACAGTTATTTTTGTTCCTTTGGTTATGTAACCTCACATCACATCCATTTGATAGACCAAACTCTCATCTGAAACAATCTCTGGACTGTCTCTTTGTTACAGAGACCTATCCACTGGATCTTCTGAGAGACACTGAAGCACTAATATAAAAGTCACTCCATTATTATTTCATGTTCCCCTACTGTATGTATTGTATATGTATATTTGCAATATAATTTTGTTCAATATTATGATGACTCTTTGATTATCTTAACATTTTCTTTTCTTTACTTATTTATTTTAGCATAAGTGTCAGCAGAATAAAGCTTCTTTTTGCAAAGTTATGTACCATGTACTAAGGTTAAGGTTTTTTCCTTTATTTTTTGTAGGATAGAAATTGAGTTTCAAGATGTCACTTACCTTTATTACTTTGTTATTGGTAAGTGTAATATTCGTCACAAAAGGTTCATCTTTTGCTGCTACAGCATTGTCAGGGTCAGTATTTTAGAGCGTGTTTTAGACATAGAGTTGGCTCCAAAGCATGACTAAGATAGAGGATGATATCAATTAGTTGCTGTGGTTTTGGAATATGTCCAAAGTTAAATTGTTGTGAAGCATTATGGAAAATCTTTCAACCTACTTTAAAATCTCAGTTATATATAGAAGAATAAAGGAAATAAACAAAGAAATACTTCTTTGGCTGACACCGGACTCATAAGGCCTCTTGTGCAACTCACAGTTTTGCAATTCAGAAAACTACTGTCCTTGTTTATCTACCTTCCATGTATTAGCAATGTGAACACTTGAGGTTTTATTTATTATTATTTTCATTGGAAAAGGACTCATTCAATCTTGAAGTGTTTAAGTCAAAACTGGGGGTTTTCTTAAGTGCTACATTCTTTCTCAGCTAAAAGTAACATTGATTTGCAGTGTAGGGAAGAAGATTCTTTTCCATTGCAGGAACTATTAATCGGCCTACACTAAAATTATTTGGCCTGCACTAGGGAGCAGGTTGGAATGGATGAGTTTAGTGGTCCCTACTGGCCATACAATAGGAGCCCCTGGCTTGCTTCTTGTTGTCATTCAATTCCTTATCACCATTTCTTTGAGTTATTTATAATTCTCAGAAATAGTTCCATCAGTCTGAAATTACTGTATAAAATAATATTTTAAAGAGGATTTTTTTTCCTACTTAATGATAGTTTCTTAGGCCTGGACTCACACTGGGAATTTTGGTTCGATGTGGCAGTGAGCCAAACTGCCTCTGTAGTTCTACTTATCAGCATCCCCAGCCACAAGTTAGGTAAGTACAATTTCCACACAATGATTAGAGAAATAGTTTAATGACCATGAGGGTAGCTCAAAACAGGATTCACAAAACTCAGTGTACAGAACTTCTGAGGTAATTAGGAGGAGTAGCTGAGTGAAGAACTTGACTTCAAGACCTCTGTGATACAGAGATGCCTAAATTCAGTCTGGGCAGACACACATTTGTTCACTCATTAATTCTTTCCTGGGTTTACCTACTGAAGTCAGTAACTCTTTGTAAAGGGCTAAACCACCCATGGAGCAGGTGGAAGTTTCAGGCCCCCATTTGCCATTCCATCTTTGCTATCAAGCTATAGGATATGATGTGACATACTAATATTAGTCTTTGCTGATTGTGTCATTCTTACTTATGGTCTGCTAATTTACTTGTACTGTCCCTGCCTCGAGGTCAGGGCAAAGTGAATATGTTGATTTTTAAGTGGTCAGGGGTCTCTTTTCCTGTGGGTTTATGTCACTTGGGCTCTAGAACAGAATGCCACAGTTAGGGAACAGTAAAGATACTTTTGTGTTGCACTGTGTTTTAGGCACAAGAGACACAGAACTGTTCACTGTGGCCAAGAACCAAGTAATTAAGTGCCATAGGGGTTTTGTTAACAAAAAGGAGGGTCTTTATGTGATTACCATGAGGCAATTTTAAAATTAAGTGCCTGAAGAAGCAGCTGTTTGACCAAACCCCCTGTTCTTGATTCTTGAATTTAATTTTTCCTCCAGAAATTTTCTTTTAAGGTCAGCATTTAAAACGAGAGATAAACACTGTACCTGTACCAGCTCTGTTCTGATGAGGGCCCAGAGTGCTGCAGGTACAAAGAGGAAATAGTTGTGCTAGAAACAATTCCCAGATACACCCTTCCAGGTGACAGAAGTTAGAGCAAAGGCTCTTGTGAGGGGTGGTTAAGCAGTTAAGGAATGGGCAGCCCAGGGAGCTGAAGGAGTTACTAACCCTGCAAGTGTTAAAGAATTGACTGGACTTAGTGCTGTGGTTTAATTGATATGGTGGTGTTCAGTCAAAGGTTGAAATCAATAATATTGGAGGTCTTTTCCAATCTTACTGGTTCTAGTCCTGGGAACTATACTTGAGAATTTAGTACAATAGAGTAATAAGGAGTGTGAACTGGAAAACCTTTCTCTTTTATTGCCTGACAGAAAATTGAAAAAAAATACAAGGAAAAGTAATTTAATGTTAAGAACTTACTCTTTTTTGTTATGGAATTATGGGAAACACGGGCCATACTCTCAGTCAGCCTGTACTGGCCCTAGGCTGCAGCTCTGAGTGGCAAAAGTGGAAATAGACTGACTTTTAGCAATGAAGATTCTGATCTGTCATGCTTCCTTTTAATCGAAATTCTGACTGTGGCAAGAATTCTTACTGTAGAAAGTACAAGTGACACTCTTACTATAAAATGAGTGTATGCATAAACATATATTCGTGTTTCTTATGAATAGAAAACTGAAAATCTTTTAAGAACCAATTATTTCTTAAATAAACAGAATATGTTTCTAGCTCTTTTTCTGGCACAGGCATCCATCAAACAATAACAGGGCATCTGTTGAATAGACGTGCACATGCAATGCAAGCAGGATTAATTTTTATTTGTTGTTCATAAAAGATGTTACCGCAGTCTTAGATATTTAATTTTGTATAAACATTTAAGTGAATAAATGAATAAAGTACAGTTACAATGAATAAACACCAATATAGACTGTGATTAAACGCAACACAACACAGCAGGAATTTCAATAGGTTTAAACTGTAGTTACATCTACTCGAGAGGGTGTTAGCAGTATGCTTCAGACTCCCTGCTGCCGATTTCAAGCAACAAGAATGCCTGTTGCCCAAACGCTTCCCAAAGCAAATAACATTAAAGACTGAATTTCTTCCCGAGGGAAAGTCAGATATTGATGATCATCATTAACATAGAGCTCTGCTGCAAGGCTTATTTGAATGGTTTAGTCTTTATTGGTCTTCTAACAGTTTGTAGAGGAAAAGTTTTGATGCGTTAAGAAAAATGAACACATGTAGAAGGGACAGAAATATGGATTTACTAATATGTCAGGCATTACACTGCTTTTCATTACAGACTTGTTGAGTTTGAGAGTGGAGATTGGTCCTAATCCTAAATTTATGGGAGAAATTGCCATCTAGATTAATGTTGTAACATCATGTTCCTTAGGAAAATAAAACATGACTTTTTAGATGCAAAATATGTAACAGTCAATTTTTTTCTCATAATTTTATTTAATTATTCCAAGAATTATTCTATATATGTTTTACTACTTAAAATTAATTTGATTTATTAGTTATCAGTTGCTTTGAGCATTTAATAGATAGCAAAACATTCACAACTGAATCCTACCTGGTTGTCATCCCCATCAAACACCCCAGCTCTCCCAGCCCAGGGATAAAAACAGGTTGGACCATACTAGAGCAATAGATAGGCCCTCTGAGCTCATACAGAAAAAGATGTTTTGGTTCTCTTTGTTGTGCTAATATACTCCTAAATCTTATGTCCTCTTTGGCAATTACATGCTGCTTTGACTTTAAGATGCTGGTCTTCACTCATTGTAATCAGCTGCTGCCAGGTGCTCAAAGAGAAGAGTGTGGTAAAGTGTTGGCAAGTACTTACTAAGATGCTTGCATACTAAGTGTAGTGGAGGCAGCCAGTCCACAAGACTATCTCCTACGCTATATCCTAGTAAACTAGGTGAATAGCACCCACATGGGTTAGTTTGCTAGATGTTTAAACATTTCCTCAGGAAATTGGTTCCACATTCTCTTTCCTTCTGCTTGCACGCCTCGATGGTCAAGTCTAAGATCTTTTGTGTTTGAAGTCCTGTGTACCCTTTCCCATCAATCGGGTCAATTATAGGACAATTTATCTGTTATTTGCAAGAATTATGGGATGTTTCTGGAGAAGTAATGACGACTGATTGATTTTCTCCATGTCCTGCGTTCATCGTAAATGTGCTTCTGCCAGAGCATAATTCAGGGGCTTTCCCATCACAACCTTTCTGGGTAGTCAGTGTTTCAGTTAGTGCAGGTTTAAATCACTTTTAAAAGCTGATTAAAGGTTATTATTTGTTCATGGGAAAGGTAGTAGGAAAGTGCTGAAAGTGCAAACGTCCCAGTTAACTCTTTAGTGGAGGAATCACTAAGTGTGGGCAGAACAATAAAGCTCTCAGGGTGACTTTGCTAAATGTTACATTTATCTCTCCCAAAAAGTGCAGTCGAGAGATAAAAAAAGTAGTTGCAAAAGTAATTTTACCTCTTACCTGTCACCTTAAAAGGAACTTCTATTTAGTTCGTATCTTAAGTGTGCAAAGTGCAAAAGATGATCTCCCTACTAAAAAAAAATTATCAAACCCCAAAAACAAAAACAAAGAACAAACAAACCCAACAAAAAACCTACCAATTTGAAGAACTGTCCTTGCTACCAGGGAAGTCATAATATTTCATTTTTTTTCAACCACCAAAACCCAGGAAATCTGCAAACACAAATAAAATTACTTTTCTTAATACCTGTATCTCTAATATCTGAAATCTTAATGATATTATACTCAAAGTTTTGCACAACTTGCAGCATAAAAAATTTAGTGTTGCTGCATAATTATTGAAATTATTAAAATTAACATATTTCAGAGCCTTAGCTGAGAATAAGGACAAAACCTCTTGCTGTTAGTAGAGTAAATACTAATGGAATACTACCCAAACTTTAGTTTCATCTTAATATTATTTTGATTACTTAAGGAGGATCTACCTCTCTGCTGCACTACTGCACAAGGTTCTTTGGAATGAAAATCTCTCTGTGTACATCTGATGCAAAACAGCAGAAGATCAGAGGAAAGGGAAGGACAAACCCAGATCCTGACTCTTGTGTCTAACATGGTTCTCAAAGGAACTCCTCACTACTCTGCACAGGGCCGCATATCTCCAGAGAAATTTACTCTGTATGGCTATAAGTGGCAATCTGAGAAGGACAAGTATGTGGGATGGAAAAGGACCTAGACAGATGCTGAACTAACTGAAGGTACAACAGGGTATATAGGAATTCCTTCCCTGACATATGCATGTAAAAATATTGCATTTACTTTTAATGCTATTGGAAGTTGACAATCTGTGCATGCCTGCTGGAATTTGTTTTGAATTAAACTCTGGAGACGCTATTAAATCAACAGTGAAGCTGAAAGAAAAGGTCCCAGTACACTCCTGTAACGCACTCTAAATGTGGTTCAGAGATATCTCAATGCAATTGAAAGTCACCAGAAAAATATATAAATAAGTAAATAAATAAAAGTCATGTACCTGGCTATCTCTCCATTACCTTTTAATCAAAGTACAAAGATTATTGATCCTCATCCTTGGTTTTCACATGTATAGTACAGCAAAAATAACATACAGTGAAAACAACACAGGACTGAGGTTCCGCAAGGCCTGATAATGAAAGTGAAAAATGTGGAACTACCTCAGGAAGGCAGTGAAGGATTCAGATCAGAAAAGGTGATGAACACTAGCAGAGCAGGACAGCATGTTTAAAATTGTTGCAGCGTTAAAAAGAGAGTTTCACTACAATCAAGTAAAATTTTAAGAAAAACCAGGGTAGTGGAAATTGTCTTTATCCTACCAGAATGAGCTATGAGAGGAAATGAGACAGAAGCTGTGCAGTACACCTAGGTTGTTCACAGAGGAGGCATCACTGTGCCTGTCTCCTCTACTCCAAATTTGAGTATGAATTGCTGCTAATAGGAATAAAAGCCCAGAAGACCAATTTGACACAGCTCAATTAGTTTATTGATCAGCACTATGAAACCACAGCCAACCAAACCCATAACATATGCGTTACCAACCTCTGCTGGACTGTTCCAGCGGTTTGGTTGAAACAAAGAATATTTTTCTTGTGTAGAGTAACATCAATAGATTTGTTGTTATGAAGAAAATCAGCAGAAAAAAAATTATAATCCTTATGACTCTCATCAAAGAATGAAGTGTTATTGTCAAATGTTGTACACAATTTAAAGATACATTGATATCTTATAATTTGTAATTTTTTGTAATTTGGGCCACACAATGCCCTACTGGAACTTTTTTTTGTGCTAGAGCTTGAAAATCATCAGAGTAATAGACAATATACCATCAACAGCAGAAAAGGCTTTATCGATCAACGTTTAGAAACAGCTTAGCTAAGAAAAAGTGTTATTTGCTATTTGTACAGGTGCAAGTTAGGCAATTTCCTGCAGGACCTGCAGGACAGGCAGGTACTATGGACAGAGTTTTTGTAATTTTTACATGTTGTAGTAATGGATCGTTTCCCTCTACCACACTATTGAGAAAGTTATAAATCTGCTAATAATAAAAGTTTCCCAGTAATTTCTGTCCTATGACTCCTTTTAGTTGCTGAAAATGTCATCAAACTTTAAATATTTTGTTCATGTGATACGTGGGCTGGTTTGTATGTTTCTTTTTTGGGGAGAGTTTTAGACGAAATAATCCAGAAATCTTCAGAGGACAAGACTAATATTATTTTGCACATTTTTAAAGTCTCCTTAAAGGTAGGTCTCTGTGCTGTGGAGCAAGAACTTTGACATTTGTTAGATCGATTTCTGACGTTAAAAGGACATGATTTTTTTTCTGATTTTATGAATATTTCTCCAAATTTGAATAAACTATAAAGCTTTTCAAGTATTATTAACTTGGCTATGTATGACTTGATAGAACGCATTTTTTCTGTCCTCTGAAGATGTTGTTGTTTCAGTCTGCTTCTTAGTGACTTCCTGAGCTATAGCCCTGTCCCTGCCTCCCCAAATGTCCAGGCGTGCTACATCCTGGGGACTCAGATATATAGGAGGATATTCCTGTTTATGAGAGTGTTCCTGTGTCTGTTGTTGCTCTTTTCAGTGGTGTTGTGGCTCCAGACTCTGCAACTGAGTTCCCAGGTTTACAATCACCTCTGACTAATGAGGAAAAACTGTAGAAAAGAGGTTTAACTGACTGGACACATGGAAGGTGGGAAGGGATAGGAGAGATTAATAAAAAGTGAAAGGAGGAGATTAGACAAGGAGGAGGAAAGGAAGAGACAGAAGAAACAGGAGAGCGGAATAAAGATAAGCTAAAGAGAAGATGAGTTGAGAATAGTTCAAAAGCACTCTCCTTCAGAAGCGGAACAGTTCTTTGATCACACTGCTAGATATTCCTTTGCCATGGAACAAATTGCTGCCAAGCTGCCAACTACGTGTTTGTGTCCCTCTCTGCATGGTGACCCATACAGAAGAGAACAACTTTCTGCAGTGACAGCCTAAACTTTCCTTTTAAGCATTGGAGTGCATTGTGCTGCATATCTGAACTCCTGCTTGATGCTGTGGAGAGGAGGCTCATGAGCCAGGCTCCTTTAAGAAAACACTTTGAATAATATATACACAGGTTTCCACAGGAAACCTTGTTTCCATCACATCCTAGCTTTTGAGAAACTCTGATTTACAATTTTAATACTTTTAGCAACAATTTTGGTCAGAATATATGTATATCTGTGCAACTGTATTCTCTTTAAAGTCAGCCTTAGCTAATTTTTGCAAAGATCTGTATTTTAGGCTCTTCTGTTAATTAAACTGATTCTGTCCACCTTTGAAATTTTTGTTTCTCTGTCAAAATACCTTGAAAAAAGATGTTTTTCACTGACCTATTTTGTGATTGAAATATTGTTCTTTGCTGGTGTGCCTGGTTACATCACAACATTCACTTCCAATAAACATGGCCTCCCAAATTCATAATTTCTCTGCTGGACTGCTTTCAGCTTCTTGTGTGAAGGCACGAGCAGCCATCCTGCTGCACCAGTTAGATACACATTTTCAGGGAAACTGACACTGAAGACAGCTGATTTTGTTTAATTTCATCTTAGGAAAGTCTGTAGTAAAAACTGGAATGTAATCAAGTCAAAATTAGAAGAGCAAATGTCTAAATTTTTTCAACTTAAGCACAAAGGAAGAAACACAAGGAAATCCATTATTAATGAAAAAATGCATAGAGTACAGAAGAGTAATTTGTAAATTGCTTTTAAAATTTAAACATTTTCATATAATGGAACAGCCATACAGATAACTTTTTAAAACAAATACTTTAAAAATTAAACATACACAAAGGAAGAAACAAGATTTCTTTACAGCAGATCATGTCAGCTAACAGGATTTTTCATTCTCTATCAGGTTTTCAAGGATGCAGTAGAAAAATGATGAAGGTAGAATGATTTAGAAAACATTAGAATAGTCAAGTGCATATCTTTTCTATATTATTAAAGACAGGGTTATTATTTGCAGTGACATAATAATAGCCAAGTTAGAAAGAATGGTAGAATATCAGGAGTGCTAGGGACAGAGGATGTAATTAAATTATCTCTCTAAGGCCTATGGGACTGTCTTTTCCCTGTTTTGTTGTCGGTGTCTGGTCCCTCCAGCTGTTCCTTTACAAGTTTTTCTCACTGTAGCACTTTTAGATATTTTTCGGCATGCCTCTCCTAGGGATCAGGAGTCTCAGAACAATCATAATCCCTGGTATAATGTGGGAGTCTCAGAATGAGGACAGAATCACTGCATACAAATCAGGATGGCTGGTAAGCCTGCACAGCATCCATCTATCACACTGTGCTTCCACAGGGCTGCACCGTATATCTCACACTAACCACATGAAAGGGGCTTTGTCAGCTGTCATGTTAATATTTTGCCTATAATTTTGAAAATATAAAGGGCGAACATTAGTTGGAGTTGCAAATATTTTTAAGAAAAGTAGATTGAACGGACTAAGTAGAGAAAAACCCTTCAGGTTCTCAACAGATTTAGGCAGCAAAACATGAGCTATGACTTCTGAAGCAGTGATACAGCCAAGTTTCTATAGTGTTGCACAATTTCCTTCCCTGGTATTTATGAGAAAAAAAGGCTCTTTCTTTTTAACCAGGCAGTGTTTAATGGCAGCATTTTGTGATGCTTGAAATTTTTCTTTCGGCCCCTATTTTGTTCTGTCACTCTTTGAGGTCTTCGGCAGGGACCTTCTAGAAAGAGAAAGAGGAAGCCTTCCAGCAGAAAAATCTACCATTCTTTAATGAAGATTGCAGAAAGATGCTGAGGTGAATTAGAACTCATTAGCTTCAGTGCCACCTACTGGGAAGCAGTCATTTTTATTGCTCAGGTTTTGTTGATTGATAATGTTAAAGAGTTTCAAGCATTTCGTGCAGTTCTGTCCTGCTCGTGTTAGACAACTATTCCTGGTTGGATAGGAGTCTTAATAGTCTCCACATTTTTAAGATGTATTCTTTATACTTGACAAAATGCCCTATATCATCTTCAGACCTAAGTGTAATATTTGCTCATTATTTTGGATTTTTCTTCCTCACTGATGCATTCAGTCTAGCAGTTTTCTCTTCAGTCATTTTTGCATGCATTTTTATTGCTTTTTTCATGCCATTCTTATGCTTCTAATGAAGCAAAATAGTCCATTGCAAAAATTTTCCCTGCATAAACTGTGTAGAAAACCTAATATACAATTTCCTTTTCATGTTTCACTTGGTTTTCTGTTTTCCCCTAAATTTCTTAATTTATTTCATCTACTTTTTTTTTTTACCTTGCAGGTCACAGTTATGATATAATTTTCCTATGTAAAGAGGGTTTGGGCACCTTTTGGAAATCAAAGCATTGAATTAGACATAAGAGGAACATACATCTTTCCTAATGGTCCCTGAATGCTACAATATAACTGACTACTATAATATACCATACCATAAGGAGAAATCGTTTTTTGTGTAGGCAGTGTCCTGTAGAATTGCTACCTTACATTATAGTGAAAATGTAGAGACTCTGTTGTCAAAGGACAAGGGGAAAGTTGATGAATGACAGCAGGATACACCAGGAAACTGCAAAAAACTGCAGCAGTTCATCATATTGTTCAAAGAGTCTGAAGTCACATCCAACTTTGGCATAGAAGGAATTTCCAAAATTGCAGTCCCAAATGTCCAGTCCTAGTCATTGCATCTCATCCATAGATGGAAGCTCTGCCAGTCTGGCACAGTGGAGCAGTTGATCACAAACCAAGCTTCCCCAGAGACTGGACTTGCATGACCCTGTTAGCAATACTAAAGTCATGGGTCTGATGAGCCCAAGGAGAACACAGTCTTGTTGTATTGCTTTTAGTACCTGCTTTACCCTAAAGCATGTTTTAAACGAAAGTATAATCAGAAAGGGTGAAATAGAACAACAAATGGAAGATTTTCCAACTGAATACGTGCCTCAGTGAGTGCTGCAGCACTATGACAGCAGACATCTGGTGTGGATCTGCTGTCAGCTAGTGATTACTATGTTTTTCATCCTTAGTGACAGTGAGATTCCTCATATCTTTAAATTGAAGCAATTAAATCTCAGGTGTGATTGGTACAAACAACATCTTACAAGCATGCCATCATCATACCACCCTGCTGTTCTCTTGATTATTTTAGTACATCATTCTTTCTAAGGGAAGACCATTCATTTTAGTGTTGATCACATCTGAACTCAGCTATTCAAGGGGGAGTCGCTATGTTCATAGAGGTTATTGGGGGGGGGGTGTTTCTGATTAATGAGCTTCTGTACCATAGCAAAATTTATGACATATTTGAAAAGGAGAAGGGAGTATTCTTGTGGTAAAGTTACTGTATTTATTCCTATTATTCAGGGAAATCTGCATGTATTCACATGCTATTTTTCAAGTAAAACTTTTCACACTCTGTCCATCAACTACTGGCCCACAGACTTGTAAATAAACCTTACTTAACCAGAGGAATTTATGGTGGTTCGTTGTACTTGGAATGTTAGTTGAAATATTTATAGTGCTTATGGATTCATACATGGGAATATTTTAAAGTTATATTAGGCATTTCAGAATTTGAAGAACATTTTGTAGCATGCTATTACAAACAGAGGTCTAGTATTTCCTGCTTGCTCACAGTTTTGGGGACAGCAGGCACACCTTTCCAAGATTCCTCTAGATGATCAGAATATAAACTGGATGAATCTTTTGACAGTAATTCATGCTGGTAGACTGTTCTAAAGAAAAGATTGAAAGAAGATACTTCCTGCATATATTATCTATCTGAAATGCACTCTTTTCCAAAGCCACTACCAAAATTTCTGAATATCTCTCTAAGTTTCTAAGATTTAGCATTCTCTTCTTCCCGTTGTACATAGAATCAAGCTGTTACAGAATTACACACCTTTCTACCATCACTCCAGTGCTAACAAGATGCAAATACTTCCTACTAAAGGGCAGTCTTGGGCCTCAGACACCTGGGACCAATTACACAGAACAATCACAGCTCACTGCAATTTAAAACAGGAATCAAAGTCACGGAACATTTTAAGGGTTCGGGGTCTATGCTGTTAATGCATTCAGTCTACAAGTGTTTGGTATTTTCTCCTCACCTGGATCTTCTGAATTCAGCAGACCATAGTTGGCTCTAAATACAGTTAAAATGATCTCAAAAAATGCAAAGAGGGTCATTTGTCCTGGCTGATCAGAAAAAGAAAGCACAAAATGTTTAACTTGAATACCTTTAATATTGGCTTCTGCCAGGATTTCCTATTTGTCAAGAAACCTAACTTTTAGTAACTCAAAACAGGAACAACTTGAAATTCTCTTTGAATGCAAGACAAATCAGCTATCTTTCATCTATCATCTTCTAATGGCATTTGGATGAGATGATACATTTTTTGTTATTAGAAATTAAGCTTGTCTGATAAGACGTAATACCATCTCTGAAAAGGTGCAACCATGGCTTACAATACCATCATCATAATTTTCTTTCTGTTTTACACAAAACAGTCAATCTGTTTGATTATAGATTATGCAGCTGCTTGTACATAGGTACCCTAAATGGCCGACTGATAGCTCTAGAGTTATCACAGCACACTTAAGAATAAATAAAGTTTTAATTAATTACTAGTCACTGTATGCTGAATTTTTCACCATCTGTTTGCTATTTTCTAGAAAAACTGATTTAATTTATCAATACAAAGCTCAGTGGGCTACCAAAGGTCAGGTTCAGTTGTGAAAAGTGACACTCAGCAGGTTTTGGATTTGCTAGAGATTCATCTCAGGCTGGTCTCTGTGCTTTTAATATATGCTTGAAAGTATTAGTTATGTTTGTGACAGAGTAGGTAACTGATTTCAGGCTGTTTCTTTTCTTGAGTTGTATGTCCTTTTTAGTTTTGAATGACGGAAATGACAAGGTGTAGTTTCTAAGAGATTTGGTCTTAGACATAGTGCCTCTATCTTTTTTGTTTACTCCTAATATCTTCATGCTTGTTAACCTGGAGAACCTTAAAATTTGAAAGGAAAAGAAAAAATAAATTAGAAATTTGCAGAAAGCCATGAAATTTGCTCTTTTTCACTTGACCACTAGAGGAAAATCCCTAAGATCTTCCCAAGTCAGATGAAGCACTTGACATCACCACAAGAAAAGGAGGGCGTACATGGTACATCTTCTGGACAGTGGTCTTGTATCTGGGGTGCACAGTCTGAAGCCGTTTGAGCAGCTTCTTTTAGCAGCCTTCTACTTGTAACCAAGTCATCTAAGCAATCTCACTGTCCTATGTGGTATCACATCTCCAGCCCTGCTGCATTGCCCAGAGGAATTTGGTGGGGACGGATGATAGGATTACTGCTCCCCACTCCAGCTGTCCTTGAAGAGCCATGCCACTCTTCCTGCAGTGTAGCTAAGTAGGAGGAATATCTGCCTTTTAGCTCTTGCAATTTGCAGCTTATGATTTCAGCATGAACAGCTTTTGTCAGGAATGTGGGAACAGCGAGGCAGCCTGCACACTTCAGCAGCAGAGGCGCATCTAATGCGACTGTGCCTGCTTCTTTCCAACAGAGCAGCCACATAGAGCTCTGATATGACTCAGAGCCCTATCTAAAACACTGCTACCAGAAGCAGTTTGAAATACAGTTGCCATGATTTAAAAATACTTACTGTTGAAAGGATTTGATTACAGTTTTACTAATGAGAGTGAGGCTGGAAAATTGTCTGACCACTCTTGAAAGCAAATGAGGGAGGGACCCGGTGCTGCACTGAGCTGAACCAGTGATGTGGGTTGACTTTTTATGAAAACATGAAGATTCAAGGGCTGGAGCACCTTTCCTATGAACACAGACTGATGGAGTTGAAGTTATTCAACCTGGAGTCTACAAAGGAGCAGGAAAGGGACTTTTTACAAGTGAAAGCAGCGACAGAACAAGGTGTAATGGCTTTAAACAGAAAGAGGGCAGGTTTAGATTATATTAAGACAAATTTCTTTACTGTGACATTGGTGAGACACTGGAACAGTTTGCCCAGGGAAGCTGTGGATGTTCCATCCCTGGAAATGTTCAAGACCAGGCTGGATGGGTCTCTGAGCAACCTGTTCTAGTGGAAACCATGGCAGTAGAGTTGAAACTGGGTGTGATATTTAGTGTCCCATCCAACTCAAGCCATTCTTTGATTCTATGATCATCATTCCAACTAAAGAAAGAGTTCCAAGATTATGAAGTAGGCTGATTTTTTCATTATTTTCTGTCTTGCAAATCTGCTATCATTTTCGTGTTTTGCAGTTATCCTAGTTCTACTTGTGACTGGTCTTTTATAAACAAAATGGTGTTTAACAGAGCTGAAAAATATTTTCAAACTCACAGAGTGCACTAAAGGCCCTGTTTTGGATGGCAGCTGCAAAACAAGCGACTGTGTATTATAATAACAATAATTACTCCAATTTGGTTCTATCAATCTATCAGCCTACATGGGGGACCTTTGAACACCTCCATCTGTTATTTGTTCAAGACATTATTTGACTGAGGTCATGAGCTCTTTCATCCATAGTGGCTGCTCTTGCTGCATTCCCTGATCGAAAAAAAAAGCCACAAGAAATTTTCTCGAGGAAAGAGAGCAGCTAATCAGCTCCTGTGTTTGAATTCTTGCTGATTGAAAGTATTTTTAAGTGTTCAGGTTGGTAAGTTTTCAGGAAAGTTCACACTGCCAAACCTCATTGCAAATATTTAGCAATTCATTGCATATTCATGAAATACTAAATATATTTTAGGTCCTGATGCTTCATTAACAAAACAAAAAAACAGGCTGCATAAATCACCCAATATTTAAAATAAACCCATCAAGGCATTTTAAAAATCTCTTTTTTCCCCCTCACTCATTATTTTAAAAATAATCTTGTCTCAGGTTTGCATATCATTGTAATTTTTTACTATTTTGCATATTTTAACTTGTTTTGAGGTTCTGAGTGAATCCCTTTTTTCTGCCAAGAAACAACTTAAAAATAATTGGTTAAAAGTATAGTAAGAACTCTATGCATAGATATCCTCATTACCAATATCAAATAGATAACCTCATTACAATACCATGTTCCCAGAATTGATAATTATCTGAAAATCTTTCTTGCTTTTATGTTCCTCGAAAAGAGAGGTTTAGATAAAAAAAATGTCAAACTAATCATTTTTCCTTCTCAGTTAAGTTTCCAGGAGCTCAGAGCATTTGGCTCTTCTGTCTGTTTAACACAGGAACTGCCACTCTTCCTTGTGGACAAGAGGATCCTCTTTATGTAACCCTCACTCATGCTAAAATCAGTGATTTACCTCTCTAAGCATGATTAACATACCATCTCTCACTGAAGAGACTGAAGAATGTCTCAGAATGTTTCAGAATTATTTAACTGTAGTTATTTGTGTGTTCCTCTCCTCCTGAGTGTATGAAGGCAGTATAGCTGTATTGGGGTACAAGGTATGAAATCTTCACAGGTGGTATGAAATACTGCTGATTATTTTCTGTACTAATAAAGGCTTCTGTGAGCAGCTCATAGCTGTGCTGGGGGCTGTAACAATATTTATTTCATGCTAGATCTCTGTCTGTATTTTCAAGAATTTGGTGACAAATGCTTCTGTTGTCAAATGGCCATCTGTAGAAAAATTACCTAAATGGTCATCACAGAATATCAGGATAAGACCATGGTCAACAAGTGTGCTTTTTCAACACTTTGCACTAGGGACAAAATTTTTCTATGTGAAGGACAAAACTCTGTGTGGTTGGTCTGGAATGTTAGACTTAACTGCTCAGCAACTATCAACAATCACCAATGAACTCACTTTTCCATTCAAATGGAAAAATTAAGAGAGCAATTAAAAAGTATGCAGTGACACATATCACAAAACAAAGGGTGAAAGAAAAAGGGAAGTGCCTCTAAAGCCTGTCATATCTCTGGACATGCTCCTCCTGTGAAGATACTCCGAGAATGAACAAGCAACACGTGACAAATGTATAATATATTGAGCGCATTAGTAATCACAGGATGACTATGAGTCATTGATGTGATGTGGTCATGAAGAAAAGACAACTGAAGTTGTAAGATGCAGCAAGTCAGGGCAGATAGGTAAGATGCCAATAGAGGCAGCAGTAGCATACCCAGTTCTGGTCCCCATATTTAACAAAGATTATGTTACGGTTCAGCAGATGCAGCAACAGGATGTGAGACAATCACAGAAATGTATTCTTGCAAGAAGATAAAGATAAAAATTTGAATTATTTAGGTGAGCAAAATGCTACCAGATATGATTGCTCCTGACAAGTACATGAGAAGGTCAACCACTAACTTGGGGGAGGTAAAAGCATTTTCAGCTATGTTACCACAAGACAAATGAGTCAAAAATGGACAATCAATCAATTTGAGGTAGAATTTAGGAGCAAATTTCTCAGGTTTAGGGCAGTGGGTTTCTAAAACCTCTTTTGTCATTGGAAAAGAGGAATCAAGTAGCATAATCAGTTTTAAGCAGGATACATGTAAGAAAGGGTTTACCTGACAAAATGATGACTGGACCTGGTGACCAGGACTGACCTAGTTCCATGCCTTTATTTTATAGTCATATTTCTTGACAAACTAAACACAGGCTCCAATATGTCACAAAATGAGTACAGTGTAAGGGAGCAAAATAGACAAGGACAGACTATAAATAGATAAACTATGTTAGTTTTCCTTTTTTTGAAAACATATTTTTTCTAAAGAATTTTTATTTTTATTGTTTTATATTTTTAATTTTTCTTCTTTTTTTTTTTAACCAGTCATTCAAAGATGCATATTTTAGGGCATTCTGAGTCCCAAATGCATCACATTTTTTCAACATTGCATGAATTATTTTGATAGAAAATACTTTTTCTCCTTATGAACCTTGTCTTGCTCGTGCCCTTAGATTGCTATAAAAGCACTACTACTCAACAACTTAGGAACATAATTCAGTTTTCAGGAGACCCATCTGCTTAGGCTATGTCTGTGCTAGTGGAGCTTGCTGGGTAGCTCGGAGGCTATCTGTGACCACAGGAAAAATTTAATTTCTTTTGCCACAGAAAAAATTAAAACACTTTGACAAGGATAAATTTGGTGTCAGCAAAAACATACACCATATTGTCCTCTAACAAAAGAAGAGTCATGAAGTTCTGGAAAGTCAGTGACTATTATTATGGAAAAGAGGATGTTGAAATGTACATTATAAATTGACTGAAATAAAAATGCTCAATGTGAAATGTTTTACAAGAGACTTATCTGTGAGACAGGAATTCTCACACTCACAAATGGGATAAAAATTTGATGGGAGTGTTTGAAATGAATAGAACCAAACAATTTCCAAATTCCAGATTAGCCTTGGATTTTAATGAAAGAAGCTAAATTCTTCAGGGAGTTCATCTGGGAGAAACTCATTCCTTCAGCAAAACACGAGGGCATCTCTGTTAATACTTTCTCTTCACACTAGCTGCTTTTGCAGGTCCTGATGAAGACATTCTTTTCTGAACAGAAATTTAAGTAATGCTTTTGAGTGAGGATAAAACCCTTTATTTCACCTCACCCACTGCTGAATCTTAGCATCAATGTCATTGGTTTTTGTGTGAGCCTTAAACTTGACATATAGACAGCTTGAACAGTGAAGAGTCAGCGACCCAACAGTCACATATTCAAGAGTAGACATCAACATCTTCTGCAACAGATTAAACACAACCAGATTAGCTCTTCCACAGCTCAGGAACAGGTTAAATCTCCCTCACTAACACTGAACATATGCTCTCATTTTGCATTTTTCACATGATGTAATCTCAACTGCTTTTGCAAAGTCAAACTTTGCATCAAAAAACCCCTTCCATTTATCAGCTAGCAAATGTGCTAATCCATCCACAGATTTGCTACAAAGTTTTGCATTATTCACTTTTCCAGCAGCAGTTGTGGTGTAACTTTTAAACACAATAATAATATGACACAAGATTTCAAAATGTTACATATTTATTAGAATTTCCTCAGGTTGATGAATTTGATTGTCAGCTTTATTGTAAATAATAATTTTAGGTCTTGAGTTTTAAGTGTCTTAAGAGAGTCATTGACTGTAAAACATGCAAGTGTAGCCACGTCTAATTTGCATGTGAAATGACCACTGTGGCCTGTGAAACCTTCACCTGCAGATGGTATACACAGAATGGATAATTGCACAGGCAAATGGATGATGATCATTTTCACATTCAGAAATGCAGCTTACACATCAGTAATTATAACTGCAGGCTTAGCTTGTTTAAAATCAAGTGTGTGGTATTTCATACAGACCTGAACTTATTGCACAGAAATGATCAGCCACAGATGAATGCAGACAAAAATGGAATTTTTAAAATTAATTGGACTCCTGGGCAGCAAATGAGGTGTGATGTAGGTAAATGTCAGAGAAGAAAATAAAAGGTAAATGTTTTAGGAAAGTTATTGCAGCATACAAGTGAAGCCAAAAATGGAAAGTCCTCTATCCAGCAGGTCACCACAGTGAGAAATGATGGAGTGCTCAGGTCAATAGGAGACACTGAAAAATAAAAAAGAGGGGTTTGAGTAAATAAAAAACCCACAAAACCCTACTGGATGCTAATGTTCTCTTCAATTTATAGGCTAATACCCAACTGCTGGCTCAAACAGCATGTGTTGAACATGTCCTGAATACAGTGGGAGGCTCGACATTTTTTGCAGTCAGATGCCTGGGAAGGGTTGAGTATTTTCATCTGCTGATAGGGATGCTACGTGTAATCATTTATGTCGATGACAAGCACTGAAATAATTACAGACTGTATATGTGCAAGCTTGACAGGTCAGCAGATCCTTTGTTTTTCATTAAGAATTAAAGCAAAATGAAAGGCAGTGTGGTAGTTTGGGCTTTTAAAAATATTTTAAGAATTTTTTAGTTCAAGACATTTGTCTGTAATGCTGATCAGAGAGTTTTTTATATTACTGTATATCTTTAAAACTATGGGGAAAACAAAAATGAAAGACAAAACAAACCAACCAACCAAACCCAAAAAGCCAAGCTCCATTTACTGCAGAGGAGGTAAAATTTTTGTTGATAAGCAAGATAATGAAAATAAATCTATAAATATATCATATAGTAAAACTCTGAAAAGTTGAAGAAGCAAAAGGAAGTACTTGTGATTTCCTATAAAAGTAGTAATTTAGATTGGGCAAAATATAAATGTGTATGAAATAAATATAAGTTATAGACTACCAATGCCACCCAAGTAGTAGACATATAAAAGTTTTAGTTCTTAAAATGGATACTCTGTCAAACAGCAAGAGTTTGATAAAGTCCTCAGTGAGAGGATAGAAAGGAAGAAACTTTTGCACACACATTGTGAAGCTATTTTTTTACTCCTCTTCAAATAGGAGGTAATGGATGTTCACCTTATGCCAATATTTGTAATATTTTTTTTCTTCTGTTCTGAATCTATATAGAGAGTGGTATTAGCCACTGGGGCCTGTTTGGGCAGTGAAGTCTGGGCTTCTCAGGCAGTGGGTTTTCAGAATTTATACCTTTGCTCAGCTCCCTCTGGTGTTAGGAACGGAGTTTGGCAAGCCACAGCATTGCAACGCCGCAAATTACTTTTTCTAACCAGACACTCTGCTTCCTTTTTCATCTTCACTGCTGATGGTCTGTGGCGTAACCTCCTACTCTCAGAGAAATAAAGCTGATTTTTTCTTATCAAATTCATATTCCAGGCCTCAGCTCTTTACAGACAGTTAATAGAATCATGAAGAAGTGAGAAAGGATGTTGGCAACATCAACACATTGAGGAGGCTGGAACAGTAAAGCACTGACAGCTTGTTTGAGATGAAGTAGAGACACAGAAGTATTAGATGTTTATACCCAAGCAAATTATAATTCAAAATACCAGACTTGAAAATTGTAATCCTCAAATGCCCCCCACAAACATCTGCCTATAGAGATTGGTTATAAAATCTGCCAGATACTGTATACAAGGTACTCTGATGCCCGAGTTGAGCGTCTGGCAATGCTGAAAGGACTTAGTTTTGACAGCACTGGACTTAGCTGTCTCTTGTGGACCAGAACCACATTACCTGCATTTGCCAGGGGAGGAACCTGATTTGGCAGCATTTGTACAGTATGATTATCCAATTTAAACAGCATGACAAACATGAGCAACAGAGGGGATAGATGTGCCAGCTCACTTTTGTTCAACAAATCAACTGCTTCAGCCTGTATCATGCATGGATTTTAATTTATTTGTCTTAACAGTGTTCTCAAAAGAAAACTCTGATTAGTATAGGGTGAGGTGGCTGGAGTTGGTACTGGTAGTCAGAGTGCTCATGAACCCTATAGTTGAATCTACTCCAGGTTTGGTACCAGGTTATGATACGATAATCCTCTCCCACTGGATATTTAAATGTAGAAACTGAGGGTTTGAGACATTCAGCCTGAAATATTCCTGTCCTCCAAGCAGTTGCCCAAATTCTTGAGGTGGTAATTAATGATAACTTTGAAACTTCTCCTGAGACACTGAAGTCACATTTCATGCACCAAAAAAGTTTCTGCGGCCTGAGGATCTTGTCTGGAAGCAAGGTGAGAAAAGGGCTAAGTCCAGTTGGAGTACCATCCAGGGGAGTCTCTGAACATGGCCCCAACAGACAGGAGGGACTGACAGTGGCCAGCATCTTCCCTGTGCTTACAGCTATACCTACAGGTGAGTCAAACCTGCAGGTACTCCCACACCATGCAGCTGGAGTTTAGAAGCTCAGCAAAAATTCCAAGAGTCACCCTTGGGCTGGAAGCACCCAATCCCAGCACTGGGTCCAGTGTAAGAGAGCTACAGCTTAGAGTTCTGCTCAGGGATTTCAGTCATATGCTGTCTTGTCCTTAGAAAGTAATTTTATGAAGGGAGTAATATTTCATATGGCCTTCCCATCACATTTTTAAAAGTTAAATTATGAGATTTTGAAATATCTTGCTTTTAGATGCTTAAGTGCATTCTGCCTTTCACTCCTTTTGTTGTGCTAGAAGTCTATGATCCATATCTCTTAAACTGTTTTTGAAGTGGAAAAAAGACCTGTCTTCAAAGGTGAAAGGTTAATGAGAAATACATCATGGTAATAAAACACCATTTGCACATTTGCACATGTCCACACTCCCAGACAAATGCAGAAGGATACTTTAAAGTGTTGAGTGGGAGGAAAACATTGTTTTAAGGATGTGGAGATAAATAGGGCCATAAAAAAAAAAGGATCCTTTGCTCTAATTCTCTCTCTCTAAACCAGGAGAGATTCAGATTTTTAGCAGGTTGAATGTGATCTCTGATGGGAAAAACGTGAAGAGGTTTTTTCCATTCTGGAAAAGGTGTGTTAACATGGAAAGATTTCTAATAGATAAGGCAGATTAAAATGTGAGATAAAAGGCTGAAACGAAAGCATGAAAAGAAAGGGTAAAATGCTGGAGTGATTGAGTCAGATGATAAATAAGGTGGCTGGTTGGATTGTTGGGTCTGGTTGTGAAGGACGCGTGGAAGAATGAAAGAGCGCATAAGAAGAAACTATTGCTTCCTTCAATTATTCTCTTTGAAGTTCATTATTTCAGTTTTCCATCCCGAGTCAGAGAGAGGGCTATTTCTTCCTCTCTTTTCTCTGAAAACTTCTTTCAAAACACTTTCAGTTACAAACCCTCAGATTCCTACCTTTCCATTTCAAAATGATGTGATTAACCAGCAAGAGACTTGTGGATCTTTGGGGAAGAATTAAGAGAAACTGGTGATTGCCTCTGTTCTCCCATTTAAATTCTCCATCAGACATCCTAGGGTAGCAGTTAATGAGGGACATGCGTGGCATTAGTCATCCATGGTGTTGGTAGTGAGGTACGTGCACCACATATAAGTATGGTTATATTTTAAAGTTTCCAAGATATATTGACTACTACATGAAAATATAGTGCTCATAATGGAAAAGGGTGCGAGAATGTGTGCTGAAAGGAAGGACGGCAGGAGTCACACAATAATTCATGTACAAATAACTCATGCTAGACCTAGATTTTAGTTCTTTAAAATAGTGACTCTCAGAAAAATCACTTTGAATGTATTTCTGTTGCTACAAATTTTCCTTTGGTATACAACTGTAAGTAATGTTTTTAAAAGACTCTGCCTGCTATGAAATTTTCAAGTACAAATAACCCTACCCAGTCAAAATCAATTACTTCAGAGAAGGAAGGTAGACTGTTATTCACTGGGTATATTTCCAGTGAATAATTGGAATTTTAACATACTCATTCTTGCTTCCAAAAGTAGTGTTATTCTGTTGGGATTTTTTTGTTTGCTTTTTTTTTTCAAAATGGTAAAAATTATGATAATAAGTTCTTTTTCTCACTTATTAATATATTATTTCTGTACAGAATTAGATTGTGAAAACAACTTGGGCAAAAAACCCCAATACACTACACCTCAAGTAAAAATATTATATGTTTGAAAGATACAAGTCTTAAAGAGCTCTGAATGAGTTACAGCAAGTAAAAACATGTAAAGATTTAACAGCAACAGATTGCAAATAAACTATGGCTGATGATTTGGTGTTTTTTTCTCCAGTCACAAAGAAAACAAATAGAAAAAAATACTTGCCAAGAATAATAACTTCAAAAGCTGCTGCCAGTATCAACTCACTTTCTGATTTCAGATAAGGAAGTAATTTTGTTCTTTCTGCACTTTTAAGATTTTCTTCTATTAGCTTCTTTAGGTTAAAGAAGTTTTATCTATGACATAATATAAATCAATAAATGTGCATGTATACAGGTGTAATGTGTATATATTAAAAGTGTATATTTTTAATAAAGGATTCAGAAAAGTGTTTTGTAACACATTGGTATACCAAATTTAAAATGTAATTCTAACTACTTTTATGATAAGTAGGCGGTTACAAGCTGGGAATTTGAAATATGTCTTTATTTTTAAATGCTATTCTAAAACTTAAATATCGAATAGAGGTTTGGTTAAAATTTGGGGAATATTTATTATCTATAAAATTTTTGTAGAAGCTAGTGCTCACTTCTCTATTGTTATTTTCTGTATTACATTAATCATATTTATCCTGACAACTGACAATGTCTGCACAGCTTGAGCTGCATTTAGCATTACTGACTCCTCAGTAAAGGCTGGATGCATGGATTATTTGTTCATGTTCTCTAACAGAGATTTAGTCAGCCAATGAATTAAAAAAAGGAAAGCTAGGTATATATTGGCATATACAGGTGTATATATAAGGCTACTTCAGCTGCATTTTATCACAGCCCTGAAGTCAGCCATGGCGTTGCACTTGAGCAAGAATAAACAGGTAGAAGCAGGGCTTGAATATAACCTCCTTACTCTAATTTCTCCCATCATTTCTTTTCTGGATTTGTGAGGGCCTTGGAACACTGGCAACAAAGCAGAGGAGAGTTTTCTACAGTTCTGCAAAACTGAGGTGACTCACTTTCCACTCTCCTGGAGCCAGTGGGTGAGCATGGTTGCATGCATGCAGCTCACAGGAGTGGGAACAATGCTGCTCAGAGTGGCAGCTTCTCCCAGAGTTGTTTGTTATCAGGTAATTTGAGGGAAGATTCTGGTGGTTGATGAATGAATAACCTTATTTATTCACAGCTGTATGAAGAGCAACAATCTGGTCCTACAGCAACTGCTTGGGATGAATGGGGGGAATTTTGTAGCATTTCAGTGGTGTCTGCTGCTGTGTGAACTTACATGAAGTATTGTACCAGGGGTGGTAGGATGAGCCGCAGGCTCAAACCTGCATGGGAGACTCCACAGCCTCTCTGGGCAATCTGTGCTCAGTCTACCACATGGTAAAGAAGTTCCTCCTCATATACAGATGGAAGTTCCTGTGCATCGGTTTCTGCCCATTGCCTCTTGTCCTATTATTTGGCACCACCAGGAAGATCCATCCTCTAACACTCTCCCTTCAGATACTTGTAGACATTGATGAAGTCCCCTCTCAGTCATCTCTTCTTGAGGCTGAACAGGCCCAGCTCCCTCAGCTTTCCTCATAAGAGAGTTGCTCCAATCCCTTAATTACCTTTATAGCTGTCCACTGGTCTCACTCCAGGAGCTCCATGTCTCTCTTGTATCGAGGAGACCAGAACGGGACACAGCACTTCAAATGTGTAGCGGGGCAGGATTCCCTCCCTAGAGCTGCTGGCAATGCTCTTCCTAAAGCACCCCAGGATACAGTCAGCCTTCTTGGCTACATGGACGCACTGTTGGCTCATGGACAGTTTGTTGTCCACCAGGACCCCCAGGTCCTTCTCCGCAGAGCTGCTTTCCAGCAGATCAGATATACTATTGTCACGGTGAGAAAATATTTTGAGTTGTAGTTGAGTTGAAGAATTCCACTCTTATTTTTACCAGTAAATGCACAATTAATGAAGAATATCAGCTTTGGGGGTTTAGGATTATAGTTGGCAGTGTTGCCTTACCCATGCATGTACGGGTTGCATTGACCTTCACTACTGTGTTGGGTCCCCAGCAGCAAAACACAGACCTATGGCTGTGATTTCATATATAGCCTCCTAAGTCAGTTGAATGGGACCCTGTGCTATTTTTTTTTTATTCAACTGTGCCTTGCCACATCTCTTCCTAGGTGACTTGAAAAACAAACATTGTGTCCTATTATAAATCATATACCTTGGACAGTAATTCAGACCTGGAGAGAGAGGTGTAGCAGGCTTGAGCAATAGCAAAAATAAAGTTGCCTTTCCTGTATGTATAAGACAAGTAGTGCAACAAAAGGCCACTATTCTGCCTTTTCCCTAGTCCCACTCCCACCACCAAGCCCGGTGGTCTTGGCATATTGGCATACAAGGAAAATTTTTGCTTACATAAAAGGGGTGCAGATCTGGCTGATAGTCAGCTTGCAGTGTAAACAAAATCCAGTTTCAGGTGTGGTTCACAGTGGGTATTCACAGGAGACAAAAGACTGCAAACTGCACAAAATAAATATTAATATCAGACAAGTTATATTATTTTACAATATCTAAGTAATCATGAAGTTTTAAAGCTCTGTTTGAAGAAACTTCCCTGAGTTTCCTCAGGGCTTTTGGCAAACAGAACTGATAGAGAATTGTACAAAGAATTGTACTTTATAAAGGAAAAGAGTATGAAGAAAATGACTACAGAAATGAGGAAGAATTGATAATCAATAAATAAATAGATAATAGAGTTTTGAGATTGCAAATGAATTTTAATTCTGTAGTAAGCTCTCTGCTGGCAGACTTTTCTGTTTCTACAGAGTCCAGCTTATTGAGCAATGAGCCACAGGAATCAAAATCTTAATCTGTTGCTAGTCAGGATTTAAGACTATTTTTTCTCAATGAATGTATTGTTGATCCTGTTTGTGTGAGTGCATGTATGAGTATTTTGGGTGAAATAAAAAGCCATAACATTGTGAATATCAATTTCAGTTTATACAGGGTTTTGTTTTCAACGTTTTCAAAGTTTTGGACCATATTTTGACTTTTAAGCTTTTGTTTTTTAATTCCTATGTAAATACAATTTTTAGAAGGTAAAATTGAAACTTTTCATTGCAAATATTAGCATTTAAAAGCAAAAATGATTTTAAGTGTTGTGCTGGTATTCTGTGACATTTTAAAGAAAAAATGATGTTTTACATATTGTTGACATTTAATTAAGTACTACATAGATCAGAGCTTATATGGTTATTTTATTGAGAAAAAGCAATTTCTGTCTCAGCCAAAATGATATTTTCTGTTGAATTTTAGATTACCCTATACTAAACAGGAAACATACCTCTCTCATCACTGTCTTTCAAAGCGGTATTTTTTTTAAAACTAGATTTGGTCAGTTCAAACCATAGATTACAAAGAAAATGATGAGATAACAGAGGAATAAAGGGAGAAGCTGAAGAATAAAAAGGGAGTGAGAAAAGTCAGCAAAACGAGAAAGATATTTTGATGCAGATTATGACAAGAGAGTTCTGGTCTAGCACTGGTCTAAAGCCAGACCTTAACAAGAACATTTCAATAATAACACAGCAGAGGGAGAGTATTTATTAAATACAATAGTACAGCTCCCTCTTTACATAAAAGCCAGATGATATGGCATATCAGAGCACACTGATGGCTGTGACCAGGGGCATTTGCCCTTCAAGACTTCATCTGAGACATATCCTGTGTCTTGTCATAAGGAAGAGGTTGCACTGCCATGCAGACCCATATCAATATTGCAGCTGCTGCAATGGTATAAGGATAAAAATATTTCAGTTCAAAAAACAAAGGTATATGTTAAACAAGGACTAATAAAAACAAACATTTTAAATAAGCAAGTCCAGGCAATCTGCATCCAAGGCTTATAACAGAGCTGTCTAATGATATCCAATATAAACAAGAAAAAAGTATAATTATAGATTTGTCAGCGTGATAATGATCACAGGCAGAATAATGAAACAGGTGATGCTGCAATCCTGTTTTGTTTATAAAGGTAATAAAACTGATGGAACACACTTAGTCTTCTATAAAGCATTTCATTTGGTAGCACAGGACATGATGATTAAGAAATAAAATCAACATGGCACATACTGAACTGATTAAAACTTGGACAACTGAAGGCCTTAAAATATTACTGTAAATGAAGAATCATTCTTCAGATGTTTGTCTATGAGTTCCATGGGGATCAGTATTTCTCTCTATTACACTTAATATTCTTTTTCAATGCTTGGTAGAAAATATACAATGATACTGATAAAGTTGAAGATGAAAAATGTTGTGAGTGTAGTGAATAATAAAAAGGAAAGTCTTTGATGCAAGGGGATCAAGACTGTCTGGCAATCTACATGCAGGCAAAGTTGAATTTAAATATGGCCAAGCTTAAAGCCATAGACCTAGCATGAAAAAATTATATTTCCAATAAAGGAGGGAAACTTTTCAAGCCTTGACTATAAAGCTCAGATGAGCATGAACTGTGATATTGTTCTCACTATGTACAGAAGTAAGGAAGTTATGTCAGCTCTGAATATTACTGATTCAGAATACTGTGTTCAGATCTATTGCTACAACACATGAATAGTTTAGAGAGGTTACATGATAATCCTTGGGATTATCCTATTGGGAAATAAACCCTACGGTTCATAACTCTAGCAGCTTAATCTCTTTTAATCTAGTTAAATATATCAAGTAACTAATTATTATGGATTCAAAACTTTGTAAACTAAAGGCACTTCCAGGGAAAGTAGAAGTTTGAAACTAAAAGAATATTACTGATATGATCTGAGGGTGAGATGTTAAAATGAAACAAATTCATATCAAAAGAAAGCTATGGATGTTTTCCAAACAGGAAAATGTTGAAAATGTTGTCAATAGCTGGGATTATTGAACAGGTCAGACTGCATCCTGGGCTTCCTATGTCCTGTTTTTAATAGGAAATCAGACTCTGTGTTTGCAGAGGCTGCTCCTGACCTTGGAATTGATGAGTTTATGTACGGTGGTAGAAGTTGAACAGTGCTGCGGTTTTGGGTCAGCCACCACTGCGATGATGCACTGCAGTAAAATAGCGTATAAGTGCTTCAATATGTCTCCTCTTTCCTCTGACACCTGTCTGCTTTTGTTGAAAAATTTTTAAGTGTTTATCAGTTTTTGCAGTATATCTGGGAAACCATCCAAAGCTTTATAATAATTGATTTTCTTCCACATGGTGGTCTTTTAAGGGCAAGAGAGCTTACTAATACTTTCTGCCGTGTCCAGCTGCTAACTCTAAAGGCTCATAATTGTCTTTGATCTTATATACTGCCTGCAGTCTGATGCTAAATAGGAAAGGTAGTGAAGAGAAAATCAATGTAGCTGTGTCACATTCTTGTTCCATAATACTGCATTACAGTATGGAACATCTGTTAGTTCTAGAGTTGTGCTGACTAATTGAAGTAGCCCAGTATAAATTAATTTTGAACCAATCTCACAGTATCACTGTTATGCATTCCTAGCAGTTAGAATTATTGGTCATAGGAGTATTGTGCCACAAACTAACAATGAAAATGTGACTTCAATAGTTTTAGGGGAATTTGATTGCTCCTTCTGTTATACATCCTTCACAGTCTGGAATCAAGCCATCGCAGTGTACGTGTTAGTCTGTGTGTGCTGGGAGTAGAGAGAATTCTCATGAAATGAGGAGCATACCAGCCCTCTATGTCTAAGTAATCAGCAGGTTTTGGAATGGTGCATTCAGGCTAAAACAAATCAGTTTTAATGAGGAAATCCTGAGGTTTATATTAGGTATTTATTTTTTGATCATCATATCTCTCCAGTATGACTTTTATGGAATGCCTCATTAACTGTATTCATGAAGCTCTCTATAACTGGGAGAAGTCCATGAAAGGTACCCAAGCTTTCAATCTTGTCTCAAGTGAGTTCATTTATTTTAGCCCCATTTTGATGGCATTATTATTTTTATGATCATTGGCAATAATTACTTAATAACTAACATCAATTTGATTTAGGTTTGTTATGGAAAAGTTTTATAAGACATATATGAGAGACATTGTAGGGCATTCTTTTGTTTCTGAAAAAGCCATCTGTAATTGTAGTCTTACAGAAGCTTGGGGCTGAATTCTGTCCTAAATTATCTCCTTTGAATTAATATCATGCAATGTAAGTCAAACAGATTTTGACCTTTATTCAGTTCTGAAAAGGCATTATGAAAAAGTGTACCTTCCTATTCAGCAGATCTGCTCTATATTCAGCCACATTTGAATTCAGTGACAAAAAACAAATGTGTTCTACATCCTGATGATAGAAGCAGGGAGCTGATGCAGTTGTGGGAGTGTGGTATGGGATCCCTTCTGACTCACCATCATTAACATAGCTGCTGTGTAAGGGCTTAATTTGCCAAAGCCTTCAAACTCCCACACTCCCAATTGACTTCAGCTGGAGTAAAATGGAAGGATACCTTTGAAATATAACCTTCCCCGTTTGTATTAAAAGGCAAAATTCCTTTGGGACTCTACATGTAAATGAGCAAGGATTTTTTCTAAAATAGAGCCATATCTATTGAGCCAGTTGAAATAAACATTTGAGGTGCGTTTTTGATGGCAAAGATGAAAAATCATTAGCTAGAGGGAAAAAGGCAACATGTTTAATTGTAAGCAGAGTTAGTTTTCTGCAGAGATATTGAGCAAATAAAAGCTGCTTCTCTTGCAACTAAAAAGCATTGCAGAAATTATATTTCTGCTGTCTCTGCTAAGATGAAACACTATCCCCCAGAGCTGTGGTCTGACTTTTGTCTTCACAGTGCAGGACTGAGATTTTTTGAAGTCTAATGAGTGTATTGTATTTTTGTGTAGACACTAAAGCCTCTGAGGTTTTCAGGGGTTTTCTGAGCAGGTGAGACAGTCTTACCCAAAATACCCAATGAATAAGAATTTAGGAGAATAGATTCAGGTTGCAGATCTTGGAGAAATTTGTTATTCATATACTGCTGATTATAAGGGAATCCTTACTCTGGGAAAGCTGACCTTTACTCTGATTGCAGAGTGCATTTATGCTAGAAGAATAAAGCTGATCATTGCCAATTTAACCCTAAAGTTTAAGGTTGAAGTTTAGGGATTGTACAAATATAGTGGTATAAGAAGGTACTTCCCAGGTCATTGAGTCCGGTCTCTTGGTGTGACAATCAGCAAAAAGTGGTAATCTTTACACGGTTCAGAAGTGATTAGGTTTCTGTTTCTACTGCTTGCTTATGAAAACTGTTTAAAAAGCCTCTTTACGGCACTTTCTTCTGATTTCCAGCCTACATGTGTGTATATATATATATATTTCTGTGACATTATCTTTTAAATAATTTCTTTGCCACTCTAGTATTTAACATTAGGATTTACTTATAAATATTAGCACATTCCCTTGCAGCCAATGTTTTATTACAGTAAAAAAATGTGACAGCTCTTCTCCCTTTGAATGATAGTCTTTTCATACAGCCCTCCTGGACTGCTTTCAGTTTGAATCCATCTGTTTTAAATATGGAAGACCAGAGTAAAGTGATGGGAGTAGAAAGGGTCAAACATTTACTTCACATCTCCTGGAAAGACTTTCTTGATGCGTCAAAGATCACATTTGCATATTTTAGTGTTATACTATATTAATACTTCAACAGTCATGACTTTTCAGTCATATCCAATTCTTAACATAAGTAGAAGTGCTTATTATCAGTTCTCATGTTTATTCCCTTTGCTATTTCTCCATTCTGCAAGATCACTGAGTTCTTTCTGCACGGTGTCCTGAATATTTTCTTTGTTTAGTGAACATTCCCAGTATTATATCATCAGCAAACTTCACAGTCTGCTTCTACTTACCACCATTAAAGCCTAATTGCATCATTAATGCATATTCAAATGAAATCAACTCCAAGGAGAAGTTACACTGAGACTCAGGCTGGCATAACTTCTTTTTACACTACCGATGCCATGACTACTTTAGCTCATTCTTTAGACCTCTTTACTTTCCCAGGCAGTAGAAAAACTTTAAGACTGAACTCTCATATTTCTTTTGCAATTCCCTAGAAATCCATTACAGTGAATATTTTGTATCCTGTGCTTTGTATTCCTGCCGACATTACTGCTGATGAGGTGCACCACAGCCTGCAGTTATACTTCAGTTTGCAGGTGCAGTCACCACGCAGAGGTGTTTGCGTTGGTATAGCCTGAGAGATTCAGCTTGAATATGTGACACCAGTCCATTCTGATCTCTGAGGTCCGGATGCCTCAGGATGTCCTACTCAAGTACAGGTGAAAGAAAGCTGTTCTGGGGGATGTTTTTTCACTTGATCAATCCTAAAATACCTACAAACTACGCCCTAGATTACCTCTGGGGGGTTACCTTAGCTGTGAACCCATCAGAGGGGTTCCTCTGCCCACATTGTGAGGCCGTGACTCTGAGCTGGGTGCTGTTAGCAGTGGGTCAGACACGAGTCACACAGGGCTTGGAGGCAAAGGAGGGCTACAGACAGGCTTTATCAGCACTGTTGGTGACAGTTCAGTCTGTGCTGTCTGACCAGTTCACTTACTATTTCCATAGAGCACCAAGAAAATGACAGTTTCCATGCTATCTATATCTATATAATTCTATATAATCGAGACCTATCTTAATTGTTATAATCTTTGTACTATTATTCATTTGTTCATTCTATTCTTCATTGCAATATATTGCTTTCTAATTATTAACTATTAATTATTCTAATATAAATTATATACAATAGGTGTGTATGTTCTATATCTGCACTATAGACAGAAGACAATAAAAATGGTCTAAACCTGTAAATATCTGCTACCTTGCCAGTTATTGTTTACCTATGAGAATGAGGAGATTTCTTAGAAAATGTATTTCCTAGAGAAACTACCTAGAATTAACCACTTCAGCAGTTGCACACACTTAAATAACATTTTAAATTAATACAGTAAAAGACAGAAAGAGACTTAGATACTTTGTATGTGTGGCCAAAACAGTTACCTTCAGTATCCATCCCAGCCAGATTTACTCATACGTAAAAACATATATTCTATCAATGAGAATAAATAATTAAATACTGTCTTTTTTGAAATATTTTTGTTTATTTTTCCACGTGCTAATATTTTACAGAAGGCAGAGCTTCCGTCACTAAAAATCTGGTAAGACATGCATAGATTTTTGTCCATAAGAAACAAAATTTTGGGCTTTATTTCGTGGTGTTTTAAAACTTAGTTCATCTTATTTAATTTGAGGAAGTATGATAGTTTCTCCTGAGATATAATGCAACCTAAAGAAAATGAAAATATTCAGAAGATGAACTCTTTTAAATGAAGCTGAAAGCTTCAGTAGATTTTAATTAGAACTGCATGATAAGGTTTACACATAAAGCGTATCCATTCAAATTTGGCTTTTGGCCAGTTCTGCAAAAGCAGAGTAACATTAGGAACTATCTTTTCAGTGCACCTTTTTTTTTTCCTGAGAAAAAAAGTTGACAGTTAGTAAAAAGTTTATAAAAATAAATCATATAATTAACTCTGAATTTTAGTTTGCTGTATTTTTTTAATTACACTGAAATTATACAGAAGGTTGAATATGTTAGTTAAAAGACTTTATCATTTTTATTTGGTAACTGCTATCCCAGTCTAAAAATTGATTTGATTTTAAAAAAATCTGCAAAGCAGTTTTTTTTTCACTGACAATTAACACCTCATCATCAGGTATTCAAAACCACTGCCAACACAGAAGACCAGTGTCTCTCAGTTTACTTTTAGATGAATTTTTAAGCACTTTTGCAGATTAAATCATATTGCACTTTACATAATGACAGGAATTACACAAAATGTCAACTTTCACTCAGCTGAAAATTCAGATATGGAAAGGCAGGTTTCAAATATCATTGCTTGGCTTACAGAACACTGTGACTCAGACTCATATATTGGTGTGCTTCAGATGGGGCATCAAGTGTCTCAGAAGTGACCATTTTTAGCAATCCAGTATGAAAACAAGGTTCTTACTTGAGGGTATGAGTTGGAAACCTGGTAGTCTTGGGACAGATTCTGTCTGATCTCCTTTTCTCCCCAGGATGACTAGTACCAAACACTAGTTATTCTACCAAAATTCTTCCATCTCACAAAAGTTTTTCACGACAAATGGTAGAAAACTAACCAGGATCCTGTCTGTTCCATCAAGAAAAGTTGCCATCACTAAGTGCACAGTATACTTGGTTCACATCTGCCCAACTTTAGCTGCCAGTTCTAAATGAGTTTTTGAGAAGTGGGTTTTAGCATGTGGTCTTGAGAGGTGGATTTTGACATGTCCAGGGAGACCTTGTTTACAATTTGGTGTGAGGGAAGATGCATTTACAGAATGAAAAAAATTATCATCTGTCTCTGAAATGAAAATCCAAAGCCCCCCAAAACTTGGAAGTTGTAATTTCTAGAGTTTTGACTATAAACTCCTCTTTTAATGTTTACCATCTACATGTATTTTAATTTTGTTTTGCAAGACACTAGCTAAGGATTCGGTTCAAGCACAAGTTGATGTCTTACGGTCCTACCCGTTGCTTTTCTTGCAGAGTTCAGTGACATTGCTTGTAGTTAAACAAGTCTAACAAGTAAGCAAATTTAATAGTGTATAAACACTTGTTCTGTGAAATGCAGATGTCTGTATATCCCTTACATCATCAGATTATAGACTGATAAAAACTTCTGTTGATCTCTGTAGGCTCGCTGTAGCTCTGCAGTGCCTGGCATTATGATTTGCAATAGACTGTAAAGACATGATTCTAGTTACCACAAAGACTCATTCAAGAGATTGATCTGATAGACCACTGCTGATTTATATCAAAAGTTTATTTTAAACTTAATTGCCGTAAGTACCCACTTAATCTATTTCACTTGCCCTGAGGTACCCTAAACTTTAATGTGAGTTCATTCCTTTCATCTTTATTCTTATTCTTAAAAGCTATTCATCCATAAAGACATTTATTATTGCATACTACAGATGTGATTTCTTTGCTTCCCAATTAAATAGATCAACAGATATTGTATACATAAAGCCTTGTCCAGATTTAGAAATCTGCAGAAAATGTGAAAGCACTGCATATGGACACTCTGCTGGAATTGACCAAGAACTCTACATTAAAATAATACAATAAAATTAGACTCTACAATTATAAAGGCTCATAGACACTGAAGAAATTCAATGCAACATAAAGACATTAGGTATTGCTGGATGTCATTCTTACCTCTACATATACACTACTCTGCCAACTATGAGTAGCACCATTCAAATCACTGGTACAGTTTTGACACTGTCGTAGAGAGTCAAGAATTAGTTAGAGTTGCTAAAAAATTATTCTATCCCCACAAAATTTGTCTTCTGTGTTTTACTTTGAAACTGTACATACAAATGCATTTTTCATCATGTTACAAAATAATATCTGAAATACAAGTTCATGTTAGGTTTGTTATTCCTCCCTTGGGAATCAATTTTTATTTTTTAATCCCTTCCTGAAAATTTTAGTCATTATTAGTACCATACTCTTTTATTGCACATTATCTATGCAGTTTACCTGTTGAGATAAAAGATGACAAGATGGAAAAGGGGATAGAAATTATAGAAAAGTAGCAGCAGAGTGGCCACAGTATCTTTGCAGTTCTGTCTGATTTTTTTTACTGCATAATTCCATCACATTTTGCATACACTTGCCTGTGGCTTTAGTGATAATAAAAGTGTTAAAATGGAATTTACAGACTTCATAAAGCACATAGCAGTCATTGAAATTGTTTTAAAGCAATGACAGGTAAAATTTAAATTAGTTTTCTTTGCCTTTACTGAACTTATTAATTTTCTCCCTTAGTATAACGGACATCTGGAAGCAAATAGAGATTAATTCAAGGAAAAAAACCCAACAAAAATAACTGCAAAAAAGCCTGCTTCCCTGAACACAGTGTAAATAATTCTGTTATGAGAAACATTCCTTGATGTGTACATTCTGGTTTGACAAATCAGTAAAAAATATTAATGCTGGAGAGGGATATGTTAATGGTTTTCATTATGAATGAGCTAAGAAAGAGAGGTAATAAATTTGGAAAAAAAATAAAAATAAGGTGATTTGGAAAAGCACTTTCTACCTTGATCCCATCCACTACTGCAACTAGTAATGTTGAAAGAGAAAGTGGGTAGGATGATGTCAACCCATTAAATTATCTTCTTTCTCCCAGGTTGAGGGTGTCTGCTATATAACTGATTTTTAGGACCGTGTTGCTAGTTTCACCTTTTCTATTAATTTATGACTCACCAAGGCATTTAATTGGAAAGACCTCACAGGCTGGAATTGTAATATCATTCTAGACATAAGATTTTTCCAATATTATTTTGTCCCATATTTTATAAGCAACATCTTTATAAATAGCATCTAAAGGAAGTAGTTGTCTTTCCAATTCTTCAGTGCTACAGAGGTTTCCCTATATTCCCCTTGTCTTTCTTTCTCTTCCTCTCTCTCATAGTCTGCCTACCCTCAATACTGCAAAGCCATCGAAATCATAGGAATGAAACTCCTAAATACTTTTAATGCTGTTCTCTCTGTCCTCATTGTGGAGCGAAAACATTGTGATTAACATTGTCAACAGCTCCAATTCTACCAAAGGAAAGAACAAAGAACAGACTGGAAACGAAGTAAGCCTTCATTTCTTTAATAATGATGGCAAGACATCAGAGCTATATAATAAAGAAGCCTTAACATTAACCTTGTGTTTCTGCACTCCTATGATGGCCCAGAATTTTTCCCAGTCAACTTTGAGAAGGCAGTCAGCAGCCCATCCTACACCTTCGGTGCCTTATGGTCTTGCTACATGTTCTTCTCTTCCACTGTTAAATGAACACAACCTGAGGTTATACATTTAGCTGAAAATAAAATAAAGATAAGCAGCACTATAAAAATAGAGAAAATTGCAGGTGTGCAGGGTAAAAGCTCCTTGCTAGAGCATGCTTTAGGAGAACTGCACTGGTAGCTATGGACAAGTTGAAGATTATGAATTCATAGCACAATATTAGGTATTTCTTATGTGTGAAGATCCAGCTCAAACTTTTACTGTTAAAAGGCATATAATCAGGATATTTTCAGATATGGGTAACAGAAAGCTTTTGTGATTTGAAAAGGACTGCAGTGGGTAGACATTTAAGTAACACATTTCCTCATTTTTGGCATATTCATATAACATAGGCAACAGGCTGCTCTTGTCCAGTGCTTTGTCACAGTACATCTCATGGTGGTAAGTGTTACTTGGTTCTTCTCCTTTAATCTGCAGGACTAGTAATTTTTTTCTAGTGATCCATTGTTTCCTGAAATGTTAGGAATTAGTAATTTAAGAGATTAAGTGAAGTTACACCAAAGATTTAATCACAAGAATCTTGGGTTAAAGACCTTATTTAAAGTCCACAGAATTAAAGTGAATATTCAGTGAGTTACTGCAGCTTTAATCTGTGCTGTTATATCTGTTATTCAGCATAACACTACAGCTTTCATTTTTTTCTGTTTTCCATCTAAGTCTTTGAAGGATAACTTCTGCTACCTTCTATTCAATGCAGGATTTGGATATACTGGGGAGATTTTGAGTAGCAATGTCAGAGGATTTTCTTTTTAAGCTTTGATATTTCTTCCCTCTGTCAGTGTGAAGACAGACCCTTAGTTTCTCTTTGTGCTTTAATTTATGTACAAAGTAGAGAAACACAGAATGAAGGACTATGCAGAAATGTAATGCTATTTTTAGATAAGACATTTATTCAATGCAAGAGACTCTACACCCTCAAACATCTTCAGATCAGGTGATATTTAATGTGTTAAGCCTCAAAATGAAAGACATCTCTGCAAGTACTGCACTGCAGTCAAAAGCAGATAAGCATCTAAATATAACAGCTCTCCTGATATCTAGTGAATCCTCAGAAAATTGATAGGCAATGGTGTTCCAGGATACTAGTTCCAAGGACCCTGATTCAGTGAATTAATGCTGTTGTCAGTCTCAAGGAATGCTCCTCTTTGTGGATGTTTCCCTACCTGTAAAGAGCAAATGAAAAAAGGCCTAATTTTCATAGCAAATAACTCAATATGCAAATATCCTGAATATGTTAAAATAATGTGACTATATAAACAAGTCATGCAGATAGCTGGAGTGCTGATAGGTTATCTGCAGAAAGAGCTTTCATTAAAAAATATAAAAAGGCCTTAAAGCTCTCTACAGATATCACTATAAAAGATGAAGAGGAAAAACAGCAAAAGCTTTGTTCAGGTCAATAAGACTGTATTTTATCAAACTTTATTACAAGTGCAGACCCATCCATTTCAGAGCTGATAATAAAGCGGTTTTATTGAAAAAGAGGCAGTTTAAAATTGGTGTTTCGAATTTCTTTTTTTTTTTTGGCTGAGTAAATCAGAATCACTAGCAGGATACCTGCTGGTCATTTCTTTCTAGTAAAGGCTGCTTGCAGTGATGGGAAACAACGCTGCTTTTTGTCATCACACAGCTCAAAAGATGGATTTTCATGTAAAATAAGAACAAAGGCAATTACATGGGTCACCAATGAAAGGCGGTATGAAAACTCTATTCACCCTTCTAAAAAAGGCTACCTGGGAATTTAAATAGATAGTGGAGAAAGACTATGAGTTGTTTTGTTCAAGTTACACCATCACTCTTAGAATCTTTATTTTCTGATTTAAAACACAAAACTCTGTTACAAGATTTAAGAGATGTGAAGCTTCTTAGAAAGTTAATCACACTATTCTTGTTTACAGAATAGCTGTATATAACTGATATATTTATGACAACAATATATAACTGGATTTTACTACCCGTAATCTGTCAAAAAGAAAATGCCTGACAATGAAGTCTAGAGGACTCCTGAATTCATGCAGACACTACAGCCTTCCTATCCACCAGCTTGATAGATAGACGTGCCCAGTTTGCTATTCTCCACTATTTCTCCATGTAGAGTTGCAACTATGTAACTGGCTGGAAGGGTCGACATCCCATTCTCATATAAAAGAGTATGTATATTTAATATACAAGTTCTTGTCTAATAAATCTCTTCTCTTTCCTATGTGGCTTTCTATCTTCATTTTCAATTCTTTTTGCTCTTCTCATTTTCTTTTCATTTCTCCCTGAGTTTAGCAGATTTAGTTCAAAAGAGGGATAACACTGGGATTTTGTCTGACCAAAATGCTGAATAAAGGTTTGTCTTAATAAATAAATTTAAATTAACATATGCAAGCTAAATAATTTCATGACATTTCTGATCCTGTCTTATAATAAAGGAATGATGAGATGCTCTTTTTCTTTTTGGTTTTCTTACAATATATTTTTCAGATATAGCCTAGATTCTAACTATTTCTATCCCAGGCTCTCTTGTTATACAACCAAGGTTTGTGTTAGCTGGCCAAGTACAGTCACTGAGGGTGTTCATATTAACTTGGTTTTGAACCATTGCTTTTTATTGCACTGTATTGATATGAAGACTTCACTGCAAATTTGACTGTATGTTCAACAACACAGGCTCCTTCTACCCTCCTTGGAGATTTGTGTTAACACTCTTTGTCTTTCCAGACCTTCTCTGCACTATCTTCTATCTCAAATTCTTCCTGCATCCCTTGAGATTTTCTCTTGGATCACTTACACTATCTGACATTTTCCTCTTCCTCTTTCTCTCTGTTTCCTCTTTCTTTACCCTGAAGTATTCTTCTCATTCCTATTACAACACTTTATTTATATTTACATTATTATTATTATTTAACTTCCCTTATCTACTGGTTCTCGTTCTCTTGGGCATGAGTAGACACAAAAGAACAATTGTAGTCAACTAGGCTTCACCCACTACATTTAAGGGCAATAGAAAATCTTTTGAAGGCTTCAGAATATTGCCACAGGAGACCATGAGACTATTTGACTGCACATGTCAGCAAGATTTGTGATGTTTTTAATAGAGCTGAAAGCACTTCTTGCTGTCTCCTTACATGAAAGATATATGAAAAAATAAAGGGGGGAAATAGTCCCCAGTTCCATCATTGCTTGTATGCAGCAAAAGACACAACATAAATCCTGTAGAATGTAATGTTCCTGTCCATAGATCATCACACAACCTGTTCACAAACTAATAACCTCACCTGCCAACTAACAGGATATCAAACATGATCACAGCCCACTGCAAGTGCACACCACACTTTTTGGACTTCCCCCTTTCTAAAATACCAACATACCTGTTGTAACAATTTTTTCTGGAGGAAAGATGGTCAGGCAGAGCACCTAATTCTGCCCTAGACTTTTGACTGAAGAGCAATTGGAACATATGTAGTCTCCAAGTTAATGTGTACCAGATTAATACCGTAATCAACACAGGACAAGAACACTTGGAAAAAAACCAAGACAAATGGACACGAGTGAAAAATGTAGTCCATTTTTTCTTATCAAACAGATTTTTTCCATTTCTACCACCAACTAGGCTTTAAATACAGTCAATATGCAGCATAGAGAAGCAGTGCTATGAGGCCATAAATCGTTCTCCTTCTTATTTGTATCTGTTACATTGAAGTAAAAGAAACTGAAAACAAGGTATACTATCCTTATTCTATTTTCTCTCTCTACAGTTTGGCAGAGTTGCCCCAGAGATATTACATATTTTTAGATGAGAAAACAAATGCTGCATGTGTTTTTCAGAATTCCCATATAGAGAGAAATCTGAAAAACTCTGGTGTGGAATTTCTGGCAAATACATAGGCATGAAAACTAAGGTAACACCAACATCACTGACACTTTTCTTTGTTTAACAGTCATCATAGATTGAGAAAGCTTTGAGCAAAAAACCAAGATGTGAAGTATATGCATTGAATTTATGAAAAAACCCCAAATGTTCGTATGTCAAGTGAATTGAAGTGAAATAAAAATGAAAAATAGAAATGTAAAAGAATAGAAAATTAGTAAGATGCATAGAACTTGTCACTCTTGGACTAATTGGAAGACTAATAGCTTTGATGAAAAGAAAAGACAGAATGTTGTGCTTTTCACAAAAGGCGTCCTTTCTGCATCTCATCTATAATCTGCCTATTTGCATCTGAAAAATATAATGGCGTGAAAAAATGCTTTTGTGCTGTTGTGTAACTGGCAATGTGTAATGGAGAAATGACAGACAATGTGAAATAAGGCAAAAAAAATTTTCCTCATTAAAGTGAATAAAAAAATAATCATTAGCGAGGGCATCAAGAGGAAGTCACCGTGATGCTCGAGTAACAAAAATATTTCAAAGATAATTGCTATTTATTAAAAAAAAAGTAGATGCATATATATTATTAGCTATTGTGATTCAGAAATGCTTAAGTATCAAAATAGAATTGTTTGCTGTGTACACAATTGGTCAGAGTAATTAAATCCTACTAGTGATCTTGGAGCCTTGAGATCACCTTTTTTCTTCTAATAGCTCATTCTAATTTTTTCAACACTTTAATTTCCTTAAAACATTCTAGAAACAAACAAATCACTTTCTTAATGTCACTTTGCTGTATATTCAATCATATCTGTTGTAATAATATTAAGAAATTATGAAAAATAGAGTATTCACTGATAATATGGAAACATAATAAAGATCAGAATCATTGTATGAACATTTCTTCATCTGACAGGCTCTTGAAAAAAGGAGGGGGTTTGTTCCTGACTATTTTTAGACAACAGTAATTTCCATAATACGTCGTGTTTGTTATAGCTTTGTCAGAGATTTCATAATTGAAATTTCATTTGTTTGCCTAGTTAGAATATGACACCATGATATCAGAAACATGAAGACATCTTTTAAAGGTGTTACCTTAGCCAAGGTTAGTATTGTAACTGATAACAGACTTATGATTATACTGCAATATTTCTATTCATTAGGAAACACAGAGGATCTGAAAAAAACCCTTAAGATTTTTAAAGCCACACTGATGTCTGAATATCCAAATAAATGTAGTAAGTGCCTAACTGAGTTAAGCAGCTCAACAGCAAAATACTATTGTAGGTAATTATTCAAACTCCAACAGACAAAGAATGTAGGAATTATTGTATTTCTATTGACCTTTTAGGTACATTTAGGATGCTCACAATATATTAAGCTGTGCAACTGGCAGCTAACAGCTATCCTATAGTTCTTTTTCCCTGACTTTTGGTCCTTCTCCAAAACATGTCCTTCCTGCGTGGTCCCTTGCAAACAGCTCAGAAAGCATGGAGACTGACCCCTAACAAGTTCAGTAGACTGACCCCTAACAAGTTCCTGCTTAAAAATCAAGACACACAAGGTGGCTGGCCACTGTGCTGGTCCCAGGGCATGACACACCAGGGAAGGGCAGCTCATGTGGGGAGTTCAAGGCAAATCGAGAAGTATCTTAATTATCAGTGTGATCAGTCCATGGAACCAGAGCTATCACAAGGTAAATATGTTACAGTGCCATTATTCCTCCATCTGGTTTCTGAATTTGTCCAGCTTGTAGTGCAACTGGGAACTGTGCTATCAAAATGGGCCAGAGTCCTAGAGAGGCCTTGGCTGCATCCTCATGTTGGGGGGAATCACGTTCTGAACTGAATATACCTGTTACTAATACTGAAATCTAAAATCCAGTTCAATTCATCATTGCAGCTAGACTTTCAGGGAATTATCCCAGATGAGAATTTGTCCTTTATTACTGATGCAGACCTCTTAACGGCCAGATGTCAGCATTGATTTGAGATAATTTGCAATTTTTCTCTAACTAAAAGGTGTGATGAGTAAAACAAAGTAAAGGAAGTGAATGTGTACGGTTAATGTAATGCCCATACCCCTCAGAGGATTCATAAGGTAGTTCTTCTATATGATGCATTATTTTTGGTTCTTTTGTGCTTTTCATCAAGGAATATCTCCACTGATTATCTGTTATGTAGTCATGAACGTGCAATAGCAAGGAGTAGTATAAAACAAATTACTCTTATTTTAATGTTTATTGCATTAAAATAAAGCCTGATAAGTATAAAATCTGGTGGACATATTTCTATGACTCTATAATTTGTCTTTTTACTAGAGTGAAGATACTTATGCCTAAACATTTGGGGCCTAAGGGTAAACCTTAATAACTGCTAAAGTCCCTCATAGTGGAGAAAGATCTGTGAACAAACTGGTGTACAAACATTAAACTGAATAAAACATTATTCCTATTTCAATTAATAAAGATAGGATAAACAAATGCAGTTCTCTAAATATGGGCACTTCATGCTATTTGAAGGACCCTGTAGTGGCTGAGCCTTCTGCATGGGATAAAAACCCCCCCCGTGTCCTTTGGAGGGATAAGCAGAAACCAGGGGAATGCTGTAATGCATCCAAAACAGTATGAGATAGTTCTGTTTAGGCAATGAAATGTAGTTCTTTGTCAGACACAGCTGAAGCAACAATTCAGCTGATCAAATGCTAGTGTATGCTGAAGCATTATAGTTGAATCACTCTGATTCTTTTGAGGAGACCTCTGCTAGCAGGCAGGGCTTGAAAATTTACCTCTGATGCAGACACGCACACAAAGATACCTTGATGACAGTGTCTTTATCTGAAGTTGAATCCCCTCCTGGCACTCAGGTTCAAGTCACTGACAAGGAGATCCACACTCTTGGCTTTTTATACTGTGGTTTTCAGTACCATTATATGCTGAAAGACACTTAGATGATTTCTCTTATTGTTATTGAAAAATACCATACATATAAAATACCAATTTTCTGCAAGATGCTACTCTATCTATGGTTGTGAAAGAGTATTTTTTTCCTTGTTACATGCAATTACCTTCTTATGTGCATAATTTTGTGTTATTTTCATCACTTTAACTGTAAGTTTTCATATTTGAGCATTGATGAGACAATCATTTTCGGGTAATTACCTGATCTTTCTTTTTATGTCCTTGATTTTTATACCATGAGGAACTATAGTGAGAGTTCCCTATTACCTTTTACACATCTTTCTTGAGTATGAAAAGACATAATTACAAACACTTTGAAGTGAAAGATTGGGCATGATTGTGCAGAATGCTCTTCAGCTGTTGGCTATTCATTCATTACAGCTCATATGTTCTGGTTTATATGAATTGTGAAGGTGTTTTCCTGAAAGAGTTAATGTCTCTGCAGACCAGGTGAAGATACTGTGTAATATCAACAACATTATAAACTTTGAAGCACTTAGTTCAACAACATTAGTGATAAACAATAGGAAATGATAACATAGGACTCTGTCTGAAATCTAATGTAGTAGCTTAACACCTTGCCCTAGAAATAGGATATCTGAGATTCAGATAGAAGCATAGATTTCGCTTCACACGGGATGTTCATACCACAAGGCTATAGGCCCAGACTGCAAAGAAAATGAGAGGTGAGATATTGACTTTTACATTCTTCTTTAATGCTGTATAGAGAGGGAAATTTTTACTTCTCTGTGTACTGGCTTCATTGTAAAGAGAATATTTTCTATATTAAGGCTTTAAAAGGCAAAAATAAATAACTCTGCAACAGACTTTGCTATACAAAAAGGAGGCAAACATTGCATGCCTAAATCTAAAATGTAGAAAATTTACACCTTAATACAATAGTTATTATCCAGAAAATGCTTAATTTTTTACTTAGAAATTTCCTCCTTATTTGCAATTTGGCTTTTTTGGGTGTGTCTTTAGGCATGTCCAGTGTTAACAGTGTAGAAGAACTTGATACAGATGTTAGCCTTGTGTGTAACTCCCAGCAAGATTTACAAAGTGGGCATGTTTATCTTGATCTCACTCACTGGGATGAGGATTTGGTGCACCTGGACTCTGTTAGGAGCTGGTTCTGCTGTGTGGGTATGGAATTATCTGCCAAAGACAGGTGTGGCATAAGTGTGATGTGTGTGCAGGTGCTGCCTTAGGTCATTTGCCTGGAAAATTGCGTAAGAATATGCCGGGTTGCAGAAACAGTGAAGAGCTCCATTACCTCTCGTGCTTAACTATTTGCTAGAGGAGAAACGTAGTTCTGCACTGTAAAACTATAAAATGCCGACATTCCTAAAGGAAATTTGAGATCCCAGAATGTTTGACATTTACCTTGTGACTCCTATCTTTCTTGAGGAGTTCAAGCTAATAGCCATTCCCAAAGAAAGTGTATGAGGACGAATCACAAAACTTGTTAGTTCTGCTCTGGCCTGGCCTGTGCAATGGCTGAGTTGTTCAAGCTGGGGTGGAGTAAACCTATGCAAAGTCATATCCAGTGATGCTTGGGACACTTAAAAGTGAAAAGCAGGGAAACAAGGCATATGGACACATTTAAGGAAAGGCACCATATGAATAAACATGTTTCTCTGTGTTTGATTTTATTACATGTGTGTAAATAAGCCTGTAGAATGCCCTAAAAAACAATACTAGAAAAATCTAATCTTAAACTTTCTACTTTGAAACAACTACTATTTATGAGCACAGGATTGTTCTGTCCTTTTTTTCCATTTGATGTATGTGCCACTGAGCATTAAAATAATTATTTTTAAAGAATCCATTTATTTAATAATGTATTTATACTAAATACCACTTTGAGCTTACACAATAAAAATAAAATCTATAATAGGTAGTGTTTTATAATTCTACTGTGAATGTTCACAAAGCTGACCCCTAATGGGGTAATATTTTTCATTATTATGATTGCCAGGAATGTAACAAGAGGTGAAGTCAGAGCTAATGTTTTACTGCTTTTAACATTTGCTATGCAGTCTTACGCAGAAACTTTTTTGGTATCTGTCATGATTTTAGTCCACCTGGAAATTAAGTGCCAGGCAGCTGCTCGCTCAGCCCCCCTCTCTCCCGCTCATGCTGGTGGAATGGGGAGGAGCATCAAAGTAAAACTTGTAGGTTGATATAAGAACAGTTTATTAATTGAAAACAAAGTAAAAGACAATAATGATAGTAAATAACAACAACAACAACAATAATAACAATAACAAAGGGAAAAACTCTAAAACAAACAAGTGATGCACAATACAATTCCTCATCACTCACTGACCGATGCCAGACCCCTGTTCCTCAATCCAGATTGGCCCCCTTTCTGGGTAGCTTTCCCCAGTTTATACACTGAGGAGGACATGCTATGGTGTGGAATATCCCTTTGGCCAGTTCAGGTCACCTCTCCCGGCTGTGCTTTCTTCCAGTTTCTTTTGGGCACCTTCTCACTGGCAGAGCACGAGACAAGGAAAAAGAGTCCTTGACTTAGGATAAGCACAGTTTAGCAAAATCCAAAACATCAGTGTATTATCAACACCATTCTCATTCCAAATCCAAAACATAACACTGTAACAGCTATTGAGAAGAAATTAACTCTATTCCAGCTGAAACCAGGACAATATCTTAATAAGATCAGGTAAATTTGAATGAATGATGTAAGATTGACAGTTGTACCAACTGCAAGAAATAAATCATCTACTAAACCCAAATTATAGAAATACCACAAACTGAAACTGAGTAACCAAAATTGAAGCTCATAACTATTTGTCAAGATATGACAAAGCCTATGACAAAACCCAATGAATATGAGCATTTTTTTGGCTGGGGAAGAAAGGAAAAAACACCTCACTTTCAATTTTTGATCTGCGGTTCAGAACTGAAAGAAGCAGTTTTTCACACTTATATGAACCTACCTTACAGAATAAGCCAAAAGATAAGAAGAATATGGCTATTTTAGCTATGAAAATTTCAAATATGTGATGATTTTTGTGCCTGATAAATAATTAATATGAAACAGAGATAAGCCATTTGTGATTATTTGATGGGCTGGACATCTGCAAGGGGTCTAAACTGCCAAATGGTTCTCAAAGTAGGTGAAAGAGGAGGAGATGCGATTGTCATCAAATGATCAGGAAAAGAACACTAGCAACAATGGATAAGAAAGTGCTGATTGGAATCAGTGAAGAGGAACTCAACAATGGGGAAAGTGCATCTAAAAGGTTGCCTTCAAACTCCGGGAACATTTTTATTCATTGCTACTGTCTTGTCCTTTCTTCACCAAATGTATTTGCCTGATACAAATATTGTTACCAGACCTTTATCTGTGAGTAAATTATTCAGATATTTTATTCACATCTCTTTAATATCTGAAGTCTGAAAGTCCCCAGGGCTTCTTGACTCAACAGCTTGCAGCACCTGATAAGATGGGTAGAAGTAATGGGCTGTAGGAATGTCACAGCCTCAACTGTTCTCATTGCAGTGAAGTTCTACCTCTCATCATAATTTTATAATTGACCAAGATCGGTCACTGACAACTCACTAATATGATCTCTATTTCCTTTCCCCAGTAAGACTAGCAAAACACTAAGACTGCTTTGATTCTGGTAAACTATTTCTGTTCCCTGAGATTGCCTGTCAGCAGTGTGATCACATGTATCCTTGCACTGTCCTGCAAGGTTTTTCTTATACCATTTTTAGTCTCTGTTATCTTTCAGAACTGAGTAAGATTTTGTCTTCACTGAAGTTGCAGACAGCGAAGAAGAAGAGCGGTATATCAGGAAAGGGCTGTTTTCTTACCTGTGAAGCCTCAGCTAGAGACTTCATCCTGTACCTCATGATGTGAGCTAGACCATACATAGGTTCTGATTCAGCAAAACACTTAAGGGGCATATTTTCAAAGGCACAAATGGCAGTTATGCACTGATCTGCAACTGAGGATGAAAGTATCCAGCTGACTTCTGTTGAGGTCACTCCACCAGCCGGTGAACCAGGGAAAGTGGCTGAGACCGGCTGGTGGAAAAACTCAGGCATTTGAAAAACATATCTGTTTAAAGGAAAGGCCTCTCCCACAAGTCCTTGCGGTTGGAATGTAACCTTACCCCCCAGCCCCTCAGATAAGATTAAAGCTACCTCTCCCAGCAGCCTGTGTGGCTGCTTCCTGCCCCGGCCCTCGGCCCTGCCCCTTCCCTCTGCTCACTGGCTCCCTTCCCCGGCTCCGCCTTTGTACCGCCCCTGTGCCCTCAGACCCCTCCATAAAAGCAGGGTCCCCACGTGTCTCGTCCTCTTCGCCCGTCCATGCTTCCAGGAATAAACCATCTCTCCGTGGGACTCGGTGAGCGGAGGGCCCTCCTGACTCTTTGTCTCTGGCAATTTGAGCTATCCGCCATAGGGTGTGGGGTGCGTGCCACCAGCGCCGACCAGCAGCGCGGGGCAGAAAGAGGGGCGAGCTAGCAGGCGAAACTGCACCCGATCTGTCCCTCTCTCGAGACAGGTTGGGGTACACAGCAGCTACCTCCGACTGCCCCATTGAGCCCCCGCAATCTAAAAACCATATGGTTTTGTTAGACTTCTATGACCTTTAGATCCGGGCCTACAGCCTGTGTAGTTGCCAGTACCTTTTTCGGGGTGTAATGATTCAGCAAAATGTAGAAGTCCATGGCTTGTGTTTTAGGACAAATTACCACCAAATCTCATTGTGCTCACTGTCACCCATATGCAGCAAAATGCAAAAGCACATTCACTGTAGGACTTAAGAGAGAAAAAATTTCAATTGTTGCATTCTGAACAGAGTAGCTCCCTTGGGAACAGCATACTTCTCCCTTGGTAAGATTAGATCTTAAAAGAATAGTAGCTGCAAAAAAAAAGAATTAAATTTAATATATAACAAGTTGGATACAACTTTATCATTGTCTTCCCACTTACTGTATGACAGAACAGCTGGAGGTCTAATAAACAGTTTGTAACTGTTGAAATAATGTCAGACAGCACAGTTGCAAAACTGTCTGGAAGCGCAGCGAAGTCTGGAGCTATGGCGTAAAATGATCATACTGACATTGTATATTTTTTGATGCCTATTGTTTCCTTCTTTGCCTCAGACTTGTCTGGAAACATTTGCTGTCTTCCAACAGCTTTTTATACTTCTACAGACAAGAAGAAAGAAAAAAATTATAGACTGTATGAAACAAGAAGAGTAAAAGTCAATAAATTGATTGCATTAGTTTACCTCTTAAGTCACAAAAGCAGAAGCCAGAAACAAACTTTCTGAAATGAGTGCAGTAAACTCAGCTTTGGTACAAGTGGAAATCCACAGTAATTTTAATATCAATAACTGTAGCGAGAATAAGCCTAAAGCCTCAAATTGCTGTTTGGAAAGGTCATGAGAGTAAAGATGCCTCTTTCAGATCCTGACCAGACTAGGAGCAGAAACAATGGAAGTATCACAGGAAATCTTGCTCTCTCTCATACTGCATTTTCCATAAAATAAAGCAACTTGGAAAGCAATATGAATATTTTTTACAGTTAAACCCTATACGTTGCCAAATACTCTAGTGTTCTCTGGCCTGTTCCTTAGAGTTGGGCTAAGGGTTGTTTTGGTTTAGGGGTAAATAACACACGATGAAGCCATTTAAAATATGTCTGTTGTTCCTTGCAAATGAAAGCTCTAATTACTTGCTCAATTCAAAAGATCTTGCAGCAGATCCTCTCTGAGGGTCTAATAATTTTGAGACAGATTCAAGGTCATTAGAAATCATGACAAATCTTTCCAGGAATGTCGGAACAAGTCCATAATAATACGTATATAAGGAAAATAAGGAAGATTTACCCATATTGTTTTTCATTAATGAAAACTGATGTTCCCTGGGAAATGTGTGAATCAAAACTTAATTTTGTGCTTGATATGCTTATTTCATTTCAAGAATTTGATATTTTGCAGTGAGAAAAGACGTAATTTGTATTTGAAAGGGGATAGCATTTTTCAGGCTTTTGGTTAATAAATGAGCTTTATTCAGCTGATCCAGGAAACTCCTGCATATTCCTGTGAGGCACTGATTTTTCTGATAAAGTCTAGCAACTTAAATAAAAATTGCAATGAAAGTTATCTTACAGACATCATATAGAAACACATAAATAGATACCATAGCTTCAAACAACACCTGAGCATTGTAAAATAGCTTAATGCAATGATTCAGTGAAAGAGTGAACATATCGAATCTATTTTAAACTCCCTGTTTATGCATTCTTTATTAATACATGAGGTCTTGCTATTCTAAAGATGAAGGGATTGGGCATCGTGTTCCAAGTACAAAGTTGGCTGAGTCCAAATTGCAAAGGGCTCCTATCCCCAGCCCATCCCTGGCAGCAGAATCCCGCCACCTCCCTTTTCTGGCTCATGTGCAACCTCCTAATGAGCCAATCTAAACTGGCTAAACAGTGCTAAAGCTCAGAAAAATATTCAGTGTCTTTATTAGGTTGTTTTCCAATTTGTTGGTGAACCAGCTCATGGTGGAGACACAAAAAATCAGTTTCTGGGAGGCAGCTAAAGGCCAAGGGTTAGGACAGACAGACCTGTCTGTACACATGCCAGCAACTCTCAGTTAGATGAGCTCCATGGTATCCTTACGCAGTGTCCTTGGGTTCCTGAGGTTCTATTCTCAACAAAGCACTTTGTTACATAACAAGACAACAAAACCTGATGTATATGTGTCTTTCTGGAATCAAGAGGAAAAAGAGATTTTGGATCAATCCTTGAGATAGGAGATCATGGCATAATTTAGAAAGAAAGTAAACCTAATGAAAAAAAAGAAATCTTGGGGATGGCAAGGAAGCTGGCAGGGAAATGAAATTCTAGAGTGAGAGGGAATCCAAAAAAATACCAGAAAACAAAATGTGTACAGGCTGGGCCAGCTTTCAGATGCTGATAATATTTTAAACTGTTAGCATGTGAGTGAAAATGGAATTGCATGCCCATGTGCAGGTCAGGGAGACCATCGCTAATAACGTCAGCTGTCTAGCTATTGTGTCCTTTCTATGGGAAAGGGAAATAACCTTTGAAAAATAGGCAACACTATGTTCATTCAGTCAGGCACAAATGTCCTCGCACTTTTCTAGGAACAAAATCCTTCAGGGACTTGCTTCTTCAAAGGCAGATAATAGGTGTTTTACATCTTTTTGTGCTAGCTATTTGGGATCCCCGTGACCCTAGTATCATTTTCAGCTATCAGAGGATAAATGATTTCTTTGAAGTCCCTCAAAAAAGTAACTTTTTGTCCAATTTATCATTATTTATCAAATTATCATTAATTTACCGTTACCATTGGTAATTTTGCCATGNCTAATCTTTTTCTATTATGCAGAAACCCATTGGTAATTACCATTACCATTGGTAATTTTGCCATGAATTGTCACTGAAAGAGGCTAATCAGTTCATGATGGTGAATCTATCAGTCAAATATCTCTGTTGATTATTATAATTCTGAAAACCATGATGGTCATTTACTGAATCATTAGCTTTTATTTCTCATGTCTTGATACAAAAAGTCTCATCAAGCTGCTATATACAGGTATTTGCCTTTGAAGAAAAGTTTTGTAACAGCTAAAAGCATTGTGGAAGAAAAACTGAAGATATTTAATCTATTTACATCACCTAGTATGTAGTATCTGTTTGTAAAAGAAGGAAGTTCTTTGCTCTTTAAGGATTTTGCAAGCTTAGGCTCAATAGGAGCTTCCACTTGTGTCTCTGGATAAAGTCTGAAAGATTATTACTTTATAATCATTTAGAACAGAGTAGCAGCTGGATGCAGAAAGCCCTGAGACAAGCAGCTGTATGTTTTCAGACAGTAAAATCCTTCTGGATGAAAGGCAAAGAAAAAACCTGCTGATAATAAGAGTTGGTGATGGTTGGAAACAACCCCAGTATCTGTTAAACTTCACGCTTCTGCCCCTCAGAAAGCTGATGTGTCTGCCCAGGTTGGCTGTAAGCTTTGTACCATGAGTCAGCAGTGCTCTCTCAGCCAGGTTTTTGTAGACACATATTATGAATTAGAAGAGGTTCTTTTGAATCCTGAACACATCAAAATAAATTGACATTCCAACACCAGGATCTATGTTTTACATCTTTTTGTGTTAGCTAAGTTAACTCTTCCTTTCTGTCATTTGAATGAGAGAGAAGTGTTTTTAAAGATAATTTCCTTAATGTAAGTTAGTGCTACTGTTTCTGCAGACAAGCTTTTCTTTTTTATCAACACTCTTGGAAAAGAAAAAATGAAGTACAATTATCTTGATTAAAAAAATAGATAATGACTGCAAAACTGTTCCATTTTCCAAGGGTTGACCAGATTAAGCTATAACAGCGACTGCATTTTTATTCACTCATCTAAAACTAGTAAATGTTGAAATTAACGATAGTAGCTGTAAACTGCTTTTTCCCAAGCCTCTCTGATTTTCTCTTCACTTTCTCAGTCCAAATTAACAAGAGTATAGGGCTGAGCTACACAATAGCAAACAGAGAGGTATCCTTGCCATGTTTCTAGCTGACACAAGGGTATTAGATACTATATGAACCAGCCAAGAAATCAGAGTGATCTAGGATATTGACTACAAATTTTTAAGAAAGAACTCTCCATTCACCGGTTATTTACCCATTCTAATAAATTTCCCCTGCTTTCCTCATTTGTTCAAGTATTTGAGAATAGATAAGTAACCTGGGAAATTTTCCAGTTTCAACCATAAAGTAATAAATAATTGAGCTCCTTGGCAATTAATGCATGAAATAGTATCCTTGTGGTCTGAAACAAAGAGTGAATTCAACAATTTCACTGTGGCAAACTCTGTTTTCACAGTGGAGTTACCACTGTGAAGTTACAGTTCTGTCTGCAGGAGACAGAGGTTTCTCAGAGGCTTTTGCAGTACTGAAATGAATTGATTTGGGAACCATGAACTGTTCATGAATGTCTGCAACTTTCACTTATAGTGAAAAGCATTTTATTTTTACCAGATTGCAGACATTTGATTGCTTATAAATCTGCTCCAGGGAAGAAATGCAGAATAAAAAAGCTCTGTAAGATGAATCCTAGCCATATCTGCTAATAACAACCTAGAAAGTGGTGAGACATAACAGCAGAGAAAACTGACATGAAAGAAGGTAAGAAAAGTAGTCTGACTTCTTTCATCTGAGAGTCCATCTAAGTGCAGGAAGCCCTGTTTCTCACACTGAGCAGTGCTTGCTACAAAACCAGAAAAGCCAAAGGAGTGGGAGCTCCATCTTCCCAGGCAAATGCTGTAACCTTGAGACTCCTGTGGTCTACTTTTTTTTTTTTCTGGTGCCCAAGGTACCAAACCTCCCATACAGTCAGATCTGCTCCCAAAAACTCAGCAAACCGACAAAAGCGCAGTTTGCCCTAAAGGAGGCACCCAGTGACAGGCCAGCTCAAGTGCTTTCCGACTCCACTGACAGCAGTGGAAATAGGATCACCTGATGTATGTGGACTTCTACACGTGGACATCTAAGTCTAAGGATCTTAGCCTCGAATGGAGCCTCTCCATGCACTGCTTTTAGCTCAAAATGCTGCTACTTCTGTGCTGTTAAAACCAGTAGATATGCAAGGCATGGGTTTGCTGTGTCCTAACCAGCTTTGTATTTAGGGACATACATATACATTATGCAAGCCCCTGAATTCCTTGAGACTACAGAAGGCACAGAACTTCAGCAGCTGTGGCAATAACTTGCTTTATACCTAGTTCCTCTTCTTTCTAAGGAGTAAGAGTTCTTCCTAAAAAGAGAAAATGCAGCATTACCTTGACTCATTGACTCACCTAGTAATGCCTCATTCCTAGCCATGAGAGGTGGGTAGCATGAGTAGCACCTGCAGGAACCCGAGACAAAATATAAGAGAATTTTGAAGTCAGTGGGGGAATGGAACAAAAGACTAGTTTTGGATTCCAGTACCTGTAATACACAGAAATGCCTTGCCCTGCCCTTATGTGGATGTAGCCTATATCCTGCATCTGTGAGAAACTTGCATCTAAAAGGAACATAACATTTCTGCCAGAGACACAATTATAAAATTGCTTTTGGAGTACCTAGACCAGCATTTTGCCTCGTTTGTTCCCTGAAGTAACTTTCCACCAAACAGAATGGACAGAACAGCTTTCTGTAACAAAGGAGAGTTAAATGGACTTTGCTGGTGATACAAACTATTTAATAGGTCTTTTAAGCTGTTATTTATCCTGGTATTTTACAATGTATTATTAAGAACATAGAGATATTTTTCCCTTTTAGAACATATGAATCTCGTCAATGGCATCTCTAGGTAATGTTTGGCTGTCTTCCAGAGCAATGAAGAAGAAAGTGTTGGGATCAAACACTGGGTTTATTTTGAATTTTCAGTGAAGGGGGAAAAAATCCATCCCATTGTGAATTACTATCACTCTTGAAATCATTATCTACAAAAGCAAGAATGGCTGAAATATTTGTATACAGCAGAAGAATCATTAAAATGAGATACCAAGAGCATAAAAATTACTGATTTTTCCCTTGTGATTCAGTCAGTAACAACCCCACAGACAACAGAGCATGTAGGTGCACAGGGTATATTATACACTAAAAGACAGGAAGATGTTTCAGCATTTCTTTGCAATATCAACAGTTTCCCTCTTCTGTACCAACAGAGTAACTTTTCCTCCTCTCCAAGTTGAAAGTTATGGCTAAGATTTTACCTTGCTTTCTCAGTAAGAATTGACAAAAGCAGGAAACTGTTAAAATTGTCCCCTTGCCTACTATGTTACTTGGTTTAAACTTCCCAGGAGCTGTCTTTTTCCAAGGACAGCACTCAATCTTTCTATCTCTAGCTTGTTAAAGTGTTACTGAGCTTCCCCTGGGTACAGGTGAAAAACAGGCATCTCCAATGCAATGCTTCGCTGCATTTGAGAACAGAGTCACGTGCAGTTTTGTCTCTGATCTGATAAAAGCAATGCAGTCTGTTTATCTGTGTTATAAGTGATAATTTTGCTTTATATATCACCTGGTTAAGTTCACACTTCCTTGGGCACAGCATTAATTTTTGAGAATGGATGAGTTTAAAGCAGGAAGTCACTGCTGCCTACTATTCTGTCAAATATGCCTGTATACATCTTTAAAAGCAGCATTCAAGAAGGAAAAGTCCAGATTCCAGATCCAAGTGCTCACAGCAATGTCTTTGTCTTCGCTGCGTTTGGCAGCTCCTGATGTCCCTATGTGACGCGTCCGGAGTAAAAATATTCTGTGCACTGAGAGTGCTAATGATCTCAGAGCTCCCTCTTTGTGGAGGAAGAAGTCACAGTCCCTTGAATCTCCCACAGCTTTTCTTTCCTACACAACTACTATTGGTTGTGTCTAGAAGTTCTGATTTTAAGCGGTGATGAATAAATTGAAAGCAATAGCCAATTCTTAAAATATTTTCATGGCAGTATTGAAATGAGGACAATCTCAATATGAAAGGTCAATTTATTCTAAAATGAAATATTTTTCTCTTATGTACTGTCATATTTAAATATCTCTGAATATTCTTAATTTTTGAAGTATGTATTTTCTGTCATGCTTACATTTTCCCCTGACAGACTGCTGAGAACTGTTGTAAAACTATGTAGTTTATATCCATCATTTCCAGTATATAAAATGTCTCCATTTATAAGAAATATTGGCAGGAACACCTATATTGGAAGAAAGAAACATTTTCAAATATCATTGCTAAAATTATTGCAACATAGAGATTCAAAAGAAATGGGATTTTCTATAATTAAAATTTGTGCTAAAACTGTTAATTACTCTTGTGTGGGTGGAGGTTAATAGCTTTTTTTTTCTTTCTACAGAAAGGTATGCAAATCAGGCTGGTTTTGTGGCAGTCTGAAGTTTTAGCATGTGCTAATTCTTCGTTGGAAGTTATTGAGCCTGATACACGCCTTTAGGTGGAGATTTTCTTCAGAGTGATTTCACAGACAGAAACAGAGGAACTGGAAATAAATATGGACCAAGCAGGAACACCAACAAGGCAAACAATTAAAACATTCCTAGTCTAAAAGTATTGTCTGAAGGTTAACAGTCTGACTTTAAATATTCTTTTTTATTTTTCATCCTGCTATTGTAAAATTGGGAAATACTGTATGCTTTCATAGCATCCCCAGCAATCAGAATATGTTTTTTAGATGTCTGGCAAACTTTGCTTTTATTCTCCATTCAAGTTTAGAGATTAGTATAACTCCCAGTCCCTGAAGAAGTAACTGATTTTATTTTAAAGGAAAAAAAATGCTACTGATACAATTTTGTGTCAATATTTAGTGATAAACATTAACTGCTCTGTGATCTGTCAAATATTAATGAACAGTAATTTGTAATTGCATAAGGAATTGAAATAGCATGCTTCAAAACCAAGTCTTTATCAATATGATCAATCCTTCTGTAATTTAGTGGTATTAGTTTATTTTATTTGAAACTGTCAATGCATTTTAGTGCTGTTAGAATTCAAGACCATCTCATTTAGTTTTCTCTCTATGGGGGTTAAGTGATACCCGATTAAAACTGTAACAGATGCTGCTGTGCCCTTTACATTAATATTCAACTTATTGACACCTTTTTAGGGACTGAGTGAATGAAGAAAATAGCAAGGACATCTCACATTCATGGGGAGACAGACCTGATCAGGCTGAAAGATCCTGAATTGCCTCTGAGGAACAGAAGGGCACACATTGGTGAATGCAGAAGTAAACTCCACCATCTTTTTTAATGGCAATTTGCCTAAGAGATAAGGAAGGATTTATACCTTCTTCTAATCTTTTAAATTTTCCCCTTGAGACTTTAAAAATCTGTCCTCTAATTTTTTGACTATGTCTTCACATGTAATGCAAGAATTATAACATGCTGGGGATTTGCTGCATAACTTGGGGGCAAAGGGCAGTCAATATGGATTTTTCTTCTTGGAATCAAAGGATCAGAAAGTTAAGATTTTACACTATTTCTCACAAAGGCAAGGGTTCAAAGCATGGTTAAATAAGAACCGGGCTTAGAAAAGAACACCCATGATTTATAGGACTGCTCGCATGCCACAACCTACAGATTCCACTCAGGCTGGATAAAAGATAAAAGTCAGATTTAGTAAACTAATAAAATTCAAATTGGCTACTGAAATCTTCCCCTATCCAGATCACTCATCAAAGACACTTCTGTATGGGGATTAGCATCTCCACTACAAACAGGCTCGGAGTGATGCAAATCAGTTCAGCAAAAGCAAATAGGAAATGTGCACACCCCTCAGCTCCTCATGCGAGAGGAGTCAAGCAAATGTGGGGGAAAAGGGCAATTTGGCAGATTTTGAGAAGCCACATTCCTGGAGGGCCTGAGTTGCTCCTCTCCTGGGGGTAGCATATGATCTGGCTCCTGCAGCATGTCACAACAGAGCCGGATATATTCTGCTTGTAACTCACTAGTCACTGAGTTTCCTCTTGTTTGAGCAAAGCACCTCTTGCAATGGTGACTATTGCTGCAGGGACAAAAACGTCTCAGTTCATGTGGCTTAATTCAGATCACAATCAAAGCTCTATATTGACTTATTAATGACACATCATTAACTGACAGTCAGTGTGCTGTACATCCAGGACAATCAGTGTACTGTATATTCAGGGTCAATATTGGCAATCCAACAAATAAGTGATGATACTAGACACTTACAGAGCATTAATAAACAATTTCTTTCCCATCCCCAGTAACTAACCCCCAGGAACAACCCCTCCCCTCCCCCAAAACCCCCAAGTCCCCGGGTAACCCCACTCTGCCCACGGATCACAAGCACTGGCACCCCGCCCTGCGTGTCCCTGCAGGTGTCACTGGCAGGGCATGGGCTCCTACCAGTGCAGCTCCCTCCTTTTTGCCAGGCAAGGGGGAAGCACACAGGCAGCCCCAAAACCGCAGACTAACCTCCAGGGAAAACATCGGTGTAAACCTCTACACACACGTACCCACCCCAGCACACACACAGGGTTATGGTTGAATCATTCTCCTCCTGGATTTTGGGACAGAAAGAATTTTTATCACTTGTAATAGGACTGACAAGGACGTAAACATAGTTAATAACCCTTAAAATATTTCAGTCTTTTTATGTGAAATACATTTCTCTTTAAATGAAAATTTTCTCTTTCTGCCAAACTTACAAAGATAGGAAGGGTTCTTATCTCCCCACTAATTTACAGACTGTGCTAACTGGGAAACAATCAGTTTTTATAGCTGCCTTCCTCTATTTCATTTCAGAAATGAAAGAAAAATGAAGCTATTAAAGGGATAAAATCAATTATTTCACTGGATAATATTCGGATTAAAAAAAGGGGCAATGATGGTTTGAGAAAGAGGGTGGGGAGAAAAGGGATGTGCCACCTGTGAATAGTCATCACTGATTAACTACAGGAACGCCAACACCAGTAACTTCGAACTCACCTGATTTTCTGTGAAGGGCTTAGGAGGTACTAAGTATTTCATTAAAACAGGGTCATCTCTGGCATGTGTTCTCAATGTTTCATGGCTTGGTTATGGGTCACCAGAAGTCTGGGTTAAATGAAAGACAAACAAACAGGCTGTGTAATATCTGTAGAATAGTGGGCCTTCAAGACATAAAAGGTTTTTCACATTAACCAGGGGAAAAAAAGTCCACAAACGCCAGCCTGCTTCCTTGTTTGTACAGAGTTCATTTTACTTTTAAGACCTAAGAACTTTCAGATGTACAAAATACAAGTTGAATTGCACAAATGGATGTTACTGAAGTAAAACTATTTTTCTGGGTCAGTCTAGGAAACTTGTTACTATGCCAATCCCTGGTGAAATATCTGGAAACACTTCCACAGAAATATGTCAGAGATGGCTCCGATTCTGCATACAGTTGTCTGAATTTCATGCTGACATGAATGACCAATTGATTTTCTGTACTTTTTACCTGGAAATTGTTGTAATTTCCCTTTCAACAATTCACACTCACTGCCTTTTTTGTTTTAGTGACCTTTCCTAGCAAGCACCATGCTACACCAACCAAAACTGACACAACAGATTTCGCAGGCAGTACTGCACATTTCGGAAGTGCTGAGTGTTTCTGGAGAGAGAACACACCATTTCCTTTTCCTGTCCTCCCAGTTCTGAGTGACAGAGGTGCTGCTTTTCTTTCCCCTCAGATGATGTATGAGACAGACATCATTCATCATTCTGTGAAGTTACTTCCTTCAAGATCATTAATTTTTATTTTGTTTTTTTTTCCTGTAAAGAGGATGTAACTTCCCTGGTTTAAACCCCTCCAGCTTGGTGTGCTTAACATGTTACTCTTCACTTAATTCTGTTAAAAGGAATCAATACATTTTCAAATGATCACAACTTCACTGTAGCTGCAGATACACACAACACTGTGTGTTATCCTTTTCACCCAAGGATCTTGGTGAAATTAAGGCACGTAATGAGAGATGGAGAATGGAGAATGCCTAAATACCCCATGTTAACGACCTGTAAACAACACAGTCATAGAAACTTTGGTTTGAAGGGCCCTCTGGAAGTCTTCTAGTCTGGTCTCTCCCTTGAAATGGGTCTTCAAGAATATCTGCTTCTGTGCATAGGCCTAGTAAGTGAGGGAAATGTACATACCACATTTCTAAAGAGGGTTATTTACCAGGTCTGCAGCTATGGAACCATTGCCTGATCCAGTTTATGTGAGTTCATTTTGTCAGTGTGAAGAGAAAATTAGGATTCAGGAAAAAAAAAAAGAATCAAAAATAACCAGTAGCAGCAACACAGCTTTTTCTCCTCTCTTCAGCTACATACTATTTCATTTCTCAAATTGTATTAGATGCTTTTTATACCTAATTTTCAGTTTATATATTTTCTTTTATCTGCTGTAAATTTACCATTCATCTCTTCATAAATTTTTTTTTCTGCCTACCTGAATCTCAGTTTGTGCTGAAGTAATAGGGTTTCTCTGTGATTTTCAGATCAATTTCCAAATGGACTCAGATCCCGAGTCACTGAGCCTAAGTGTTCTTAAGTGGAGAAATACTTTTTGAAAACAGAATTTAATTCTTAAGTCAAATAGCTGCTTTTGAAAAGTTTTCCTTTATGCAATATGCACAAGCCAGAAAAGAAATGAAGTAAACAGATATCTCAGTCCCACCATGTGTTATGTGTAAATATGTATATGCTTGGACAATATGCATTTTGTGTAAAATTCTTATAATTGACATCTTTGAACAGAGCTGGAATTCATAAAAAAATACATTTAGGAACATAGAACTACAATATAGGGTATGAGATAATAATTATAATAAAAGAAAAAACAATGGACCAGAATTTAAATGTCTTCTTCTGTCACATTAGACTAAAAAATCTGCAGAAAGTTCATATGTTTATATGTTTATAATGGTATCCTCACTCCCACTGAAGCTGATGACAATGCTCCCAATTTCTTTTCGATTATTGTAACTTCAGAGCTTCACATGTATTTCAGAAAATCTATCTTTCCCTAGAAAACTCAATATAACGCAAATAATTCCTACAGCAGGCCAGGCTATCTATCTGCAAATTAAGTGAAACTTTATCATCCCTAGCTTGTATATTAGGATTATGTTAGGTGATTAAAACAGAAACAGATGGGATTTTAACATTTCATCCCTTAAGAAGTATTTATTTCAGTTGTACATAAGGGAAGTACATATAATCCTACTGGACACGACTTCAAAAATCTCTAACAATGTTGGTACGTTACACTCATGTAGCTCCATCAAAATCCATAAAGCTACATTTATATTACTGAGCAAGATTAATGGGCAAGGTTTGGTACCTGATTCAAGAACTTATTTGAGAAAGCTTTGAAAATGAGGTATCTTTGAGGTACAGGCTCAGCAGAAGCAGTATTTTCACAGCTAATACTGCTGGTGAGGAGCAGAAAGAGTTCTGCTGTGTTAGGAATAAACTCTCTGTGATAGTTAGCAATGGAAATGACAAATCATTTTTCAGAGTAGTAAATGTAATCTTAAATGGATCTTCAATAACATGCTAATTTGGTCTGGTATCTTGACTGTGGAATTAATTTTCTAATTGCCAATTTCAGCTGGCCATGCAACAGCTTCTCTACATTTCAAGGTGACCTTTTGGGGCCATAGGATACATTTTAGCTCAGTGAATAACAATGTTGAATTATTTAAAGACCACTGTTTTGATTATGCACTAAGTTGTCAGTGAATTTATCAAACATAGGAAATACTAACTGGATGGCCTTGCCAAACATCTCTATTCACTGTCAAAACACAAATGTTCAGATCCTAATGAGAATTGTTGTTGTTGTCACACTGAGATGAGTGGCTCTCATATAAAAAATCTTTATTGGATACAGGGAACACAGGCAGTGGAGGAAGATGGAAGAGGGAAGGCGAGGGAAAAGGCAAAGGGAACTTTGGTGTAAAGTGCTGGAAAGAAAGACACCTGGAAGGTAGAGCAGAGGCAAGTTTGGATCCTGACCATGATCAAAAGTAGGCTGTCTAGTTCTCCTTTCTAATGATAGCAGGCTGCAGGGCCCAATATTGTGTAATTAATTGAGCTGAAAATAATATGATCTTGTCTGAGGAAGCCTTTTTCAGGAACCATTACAGAGCCTTTCTGAGTTTTCTTAAACCTGAAAACCGAAAGAACAGATACTCTGAGTTGTTCAAGCAAAGCTCAAAGAAAATTAACTCTCTGCTTAGGATCTGGAAAACCAGTGACAGTTTATTTTTAGTCTCCCACGAGGACTCAGTGATACTTCTGCAAGCAAAGACCTGGCAACTTCACAGAGATCATATCAGGGCCAAACAGAGCAGAAACCCATGTTCTTGGGAAAGCACATCTGATTGCCATCCTGTGGGAAACCTGCCAATTACGGGTTGGAAACAAACCTGTATCTTTCAATTGCAAGTGAATTGGCTGAGCAGTGAAAAGCGAATACACTGCAGCCATCTAAAAGTGAGTATCAATTATTTTCCTATAATGCAACCAAGCTGCTTTGAGAGAGGACTCAGTAAGGAAGTAAGCATCTTTTCCAGCCCCTTGAGACAGTGCATCTTCACACAGATTCTCACAACAGGCTGTGCCTGAAGGCACAATTTTGTACGCTGCTGAAATGATCAAATGAACAAAGCGTAAAACTAAAAATTCTACTAAAACTAAAAAGACTGTTTAAATAATTTGGTAGGATGGATTATAAAATCATTTATTCAATCTGAAAGACAAATCAATTAATATGTTTACTAAGTCAAAAAAACAGACCCATGTGCCAAAGTAATGCAGTTGTTTCTCTGCTTTAGGATCCTGTCCTGAAATCTATTCTGCTTATCTTAAAAAGAGATCCTAAAAGTTCCACACATCAACACACATATCATCTAACAGAACATCCAAATCTGAGAATGGAAAGCAAAAAGAATGGAAAACAAAAGTTTGTGGTATCCTTGAGAAAGAGAGACTTTCCTCCAAACTAATCCAAACACAACGAAGAACAGTGTAGTTGTGTTACATACATAGTCAGAGTTTCCTAAAAAAAAGACTCTCGGGTTTCATATAAAGATACTCTGGATAGTTTTCAATATATGCAATATTAAATTTGTACAGAAGAAATGCAGTGGTTATAGGTATATTTCACCTAGAAACCTGTACTCCTGTCTCTTGACACGCTATTCTTTGCTCCAAGGGGAGAACACCTCTAAACAGTATTCCTTATAGTACTAATATATATACTTATAGAACTAATCCTCATCTTTAGATCAGCACTCTCAGGGAGAGAAAATGTAAGAGTAAATAGTTTGGGCTGAATTCCTTCAGAGACAAGAAAACCACCCCAAATCTCTCTTCAATTAGGTGACAGAATTTATCACAAAGGACTCCTGTAGGCTTCTTCCAGCATTCCTGACAGCATGGTGACTGCAGCTACAGCAGAGATTTACCTTCAAATGTCTCTAAGGTCTTTTTTAACTTCTCCTCTTTTTCTTTTCTTATTTCTTTTTATTTTTGTTTTGTTTTAATGAAGTAAGAATTTTCAAGCTTGAGGGTTGGTTTTTTTTTCCAACAATTGCTCAGCAGTCCTGAATGAGGAACTAGGCTAAATGTACTGCTTCGATTTGTTTAATTGATGGTAGCTGGGGTGTGTAGATATTCTCAGCTGAGTCTAATGAAAGAAGCATTCAGTTTATAGAGAATATCTTACACTGCAGAATGTGAGTCTGCAAGTGAGGAGACCATAATTTTCTTCTTAGCTCCTGAAATGATCTCTAATGGTGGGATGCTGGCCAAATAATCTCATTTCAGTGTTTCAGGACTCAGGGAAATGACTTCCACTGAATTTTGATGGGGTGATTTAAGAAGTCACCAGCTTCAGCTGGCTGTCTCCAGCCCTGTGACAAAGCCTATCACAAAGTGTGCCAATACTTCAGCCATGCCAGCGCCAGCCTTAGCAGGGCAAGCTGCAGGGAGGATTGATTAGTGCTGCTGCTCAGCTGCACCCAGGAGGGACAGAGGTGCAGACTGCTCCACTGCCCTGCCAGCGGTGCATGTGTCTGGCTGTGAGACCAGGCTCTGGACGGAGAGCTGGGTTTGGCACAGTCCTGCGTCCTCCTCACAACGTTCAAGAGGAGAAGTTTGTCTGTAAAATCGTGTTTTGTGTTAATTACTTTGCTTGTAAAATGATGGTGGATCTATGAATGGGAAATGGTACATAAAGGATTAACTACCTATTTTTGTTAAATCAATATTTAATTTCCATTGATTTTTTTTCTTCTCCTTCAATTAAGAATCAAAGATATTTTTAGCTCAAAAGGAAACTCTAGTTTTTACACATTAATATTTTAAACTAGTCACAAGTGATTGATTTTTTATTTTAGGTTGAACTTTTCAGCGACTTCAGTACTGATTTTTCCTTCACATTGAAGATACAAGTCAACCATATGTAACCAATGAATATTCTGTACGTGAGATACATTTGAAAAGAAAGACAAGACTTCAGAAAAGATCTGTGTGGAAGGTCTTAAATTAACCAGAGCTAAGAGGGGGAATTGCCTCTAGTTTTGTCTTGTTAGTGAAACTATCAAAAGAACCCAAAAGATTTCAGTCTCCTAGGCTGATTTTATTAGGCACAAAATAACAGTCTGGTACAAAATAACTCTTTCAAGCAGGGAAAGGGTTTGTAACCACTGTATGAGACAAATTAATGAACATCCTGGGGGAAAAAACAACAGCCCTTCCACAACACATTTTTGCAAGCTGGGTCTTTTCAGACCAAAAGGCTGTACAGTGTGACTCAGAGGCTAGGACCTAAGTATAAAAACAAAGAACAATGTATATGTGAAATGTGAAAAAGGACAATCTTTATGGATCCAGAGTCTGTTACACACCGTCATTGCTCAGAGCTATGCTGTACTTCCAGGGTCTGCCCAGAAGAGATTGTGGAGTCTCCCTCACTGGAGATGTACAAGAACCTTCTGGACACAGTCCTGTGCCGTGTGCTCTGGGATGACCCTGCTTGAGCAGGGAGGCTGGAGCAGATGACCCACTGTGGTCCCTTCCACCCTGACCCATTCTGTGATCAAGTTGTTGCCTGAGTTGAACAGTGACATCATGGTGTCTCCTGGGGCATGGTTCCTTTTTCTGCCTTAGGTTAAGAGTTATACGACAATTTATCAAATTAGACTCTTTTTTTTTTTAAGACACAAGTCAGACACAATGTTCTCCTTTTTCTTTTGGATAAGCTGTAATAACTTTTCTATTTCTGCTCTTGTGAGCCAATACTCAAGAAGATATTATGTCATTTTCTCAAAGAGCTTTATTTCCCTGTTTGACTAGGAAGGGTCAGGACTAACTAGGTTTCCTTTGGTAGCCTGTTTTTCCACCTGAAGAATATGCTTCCAGTATATTTGTATTTCCCAGAAGTTGTTTTATTTGACTATGTACAACACCCCAGGAGTGGAAAAAATGTCCACTTCAGTAGATACTTTAGAGTATTTTGGAACCGTTGCAAGCAGCACTGTAAAAGTAGTGGAAACTCTGTGAAATGTAGATGAAAAAGTTTTCAGTTAGTCAGTGATGTGCTAAGTAAAATAAATTAGTTAGCTTCTCCTGCAGAAGTTTCTACCCTCTGGCATTTGTGGTATGGATATAGACTTAGCATTATCAAATAAATCAAGGTGAGGCTTTCATTTTTCTTTTTAACTTGCATTTTCACTGCTCTGTTTGAGAGATTAAGAAGCTGACTCATCTGCCTTTTTCTTCAGTATTAATCCTGATCAGAATTACTGATTAAATGACCTCAGCTCAGATTCAGATTTCCTGTGGAATTTGAAAGCCCTATAACTTTGCTTGTCTTTCCTATTAATTGTAAGTATTGATATTAACATGGACTAGTTAGATATGCAATAGATGCATATAAACAGATACCTAGATAGATATGAATAGATGGATCTACAGCTAGATTTTTATCTAGACTCTATGAGAGCTTGCTAAACCAGAAGTAGTCGGGGATCATGACTTTTATTATGACTAGACACTGTAGAACAAAAAGGTACAGTCCCTGACTTCAACAGTTTTCTAAATGTGTGCAAGGTCAGGGCAACAAATGAACTGGGCACTAAGGAGTTAAAAGAACAACTCATGATACAAGTTTTGTTCTCAAAGTCAAGGGCAGTAGTTTAAGTATTGTCAAGCTTGCAGTCACTGTGACAAAAAGGGATAGCAAACAGCTTTGCTGATGTTATGAGAAGTAAATCTGAGGTATGAGTTTGGATAAAAAGATCAAAGTTTGTGAGGTTTGTGTTGGTTTTGCTGTTTTTTGGTTTTTGTTTTTTTAAAAAGAAACTCCAAATGTTAGAGTGAAGCTGACTTCTCGGATTGACTGGAAGTGAGACCTGACATTTCAGCAATAAGTGAAGCTTTCATAGGTAAAGTGGAGATATCTGCAACAGGCCTTGATGGTGGAGACCTTCAGTTTATCTTTGGTAGAAAACAGAAAAAGAATGATGTCTCAAGAGGGTTCAAAGAGTTGTTGTGGTGGACTGGGAAAATATCCTGTTCATCAGAAGGCAAAACAACGTGGGAAAGGACCAGTTCCTTCTAGGCATCTTCTGCAACAAAGACCATTGTATTGTTATTTTTAACACAGAGAGTTCTTCACTAGTGCATCCGGTCTCTGTGAGGAATTTTGGCATATTCAGATTCATTTTTCTACCACTAGTTCCTAGCAGCATCCAAGATACCTGGAACAAATCCTAGCAAGAGGGTGAGAATACTCAGTTTGTTTCTACAGACCCTGTCAGTTACAGAAAATGTTTGTGTGAGCTTTCTTCAATTCAAAACATCTTTACTGAAATATCCTTTTTTCTGTTCTGGATACTTGCAGCCTCACCCATTTTGACTCTAACAGTTCAATGTTTGACAAAAGCGTTTATCTGAGCTGTTTGGATCTTTTTTGACACGAGCAAAAGACGTGGACCAGGTGATAACTTGAGGTCTCAGAAGATCTGTGACTCAAAGTTTCCCTGGAAAATACGATGGGGAGAGGAGGTGACTGGGTGTGGAGTATGAAAATACGAGAAAGGAAGGTGGAAGGAAACCATTAGCCCTGTATGAGATCTAAAAGTTAAACTCTGAGTGGGGGAGAAAGACAAAGTGTGAGTTAATAAATGATGGTAAGTGCTCTGCAGAGAATGGTTTTACAAGACTAAACAGGATAAGGAAAGACAGAACTGAAGCAGGGGGAGCAAGGGGTATAATTCATACAAATAAGCTGGATGGTAGCTTCAGGAGAAAGGTAAAACCTTTATAAAATCTAATGATGTGTAAATACCACCTGCATTAATTATGCTGCACTATTGAATGTTAAAAATCTGAAGCCTGGAGCTAGAATAATTAATCTGCCCTTGTGATTGCCTTGGAAGAGAGAGAAAGTTACTGTTCCAGAAGTGCAAGCTAAAGTTACAAATAAAGAAAAAGGGAAGCTTATTGTGTTCAAGTTCTGTTTTTGACAGCAGATAATTTCTCAGGGTAGTTTGCTGAAAGTCTCAGGAATAGAGACACTGTCCTTTAACTTTCTTGTAATGTTTTTTTTTCAAAGAACCTGAGCAATTTCAGTTTGAAATCCACAACTAAGAGGAAGAAATTTTGTTGGTGTTAGAGGTCTGAGGGGCTGAGCTCCACATTCTCCAAAAAACTTGCCCATAAACAAAACCAAATCCCTATGTTTGCAGTATTCCATCAAATAATGAAGGATGTGCTATATTAAGTGTACATAGAACAACAGTTTTCTGTTTTTATTGCTGGCCTAGAGACCTTGTTTTCCCATTATGTTAATTTCTTTAAACAGGGGATTTTAAGCTGTGTCTGCCAAAATGACAGTTCAACTTAGAGTCAGCTGTTTACAGTCTGTCTTCCTGTCCTAAATGTTCAGAAAATCAGAACGAGTGGCTTTAGACATGGAGGCAGTAGTCAATGGAATTAATATAGTGTCACCAAGAGTCAAAGGAAAAATCCTCAATTTTTTTGAGGAATGGATGAATGAATGTACCACGATGAGAGATGTTCTGGTTACCCTGCTTTTAATGTGAGAGAGAGAGAGACAAGCCCTGATTGCTACACATGCCATTTCCTTAAAGTGAAGTTATTTTGTACCATAGTTATTTTATATCATATTGTCAATAAGAGGAGGCTCGGTTTTAAGCAAGAAAACTGTGATTTAGACTGATTGGCCTTTCACTGAATCTAATATTTCTATTTTCAAGTATAGGTGCTCAAGGAATACAAAAGCAAAATACAGAAATGTGTTAATATAGATATATATCTGCATGTGGAAATGGCCTTTGCCCTGCTTATTTCACATAAATCATAAACGATTGCATGCCAGAGAGAAAATCAATCTTCCATCTGCACTATATTGATACTTCTGTCAATGGACACATTCATAGAATCTGTTTTCTTAGTGTGTTTTAAAAAACAAGAAAGTTGTAAACCCTTTGGGGGAAAAGTCAAATTAAGAATCCAGTGGGAAATTATATTGCAACTATAGTCTACCCTTGACAACCTGGAAACATTGCAATTTTCTAGTGTGCTGTTATATAAAGTATATATAATTATTTTTTTAAAATTGGAATGACATTTTCTGATAAAGCATTTTTCAGTTCTTTTTTTTTTCTTTGTGGGATGAATTGAAAATTAAATATTGATTCGCTGCAAGAATAGATAGAAACAAACAATGGGGCCCTGAATAGGTATCAGGTTGCTATTGCAGCTTTCCAGGAAGTTAATGCAATTACTTTTATTCTGGGGCAAATCTGTAGGGAATAAGGTCTATCTACACAGGTTCAGATTAATAGACACTAACAGCAGTATTCATGAAATAGTTTTCTACAAAGTATAGTGTTACCCAGCATGAGGGATAGTGCATAGAAACACACATGACATCGGGGGGTTTTTTTGTGAGTGAAGCCTCTTTAATTATGTACTGTTGAGCATTTATTTTCTCCCTTTATCACTTGCTGGTATATGCCTTTTTTTCCCTTGATTTATTTATTTTCTATGTCTAGAAGCATATTTTGAACTAAATAAGTTGTAAGAGTCTGTAAGAATCTGTGTATATTTATGCTAAATAAAAAATTCTGAAGTTATTCATAACATAGGACACTTAATAATTATTGGTCACAAAATCACTTTAAAATGTATTTATTTTTATTAATTTTCTTACCCTGAAATGGATATGAACTCACTCAAAAATCTCCTGACAGTGTTTCCCTTTGGTTATATAACCCTGAGTTGGGAGTGGCTATCTCCTAAGATGTCTTTGATGAGACGTTATTTTCAAAATTTGCGTGTGAAATGGTCATTTCTCAGATGTTTAGAGAAATAAAATATTGACCTCGAGAAGAAAAACTTAGAAGAAGACAGGCATGCTAATATTGAGGAAAATATAGGCTGAAAGAAGATATGTTATTTCAAGCCTCTGTTGCAAACAGACTATTCCTTGAAAAATGTGAGTTGTTTGGTCTGGCCTCCTCGATCTGTTTGCACAGTCACTATCTGTACAACTTCCTTTTCTCAAGATTGCATTTCTATGACCAAAGTGGCATGTAGGAATTCCCCACTCTCACTGATTGCTGAATCATTTGAATACCTGTGAAAAATTTTGCTGCATATATTTATTCTGCGAAAAGGAATATGAACCTGTCTCTTTCATGTTATAGGGCTTCCAACAGGGTAGACTGAGGGAGTCTATATTCCTTTGAATACCTCCTAAACCACCACTATTAGTCTCTCATAAAAACTGACTGCCCTCGAGCCTAAGTCTTCCTGTATTTAGAACTGAGACACCTTTGAACTAAATTATCACATACTAGTGACCAAGCCATGAAGCCATGGCCAATTCGTTTCTTATTCTTGAACTCTTCCACCCTGCATGGAATAATTGAAGATTAATTCAGGTAGGGAGAAAGAGAATCGGAGGAGCTGTCTGGGATGCTATTCGAGGGATTTAAGTGAAGAGATAGCGAGTGAGAACACTTAGTTTCCAGTCACTGATCAAAATAACTTGTAAATATTTTAGATCAAATTGACCAGCCTGAAAGTAAAAGATGGAGAAGCCTCCTCAGCTCAGTAAGTTCTTTAGCAGCTGAGGCACCCTGCTGGAAAAGTTATATTCCCTGAGGCAGAGGACAGCAATAAATTTGAGCTATATATGCTGTAGGTGAGTACCCTTGAGTAAAAAGGGAGGGACTGTTTCTTCTCATGTCTGGTTTTTGGAGGGGTTTGCCAAATATAGCTCTTCATTTCCATTTCTTTGTTTTGCCAAACTTCCCTGAGATGAAATTGAAATGTTTGGTCTTAGAACCACTTGAACACATGTTCCAGTTTTTAATTTTTACACTGTTTTTTTTTCTTTAGTTTTTATTTTAGGGGGGAAAAAAACTTATATGGTTGGGTTTTCCTTTCAGCCAACTCACAAGAAAAAATAATTTTCACACACACCACATTCCTTACTGTTGTTGCTTGTTCTACTGTAAAATTTATTGCTCAGTGTCCTTATGTAGTCAGACTTCTACAAAAGTTCTCTAACTCAACTCATGTTACTAAAAACAAATGATGTATTAAACAATGCTCTTGTAAATTTTTCAACAACTTAGTAAGTGGATCAAGTGATTTAAATAATGTTTGTCACAGATCTCTTCCAAAAGTATCATTACTGTGGTTATGACAGCATGAATTAGAAAAAAAGAACAATTGTGGGAATGAACAGAACTTTTACATTGTGCTCGGGTAAATGAATACTTCAGACAATTAGGATACCAGTTGATAGCCTACTTCATTAGCACAATAAATCTTTGCAATGATTAACTGTCTCAGTTAACTCCTCAATGTTCAAGGGATTTTTGAAAGATTCATACAGAATTTAAAGGCATTACATCACTGGAGATTGCTGAGCAAATGCTGATTCAGGTGAGGATGCTGCTTTGGTGAGCAAAAAAAGCTTGTGGAATTACATTTTCCAAAAACTTATAAAGTGCATATTTTCAATTTAACTTGACCGAAAAGGTACTTTCAGATTCTAATTTTCAGGGGATTTCCTGGAACAAACTTTACTTATTGGTCAAATTTTGCACACTTGCACAAGCAAACCTTCCTGACTCCAACACATAATGCCCAAGGCTCTTTTGCCTTTCCTATCTGTGCCTGCGTATAGCATACATGACTTTTAAAATATGTTTAATTCAATGCAAATATAACTAAAAATCAGATTTCTTAGGCATTGCACAAGCAGTTATATTGTGCATGTGTTTACTGGACAACTAAATTCATAGAGGGAAAGAAGGCAAAATAAATGCGTAGAAGGACTCACCTGACCTCACAATGTAAATATAATTAGCTCTGTGTACACCCCCTACTAGCATTCTGCTATTTTCCATTTGTTGAGTCATGGGCAAAATTTTAACTTTGTTCCTACAGTTGCTCATCTAGATTAGTTTCAGCATGCAAGTGGCCTCAGTAATTTCACCGGAATGCTGAAAGGCGTATCAGGTGGTAACTTGATCCAGGATCTTACCTTGCATCATGGAAGTCTGATTTAATGGAAAGCACCAGTGATTTAAAGCCTGTCAGCACAAGCTTGTAAAAGCAACATTACAAAGTTAAACAGACAGTGAAAATAAGCAAAGTAAGGTCTACTGTGTTGGTGTTAAAATAAAAATGCACGAAAAAACACTGATAAAATAGAAAATCTCCTACCTCTGCAGGGGAGATATCCCATAAAGGACAGATTTATGAACATAAGGTATAGATGGAACATTTGTGCCTAAGTTCCAGACTGCAGAAGATAGTGATCTGTTTAACTCACTGGTGAGTCACCAAGATATTACATAAAATGTGAGCAGCAGCAGCAGTAGCAGAGGACAACATTGCTCATGAGGGCAGCCATGACTAGTCTGACTTGTTCCTAGGTGCCTAAAATGTCATGCCTGTCAAGGAAGAGATTCAGAAGGACTTTATTAAGCAATTTATAATTTGTCTGTCTTTAAATAATCTGCCAAGTTTTTTTCTTTTGCCTGAAACTCTCTGTGTCTAGATTTTATTGCAGCAGCTTAGAGAATTTAAACATTAAGAGTTAGTGTTAGGAAATAGGAGATCCAGATTGTTAGTTTTTACAGTGCGATGATTACACTAACTAGATGAACTAAGGTTTTCTTGTATCACAGCTGTCTTCTTTCATAGCCTACTTTCTACTTTCACCTGGCTAGTTTCCTTCCCTCCTAGCCTTGTGCCTCTATTTTCCTAGCCTACTATATGTACCACGCAGAGGGACACTTCTCTCTGGTACACTGTCAGACAAAAATTTTACCCACATTGTCATGCTATCACTGAAACGTTTAAATTTGCAAATCTAGGTTGTCTCTTTAATCACCATGTTAATTTCTGTCCTTTTAATGTAGGGGCTGTAGGAGTGTGAACTTTGGCACACAAGGGTTACATGTGGAAGCATAACAAATCTATGGCTAGGGGCATTAGGTCAATTAAATGTTATGATATGTTTTAGCACTAAAGAATAGATACCAGGAAGAGTATCTTCTCATCCCTACGACTTCTAACTGTGTCAGGGAGAAATCCAGTACATTTTATTTGTGTATCTGCATCAAGAAAAATATTTAGGGAGAGAGAAGCACCTCCAACCTACCAATAACCTGAATATGTGTCTGCCTGCAACCAGCTAATTAAGCATAGCCTCACAAGGATTGCTGTTTCTCATTACCTTCCTTTGATTTGATTGCTAATAAATTAAACTAATTTTTTCCCAAGTCAAGTCTCTTTTGCCCATGATGGCAATTGCTCACAGATCACTCTCTGTCCTTATCTTGACTCGAGCCTTTTGTTAGGTTTTTTCTCCCCTGTCTGGCTAAGGAGAGGAGTGACAGAGCAGCTTTGGTGGGCGCCTTTCATCCAGCCAGGGTCAACCCACCACAATGAGTTGTCCAAAAGAGGTGAATGTGTGTCTAAATGGAACAGAAAATAGTACATATATTATAGACATATATATGTATATATTATAATCTACAGTATGTTCTGCTGTCACTGATTCCACTGTGTTAATGTGTGTGGTTTTATGTATATATATAGATGGCAGGCAAAGTGAGCTTGAATGCTGAACCACCTAGGAGAATTACATATAAACCATCTCTTTCTGAAGTCAAAAGTAACAGGAACAGACATCTATCATTGTCTCTCTAACAGTTCAAACTCAAGGATATTCAATTACTTAGTGACAGCTGATGATTAGATTAGATATGTCCAGTAGAAAACTAAAGGTGAGAGAGGTTTTCATAGAAAAAGAAATGCTCAGAAGTAATTTAATTTTAATTATTTTTCCAGAATGATTATTTTTTTCTTGTCTGAAAAGAGGGTACTATGCATTATGGGAGGAATCAGACGATTACCATCACTTATTAACCACAGAGAATTGGGCCTCTCTTTTCCTAGAAAAAACAATTATAGGAAAGGTTACTTCCATTCACTCTGATGGAAGGAGGGAATCTGAAAAGGTCATCTAGGTGAATGCAAGACAACCATATAAGCTAAATAACATCAGGAAGAAGGCCAATAGCTTTAGTGCTTTGTGCTTTAATGAAAAACCAACAGCAGGATGTTAAAGCTCCCTATGCTGTATCTCAAAGAGAGCAGTAAATATGGGTAATCTAATCCTTGACTGAAACAGCAGAAAAGGAGGATTCAAAAGGGTCTGGTATTAATAAATATACCAATTTTCAAAGACCTTTCCAAGTTGCCAACTATATAACTGATTCTAAAACAGTGTTTTAAGTAATTTCTAGATGAGGAGTAAACACAAACAATACTTTGACAGTTTTCATGCCCTCTCAGAGTTTGGGGAGTTTTAGCGAGTGTCTGCCAAGGCAGTTATATTGTCATGTGTGATGCTTCTATTTCTTCTTAAACAGGCAATGACCAGACACTGTATGGAAACACCACAGCAGTCTTATTTCCATTCTAATTCACTGGTGTTCTGGTATCACAGGTAGAACTTGCATCTAATGCCTGAGATAAAAAGACATAAATATTAGTGATTTCTAAAAGGAGACTTTTATTCATGGATTATATGACAAATAGTTTCTCCTGGATTGCCTAACAGAATAAGTGCCAGCTCTAGCCAATAGGAAATTATTAACAAGTTGTTTTGAGATTTCATTTTCATATTTGAAAACCCAGTGGATATGATAGGATTCAAAAAGAAAGTTGGAAGTAAGCCAGAAGTGTCACTGATAAGTTTCATGTTTAAATATATTGACTGAGTAGTTAGAGAAATATTTGAAGGCCCAGGCCCAGGAGCTTCTCTACAGAGCACTGTGGGAGAACTGGTCCATCACAGAGGTGATCCTATGATACACAGCAGGAAGAGGGATACTCTTCCAGGATGATTTCTAAGGTCCCTTCCAACCCAAGCTATTCTATGCTTCTATGAAACTCAAACAGAGGGGGAGATGAGATTCAGGCAGACTCACCCCTACCTTATGTGCCTGAGCTTCTGTGAGTACCTGAGCCTTAGCTGCAGACCAGATGAGCCATGTGGTGCTGGATCCTGTTTCAAAGGCAGGTGATGCTCATGTTTCTGTGCAGCAATGGTACCATATCTTACTGAACAAAGGAAAGACTATAAAAGTTGTGTAGTCAGCAATGCAGGTATTATATTACCAAACTGATATGTTGATTCTGCAAAATATCACAATCATGCTTCAACAGACCCATCCAGGTGAGGAATACATGGTTATTGAATCATGATCAGGTAAACACAGGTACATCATGATACATTTATGCATCTTTAACCTACCTTTCCTTTTTCTTTGGCATCTATCCACAAACACGAGTTTCTAAGAAATACTTTAAGACCTTTGTTAGCTAATGAAGCTGATTTTCTTGTATGTTCTTTGCATACTTTAATTTGACTTCTACATGATCTGTCCTTGGGAAAATATATGTCTACTGTGGCCAAAAATTAGATTCTGCAAAAATTATACTTGCTTTAAATTAAAATATCCCAGAACATCTTAATAGGCACTCAATGCTCTACTCCAGCCTCCCACATAAAACTTGTCATTTGACAATTTCTGTCTCAATAACTCCACTCTCTGTGGAACCACTGGGGTCTCAGGGTCCTTCCTCAGGGCTTTGGAAAGGAAAGTTATTCCCTTAATTTGTTCTGGTAAAACAAAATTCTTTGTTTTCATTTGAAGTTCACAATCCACCAAGTATTTGTAATACTACATACCTGCACTAGTGATTTCCAAAAGCATTTCTTTATGCACTTGTTTGTCAGCCAGTGAGAGTTTTACTGAGACAGTAATGGCAGCAAACAAATGAGGGAGCATCAACAAATGTTTCCTCCAACTCACATGTCTTTCGAAAATCCCAAAACCACACTTAAGAGAAGCCTTCTAATGAATTCTCAGATAACTTATTCCTGCAATATTTATATCTTTGTCTGATACCATTCCCCTGCATTTTCACCTCTAGCCAAATAAAAAAGCACACATTGTGCTTTAATCATGATGCCAGTTTTCTGTTTGAACTGAACATCTGTGAACTTTGCACATCAAGGAAAACAACAACACAAAATTTTATTTATTTATCAAGCCTTGTACTTTCCCCAGATGCATGAACAATTTCAAAAATCTCTCTTGCTAGTTAGATGGCATTATTAAAACCATGGAAGCCGAAGGCTGGGAAGCCTGTTGATCTGTATTTTATTGTAATCCACACTTAGCAAAGGAAATGCTTTGAAAGAATGCCCGGTCTTGCAGAATCCTGCTATTAATTTTATCAAGTATACTCAGATCAAAAGTTTGCATTTTATAGGAAATATACACTTCAGCAAAACATAAAATTGCACTAAAATTAAAACAAAATTCTGTTACAAAAGAGGCATGCAGAACTATTGATGGAAATATTTTATTAAAAATAAATAGGGCAACAGAGTTCTGATATCCAAAAAACATACGTTGCAATTGAGGTAAGTTTCTTAAAGGTTTAAACTTTGAAATTAAAATCAGAAAACAGTATGAAAGAGTTTAGGTAACATCATAAACATCAATAGGATTTGGGAAGACGTAAAAAAATAAACCACAAATGACTACTGTATTGAAGACCCTGTTCAGTCACTGTCCTGGTAATAAAATAATACTAATACTAATAGCAACAACAACAACAACAACAACCTCCAGTCCATACATTATTAACAAATGAATACTTTTAGTCATCTTTTCCCTTGCACAGGGAAAAGAAAAAATGATTTCATTAAGTCCATGGATGTTTTAACTCTTGCTCTATCTTCCAGGGGAAAGTTGGTGGTGATATGAGGTTGCAACTCAGTGATTTAAACAAACAAATATATTAGTTTAAGTTCAAGTATAATAAGAGAGTGCCATAATCAAATATAAGAGGACTGTCTCCTACGACTGTACACTGCTAAAATGGCAGAAGGAAAAAAATCAAAATAAAATGCATATTCATGGATATACACATTTATATCCATTTTGTATTGTCAGCTGAAAATTTTGTTCCTGCAAAGTTCACTGTAAAATTTTTATATTACTTAATAAAAGAATATTTTCCCTCTACTCTGCACTGGTGAGGTCACCTGGAGAAATGTGTTTCTCCATCTAGTTCTGGGTCCCCAGACCAAGGGAGAAACAGCCTTACCGGACTTAGTCCAGTGAAAGGCCAGGAAGGCTGTTAAGGTATGGAGCATCTCACCTGCAAGAAAAGGCTGAGAGAGCTGGGACTGTTCAGTCTGGAGCAGAGAAAAGTCAGGGGGATCTCATCAATATACATAAACATCTGAAGGGGAGGAGCATGAAGGATGGCCTGTTCTCAGTGGCACCTGGTGACCAGGCCAAAGGCAGCAGGCAGAAATGGAAACACAAGGGGTTCCCTCTCAGCATCAGGAAACACTCTTTCCATTGTGAGGATGACCGAGAACAGGTACAGGTTGGCTGGAGATGTTGTGGAGTCTCCATCCATGGAGATATTCAAAAACTGTCTGGGCATGGTCGTGGACAACTGACTCAGTGTGTTCCTGCTTGAACAGGGGTGCTGGGTATCTCCAGAGGCTCCTTCCAACCTCAATCAGTCTGCGATTCTGTAAAGGAAACTGGGGAAAATATGTAGGTGTACTTGTTCTTTTTAACCTGTATACTTTTTGCCTGGCTCTTTACAGTAGCAGTTTGCTCAGGTAATAGTATTCTCTGTCTTAGTTCCAGTTTTCTGGAACCTCTGCTCAGATAGCTGTGGCAATAATGCTGGTTTGATGGTCCCTCAGACATGACCACCCATCATGGGCAATGATATCAGATACATGTAAGCCTTTAGAAACTACAGACATGTTTGTCTGCTGGCTGCCTTTGTGTCACTAGATCGATGTCCAATATTAGAATGAAAATACTGGCATTCCCATTTTACATAATAATAAAAAATGAGAAAAAATTATTTTATGTGTTGATTACTCACAACCTTTTCCCCCAAGAGTTCAAACAACTCTTCTAAAGTTCATATTCCATAGAATTGCAGTGGAAAGGGTTTGATTCTTTTATTAATTGTAACACTGAGTGTTTCCAAGTAGCTTTCCCTTGCTCAGATTTTCTTTTACTCCTACTGTTGCAGCTGCTCTCTGTGTCAATCTTCTTCCCTGACTGAATCTATCCACAGCCTGTACACTTTCATTTAATACAAGTAATTTAATCTCTAATGTCACTGTCCCAAACAAAAATCTAGAAGTGATGCATTGCTTTTCTGTCTTGCTTTACTCTTCATGATAGTAGCAAAATTTATAAGCTATGATTTATCACTGGCAATATTTTTTTTAAATTTTATAACTAATTTAGAAGCTAAAAAGTCTGTTGCAAGCAAAAAAAAAATCCAAATGGATATTTTATTTTCTCAGTCTTACTGCTGTAGTATCACATATCAAAAGGTTTGGAAAAATTTACTTGACTGGAGACATGTTATTGAAGGCCAAAAGTCAATGGACACATAATCAGGAATGTGTACTGGACTTGAATGTTAGAAACAAACCAGAGTCCAAAAAGTTAAGAAAGCCTTGAGACTGCCCTCTAAAATTTTGCCCTCTCTACATAGAAGATGCAAGTAGCTGGTTTTCCTTCATGTTTAAACTTTAATACTCAGGACCATCATTCATAAATCAGGAATCACTGTGAAGTAGGAGTCTGCAGAAGGGAATGTTTCCACATTTAGGTCAAGAGTTTGCAGAAACATGTACAGAAATACACAGTCCTGATAGCTCTGTTTTGAATGCACACTTCATAACATCATCCAGTTACCCTAAAGAATTTCAAGCAAGACTTCAACATCTGGCTTGTTCTTTAAACACTAACCATGCAGATCTGAATTAAAAGAAAACTATTTTATCATTTTTCTCTCTTGATATATATAGCAGAATCACATCTCAGTTACCATGTTGTAACATGATACTGTCTAGCCAACAACAGTCGTAAAATGAATATCCTTACTACTCCCAGTATCTGACTATCAGTAGTAACTGTTTCATAAAAATATGGTGATTCTTACAAACAGCTTGAATGTCCCGGCTAAACTGAGACACACCTGCATTTAGGTAATGGAACAGCAGGTATAAGGACCTATCAGCTTATCACTGGATATGTATTTTGCTTAGTTTAATTTATACAAAATCCAATGGAATTCAGAGATGCAATGGGGTCATCAGCCTTGTTCTCTGCAGACTACTCTAATCCCAGTCTGATACTAATGTAAGAAGACCAGAATGTTTTCTCTTGTCAGTAGTTCACACAATCACAGCAATTCAGGTGATTCATGAAAATAAAAAAATTTAAATTTCAACATTGACATTTATTTGGCAGATATCATCACTGCTGATGAATTGAAATGCCTTTTCCAAGTGGAATCCATCAACAAGGTAATCATTTTGTAACCATGGAAGAAATTCTTTCCATACACCTAGAGATGTACCTCATGTATGACTTTATGAAGCCTAACTTCAGCATTGATACATCTACACACTATCCTTGGGTGAATAATTCAACTACATTCTTAGTGCAGTTTTCAAAAAGTAACATCTCAGGTATGAAACTGCAGATGTTGCACAAGCTATTGTTTCTGAGAATGAAGTGTGGAGATATATTCTAAAGCTCTCATGCTGTTTACTCATCATTGTCTACGAAAACATGCAGTTGCATTGTGTAGATTTAGTTCACAGTGGAGAAGGATAAAAGGCATCTTTGGTGCTGGGATACTGGGAGCAGGTAGGTATCCTGGTCTGTCTCATCTGGCTGAGACAACATAACAGATCAGAATGTACAAGGTAATCCAGTCTGGATTATTTTTGATAGAAACAAGGAAAGATCTATATAACAGATTCTTCTTCTTTGTTCCATGAACTATAATTAGGGTGTTGCCTTCCTTCACTTCCTAACCACTCTACACCACTCTGGTGCAGCCCCACCTTGAGTACTGTGTGTATTTTTTGGTTCTTCAATATAAGGAAAACATCAAACTATTCAAGTGTTTCCAGAGGAGGACAACAAAGATGGTGAAATATCTTGAGGTTAAGACTTACGTGGAGTGACTGAGGTAATTTGGCTTATTCAGCTTAGAGAAAAGAAGGCTGAGGGGCGACCTGATTGCCATCACTAACATTCTCAAGAGAGGCAAGGGGAGTGGAAGTTTACTGAGCTCCTCTCTCTGGTGACCAGAGACAGGACAAGAGGAAATGGAATGAAGTTCCACCAGGGGATGTTCAGGCTTGCTCTTAGGTTCTTCACTGAAAGGATGGTCAGTCACTGGAACAAACTGCCCCAGAAAATGGTCAGGGCACCAATCTTATTAGAGTTCAGCAAGTGTCTAGACAATACTCTTAGTCATAGGGACTATGTGAGAAACAGGGAGTTGGACTTGATGATCCTTATGGGTCCCTTCCAGCTAGAGATATTCTGCAATTTTATATCTTTCTAGATCATATTGCAAGCATTACAGCCTTTCTGCAGCACTGGAGACTGGCTTGGGAAAGACAACACTATGATGCTTCTTGCTCTCTGTTTAATCTTCATAAAATTAACTAATGGTGTTTCAGGCTGCAGTCCAATGAATGTAATCTGACCACTGCATTTCATTTACATTGGTGGAATGTTCCCCTGAGCTTAATGTGTCCTTGGGTCTGTAGACATTGTCCTAAGACAGGGCCATAGCAGTGAATTAAACACAAGACAAGCTTCAGGAAGTACAGGGCTCTGTCAGTTTCTCCAGTGAGTGAAACTGCAGTTTCTCTTCCATGTCTTTTTAGTATTCTATGAACTTCACACTGATAATTATTAACTTCTGAATAAATGTCAGATGCTTTCATGGATGACTTTATTCACAAGTGACTGTAGAAACTGTCTTGACAAAATAATATTATCAATTTTCCAGTCTGTCCCGGTTTGAGACAACATAACGAGGAAAATGCCCTCCCGGGGGAAGGTAGACTATTAGCCACCCTTCCCCGCCAGGTCCGGACAGAGGCAATTCCTTGGAGGGAGAATGAAAAAAACCCTGTTTTATTTACAAGGCATAGGAAAGAAATGAACAATATTAAATGATAAACTCTTTGCGATGGAGAAACCTGTGTAAAGCACAGAGTCCTTGACGTGGTCCCCGCTGAAGGGCCGAGGCAGGGCGCCTTCCCCAGCGATGCCGGCGCTAAGATGACCTTCTGTCCTGGACCTGAGCTCGGTTGAGAAGCAGCTTCAGGGAAAAAGGAAAAGATCCCAAGGAAAAAAACTTGTCTTAGCTAGCTAAGAAGGGGGAAAAAAAATTTGCTTTCTGTCTCTCTCCCATGGGAAACAGAGCTGGAAAAAAACTGGCCAAAACAAAAAAAAAGGGAAAAAAAGAAAAAAACCCCCAACTCTCCCTTCCTTGCTGCCTGTGGCAGAGCCGAGAATTTAGGAGTGAGTGAGAGAAGAAAAAAAACCCCAAACCCGCCTGAGTCCCAGCACGGGAGTATTTGTGTTTGTCCTTGAAAATTCTTGGAATCAAGTCAGAGGCACAGAATTCATGTTTAGTATACAGTGGCGATATGAGATAACAAAATAGTGTCATATGCTCAACCCAAGACACAGACCTAGCTAATGAATTTGATTAATCCTTTGGCATGAAAATTTATTGAGCACTGATTCAGAACTGAAGGTAGGAAATACCAGAATTATCTGTACTTTAATGTCAACTCCAGTCTGTAAATCAGCTCCTCTTAAAACTGCGTGGATTTTTATTTCTTTTGATTTGGCTGCTTTCAACTTTTGCTTTTGTAACACTAGATAATCTATGTCAAATTTATCCTGGAGAGAAAATAAATTTTACTGAATCAGTAAGGATAATATGAAGGATCCCTTCAAATTGACCTTCAGTTTATGATGGATGTGGCTCATGGATGAACTTTTTATTTAGCATCTTTCATGATACTTCCCAGACAGACCTAGGTTTGCTGACTTTTTAGTGAGTGTGACAAGAAAAAAGATTGGTTTTGGTGAATGCAAGAAATTCAGAGCTTTTAATCTTTTAGAACATTTGGAATCTGGATCATCCCTCTCACGGTATTCTTTGCCTACATTTTTCTTAATGTTTTGTTACACAGCTGCTAACAACTTTTATGATAATGAAATTCAGCAAGAGTAATCTGTTTTTCTGACGCAGTGGAGGACCTGTTGTTCATCTCCTTCATTGAAGCATTTCATATTTGTGCATTGTCACGTCGCATATTACATTTAATCAGCACTTTGCAAGACCCTTCTCCTTTCAAGTACTTTTTTTTTATGACAGATGATGCTTTCTGCTTCACTTGTTATAGATCCGCTTGGAATCCCTCACTGAATTACTAAAAGTTGTTTTTCTTTTCAGTGTCATTGCTGTTTTGCATCTTTGACATAAAACCATCCAACAGCTTCTATTTTAAACATTCTATAACAGTTCTGGTATTACTGGATCTGCAGCATCTCACCTATAATCTTCTCTCTTTAGCCTGATAAATGCAATATTTGTACTTTAACCCTGAAATAAAAGATGAGAAGATAGTGTAAAGCAGACAAAAAAAAAATCCACCAGCACCATGTGAATAAGAGCAGTGGTAGTAGATGTGCAAGTGAAAATGATAGAGTGGGATCCAATTTCCATTTTAGAGAATGTCTTTTTAAAACTAGTTATGTGGAAAGGTCATTGCATAAAACATATAGTAGACATACAGATAAACTGGTATCATACAAATTTTGCTACTGCTAATGGTACCATTTATTTCCTCAGCTTGTGGACTAAATTACTTGACCTTTATAACAGACAAAAGCCAAAAGAGAGAACAGATTGTGAAGTAGGGAAGAATGTGCATACTAGCTGAAATTTCAAAACTCATGTACAATATATCAAAATTGTCTGTCAATAGACCATCAATTATACACCAAGAATGGGAAGAAATACACGATTTTTTCCATTAGTTCTCATCTAAAAAAATTTTTTCATTTTAAAATCCAATAGATAAAAATTTACAGGTGTATTAGGAACACAGATACAGAGTTTATACAGATAGTTATTTATCTTCATTTCCATTTTATACTACTCCAGTTCTGATGAATTTTTGTAACTTAGAAGGCCAAAATTATGTAGAAAACAAAATCTCATGACATAATCAAATCAAACTTTTAATCAGGAAATAAACATGCAAAATCAAATCATTTGAACCACATGATCTGATGGCCAAAAAAGACCAAGCCTTGACTTTTCCATGTGGTATTTAAAGTAAATCTTTAGGCAGAATAAGCCTAAATATAGTCCAGTATACAATAATTTAATCAGGTTTCTTTGTCCCCTAGAAATACTGCTCTCCACTAAAAGTTCAAAGTTTCCAACAACCCCCCAAAATCTGAGAATCTCTCAATAAGGCATTGGTCCTGTCCTCAGGATTTACTTCATGCACCAGTATCCAGAATTGAATTAAAATTGATGCAGAAATGAATTTGTGTGAAAGAGCTTTGGTGAGGCCAGAATTGGTGACAGGCCCAAGTTAGGGAAGCACGGTTGGTTACACTGCAGCTCTTTCCTCTTTTCTAGAGGAAAGTTGTGATTGTATTTGCCAAATCTGGACAATTTACTCTTCCACCATTGAACACGTAATAGAAAATAGATAATTACTGGAAAAGTTTAGAGAAAATTAATTTCAGGCTTTAATTTCACATTTATCCTGAGGTTAGTACTTAATGAAAAGAAGTAGGGGAGACGGTATTAATGCAAGGTGGTGGGAAGCCCAAACTCATTTTCATGAAAGAGAGAACTGGAAAAAGTAAGGGATGCAAGAAAAAATGGAAAGAGCCTCTCAGACAAACAGCTAAGAGAATGTGGCTCCCTAGCCTCAAAGCAAAGTCTGAGAGTAGGGCAAATCCATACACAATTTCTGGTTTTTCTAAACATATCAGGAGGGTAGCATGACTGAAGGAGAAATGGTTATCTAAACTAAGGCAATATTGGTGCAAGAATAAGGCATATATAAACCATATACTTAGACTGAAAATGAAAAAAGATATATTCCTAGCCACTAGAGGGGTGAGATTCTGGAACTGCCTTCCAGTAAAAATAATATGTTAAATTGTTGCACATTTATTGTGATAACTAGATAGGTAGATTCTGCTTGATCTCATTTGCAGTATTGGTCAGCCTTCTAGCAAAATGCAACAAAATGAGTCTTGGCAACAGGCTTCCCCCCAAAGAAAAGCCCATTTTGATTTGCCTAAAAATGACTGGTTGAAAACCAAAATGTTCTTCCTAGTTATTCCAGGCATGTCATGCATTGGATCGTTTTTATTGCAAAATCAGAACAGTCAGAAATAATGAAGGTCTCAGTCACTTTGAATTTATTTATGGTTTCTGATAGACATGTGCAAGCAAATGGCAAAGAACCCTCTTGATCTAAACTCCTAAGAACACTGGAATGAGAAAAATAATTAATATTATAAATGTTCTGCCCTTTGTAACTGGAGTGTAAGCTGAAGCTGTGACTCTTGAATTTTCAAAGCAGCATGAAAGAGAGTTGCAGAAGGAAAATAGGTTGCAACATGGAAAATATTAGAATTTAGTAGTTCTCTGGCAGTTATTGTATTTATCCACATACATCATTTTGCCTTTTTGTGTTGGGGAGAAAGTAGTGAGGAGTTAATCTCTCTAAGGCTTGTTACTACCCTTAATATAGAGATATCTCTATCACACCTTCTACAGGAACTTATGTAAGAGCACAACAATTGCAGTACACTCTGTATTATTTTTATGCCTGTGGGGAGAGAAACTCTGATGCTAGAACAGTAAAATGTCACTAACTGTCTAGGATGCTCACATTCCTACTGGCCTCTTGACTGCAAACTGCAGCAACATCCTAATTTGGCCTCACTAAATTGTGCTGCTGAAAATTTCTCTGAACAGATGCCTCAGAAATAGGCAATAGTTGCATGGACTAACAAGGCAAGGAAAATCTTTCCCTTTTCCAAGCTTTTTCTCCCATTCCTTCTCCTTTCACTGCATTTATTACTAAATTTCAAGATGCACTCCTCCTGAATGTGGGAAAGAGGGCCCCACTGCCTTGGCAGTGCCGTGATCTCCTAGTCTGCAACAGCAAGTGTTTGCAAAAGTGAAAATCTAGGAAGTGGGTTATTGCATCGAGCGTAATGAAGAGATTTTTTTTATTCTTCATTCTGTGTGATGGGAGGATGTTAAGTACTTATGTACTGATATCAGTAGAACATAGAATCATAAATTCATTTATGCTGGAAAGGATTATCAAATCCAACCATTACCCTAGCACTGCCAAGCCCACCACTAAACCATGTCCCTAAGTGTTGTTTATATACTTCTAGGGATCACTTCCCTGGGAAGTTTGTTCCAGTGTTTGACAACAATTTTGGTGGAGAAATTTTTCCTAATATCCAATCTAAACCTTTCTTGGTGCACCATGAGGCCCTTCATTCTTATCCTATGATTTCGGACCTGGAAAAAGAGAACACTCACCTCACTACAACCTTGTTTCAAGTAGTTTTAGAGAGAGATAAGGTCAGGCTTGAGCCTACTTCTCTCTGAGCTAAACAACTGTAGCTCCCTCAGCTGCTCCTCATAACACTTGTTCTCTAGACCCCTCATCAGCTTTGTTGCTTTTTTTGTGGACATCATATAACACAAGAGAGATGATACTGAAGAGAAAGGTGGCTTGTTTTTATAAAATTGCTTTTGATAATCTACTTGTTCAATGTCTTCTGTGCACTGCATTAACAACTAAGGCCATGTCCCTCTGTGCTCCTGTGTTTTGAACAGTCCTCTTTCATGATTTTGATCTACTGAATTGTATCTGAACACAGTTTATTTGCAATTCTAGCAAAACCCCTGTTATATTTTTCTCATCATGCTAATGCTGCAAGGTTTTTTATAATCCTTCTAGTGCTTCTTATTGAATTGAAGCTCAAAAATTGTCTTCATCTTATTTCATTACAAGGCAAAATGTGCTCTGCAGCATTCCAGTTAAAATGATTATACTGGAAAGGGTTAATACTAAAGAGCTACATGAGAGCAAGTGATGTGTGAGATTAAAGGTAAACCATACATGGTAAAAGATCACTGAAACATTGGATCAAAAAGATGTTAGATGGCCCAGGACAACATTTTACAGTGACTGTCTATGCATTATAGCATAAAACCCAATTAATCTCACCTTCTCCTCACTGATCTGCTAAGCCTGTAGCCAGAGACTCTTGCTCCCATATTCTTTCATGGGATGCTGTGAACAAGACACTGATATGGAAAGCATGCAGAACACAAGGATGACACTGGTTTGACGGGAATGCTGACGAAGGTAGGAATTTAGAGGATGATCATATATGTACTGAATAAGAGTCAACAAAAATGGGGCCTTTGAGCAAAAGGTAAACATGGATGGACTGTTTGGAAGGGTAATAGCATGGAAAAGGAAGACAACTTGGAGACAGAGCTATCTGAATAGAGAGATTTAGGCTCAGTCTAGTGAAACATCTGTTGTGGTGCCTGTGGATTTGTGCTGTCAGTTTTTTCACTTGTATGATATATGCTGGTTTATGGAAAGCTTGCTTTTGATGAGAAGTTTGATAAGCTGTGGAAGAGTACTTGAAAGCTCAGGAGAGTAGTGAGGATGACAGAGGCAGAGAACATTCTGAATGAATTGTCTTCCAGAATAGGTTGTACATATTTAATTATTTGATTACAGAGAGTGCAGCATAGAAGAACTCAAGTCTAGTGCAAACTTCAATTTTAAAGCCAATATACATTGAAATTTGCTTAGAAAAATGTTTGGTCTATGCAGAAGTGTACAGTCAGTGGGATCTGTTGTATTTTGTTTAGTTTGTACTGTAGAAAGTTATGACAGTATTCAGGTCTGATTTATTTTCTTAGAGGAATACCCATTTTTGGTGAACTTCATCTTTAGAGTGATAAAGGGTGTTTTGTGAGTGCTCTTTGCAGATCAAATGCACTGGATGTCTGTAAATCATTACTTTTGGGGAGCTGGTTCTCTTGAGGCAAATATGCTGATCTTTGGTTATCCTCTTTAATAATGCATAGCAACATAGATCACGGTGTTCTTGCTCACAATAAACATCTAAACATGTATACTCTAGACTTTTATCTAGTGCACAAAATGGCATCCCTGCAATTACTTGGATAAAATAACACATCCACTGTGTACTAGAATTAATTCACACAGGCAATCGATGCAGGACATAAAAATACAGCTATCACTGGGAAAAACTTTTCTGCAGGCCAGCTACTTCATCTTTGACAATTCAATCCTGATACTCGGAGAAAAATTATAAAATATTTTCAAAAGACAAACCTGGGAACAAAATCTCATAATTCTACCAGATACTTAAAGTCATAGACCCAAAGATGTATTGTGAATTCAAGAAATAAAATGTCTTCCTTCTCTTCTGATCCTGAAGTAATTCCTCGATGTTTCTCATGATTTAGGCGGCATTTCTTGTTCTTTTCCAAGACTGGGACCTAATGATACTATCACCTATTCTCTTGTAAGCTGCATAGTCTCTTCCACTTGTGCTTATCAGAAAATGGAAGCTCTTTCTTCCAATCTGGAGGAAAAGCTCAAGGTTTTTACAAGCTCTGTCAGAAGGTCTAATAAAAAATATTATTTCTTTAATGCAAACTAGTCTTGTTCATATGTTTGGACAACTGTGTCTATAGCAGCTTGCTTCTTTATTGCCTAATATTAAATCTTAACAATGTTCATCACATAGCCCCATGACCCAATACAGCCATTCATTATCCTGATAATTAGATTGCTAATGAATACATAGCAATCTTCTTATCCTCAGAATATTCTAATCTTTTCATGTTTTTATTTCCTCCTGGCTTGCTCCTTGCTCTCAGAACACCTTTCATCTTCTTATCATGAAGTATCTGTAACAAGAATTCAAGCTAACAAAGCCCACAGATCTGGACATGGTAGTGTTTTCCAGAAGCTCTGAGCTTTCCTGATGCCTGGTTTAGTGCTGTGCCTTTTAAACTTGTTTAGAAACCAAATCTTTGAATGGAATGCCAAAAAATACAGTACTCTTCCAGTATGCCTGCCAACTTATCATTGACATGAACATACCTAAGAGCAGTTAGAGTCCCTTTTTTTCACTCTAAACATGCAAAAATATGTTACTATTTTTTCCTTCCTTGACTTGCTCTGAGTCCCAGATCGTTTAATTTATCATTAGCTCCTATTTTCCTGAAACCTCCTTATGGGAAGAGGACAAAATAATAAATTCTTCACTGGTTTGGGAATCTTTGGAAGAGAGATCATTACAGAATTGGAGCTTTGGGACATGAGCTTTTCAAAGGACCTTTTAGTACAAGCACCTCTGCAAAGACCTGTACTGAAGGATAGATTCCCTAGGACAGAACTGCTCAGAGATTTAATGGTTTTTACTGTGGCTGCCAGCTTAATGAAAAGATGCTGATTGACAAACATCCGTCAAAAAATATGTGTAAAATGGAAATGCAGCTTTATGAACCTCCAAAAACATTAAGCCAGCGAATGCAAAGCATATCTGTGTTTCACAGTCAGAGGGCATTTTTCAAAGGGAATATTGGATGGAATGTTAGTGCTTTGCATCACTGGTGCTGTCAGCCAAGATGATTAGCACTTTGATCTGTATGCAATTATGACTACACATCTAATCAAGGGAATTTTTGTGCAGCCAGTGTGCTGAAAGTTGATTCTTTCTGTATGCAAGTAGAATGGAAGGTCCGTCACCTAAATCTCTCATATTTTAGCACTTTGGCTAATGATGGTAACTGTTACATAACTCACTCAGAAGTGTGAAACACAATGTTACATCGAGACATAGGGTAAGGATAATGCGAACTTCCTTGTCATAACTCAGGAGAGATGCTGGAGCTTGGAAGGCAGCCTGGTCTGCTCCCCGTGTAACAATGAGCGCAACAAAGGGAAGATAATGGGCAATTGCAGTAGGCAACTCTATTCCGAGAGGTGCAGAGGTGCCGATTTGCTGAGCTGGTGTGCTCCCTAGAGAGGAGTGCTGCTTACCAGGGGCTCGTACCAGGGTTGTCACTGAGAAACTGAGGTCTCGTACACTCCGTGGACTACTACATGCTGCTGTTGTTTCACATGGGCACCAGTGATACTGCCAGGAGCAGTCAGACAATTATCAAGGATTACAGAGCCCTGAGAGAAGCAGTAAGGGACTCTGGAGCACAGGCAGGTTTTCCATCAATCCTCCCGATCAAAAGGAAATGTGTTTGAGAGGAACAGTCAAATCTGGCAAATCAACCACTGGTTACAGGACAGGTGCCACAGCCAGGGCTTCGGCTGCTTAGACCATGGGGCTCATTTTGAGAACCTATTCTTTGGGGGGCTGATGGGGTGCGTCTGTCAAAGAAAGCAAACTGTTATCTTCAGTCATGGACTTGTCAAGCTGGTGAAGAGGGCTTAAAACTAAAGTTGCCTGAGGAGGGGAACCTCAATCCATTCCACTCCCAATAGTTTGATGCCAGGGCCAGCAACAGATGCCTAGAGCCTGGAGAGAGATCACAAGTCAGCTGGAGAGCACCTGAAGAGCAGTATAGGAATTCACAGAATCACAGAATATTCTGAGTTGGAAAAAACCCACAAGGATCAAGTGCACCTCCTAAGTGAACTGCCCATAGGGGGACCAAACCCTTGCCCTTGGCATTACTGACATCATGTGCCAACCAACTGAGCTGATCTCAGGGTCATTCCAACCACTGCAGCCACTAATTCAACTTCCCTGGGAGCCTCTGTGCAAGCACACACGACGTGGGAAATAAAGAAGAGGAGATATAGACGTGGGCATGCCTGCAGGGCTGTGATCTTATTGGCTTCAGGGAGACGTGGTGGGATGGCTCCTATGACTGGAGTGCTGGAACAGAATGACCTTTAGGAAGGACCATAGGGAAGAAGAGGAGGGGGTGTTGCCCTTTATGTCATTGAGCAGCTGGAGTGCACGGAGCTTCACCTGGGGGTGGATGAGGAGCTGACTGAGAGCTATTGGTCAGGATTAATGCTTATGCAGGCTCCAAAACCTTCTGACATTGTGCAAATTAGAAAATTAATTATATCTCCTGAAGAGAGGGATGATAACATATGGGGTGATCCCAGTGACGATGAACCAGGGGAAGATGATTTTTTACCTCCTTACAATTCTGTGTATGAATCCAGACCCATAATAAAAACTGAGAAAACCACTGGACCTCGAGGTGGACAGGGAAATTGTACCCAAAAAACAACCCTGTTTGATCTGGTTCAGACGGCTAATTTACAAGAATGTTATGGCCGTAAGCCAGGTGAAACTGAAACTGAATGCCAATGGCATGTTTGTTTAACCGGAGGAGACAGAATCCTATTGAATGGTGAAGGGGCCAGAGGGTTCTGGGGTCCTGGTGTTATTTTACCCTTTGGTCCCTACCCCCCACCATGATCCCCATTCGATAACAAGCAGGGTGGCATTCTGGGCTGGTGAAATAGATGTGAGGGAGAGAGGAGAGCCTCTGACCATACCTATTAAATCCGTGAACAAGCTCTTCACTGCTATTACAAAAGCTGCCTGCATCCAAGCCATGCATGAGTGTCAACCTATCGATGCTCCCGTTACAGCACCTGTAAACTATGAAATGTTAAAGCCACTAATTAGAGGGGCCCCTGCCGTACTCGAGCCCTACCTTATCACAAAACGAGATGAAATCAGAAAAGATGCAACCTTGAATGTGCAATTAGTCAGAGGTGGGGCAGCAGCCTTAAATCCTAGGGAAATCCCCCCCTGGGAAGCACTAATGCATAATATAATAAATCATGTCCGAGAGATGGGATGGAATGATCTCCCTGGCTATACCAAACACACTGGCCATAATGTCAAACAAGCTAACTATTCATGGGAACCACGACTGGCAGATTGTCTGCCTAAAAATCAGAGGTGGAAAGAGTTATATAATCATGCATTGTCACTAGGAATTCCAAAAGATTCACTTCTGAGACAATCTGCTAGTACTATTCAGAGCTTAATTGATGCATTTCTGAAATGAGATTACAATAATTAGGGAGAAAATATTCCGAATATACAGACACTAGCACTGGCACCAGCATCAGCTCCCAGAAGGAATAATAACCCTTTTTCTTCCTGAAATCAGAGATCAATAATCCGATAACACCCAGATGACACCTGGGCCTGCCAGTCTGACAAGGTGAAGCTTATCAATGGATAGATAACAACGGTGTATATATTTCTATTCCAGTTGGTCCCTGTCGTCAACTAAATTTCAAATAGATACATGAGCACAAATTTTGATATTAACACAGCATGATGCCAAAAAGCTGGGGGTGCAACTCAGATTGCAAAGAGTTAAAATCACTGGAGTAAACGGAGCAAGTGTTGTGTGTAAAACTGCTAAGGTTAATTTATGGCTCCCAGGGGAGAAGTGCATGTCTTCTACTCCCTTTGCAGTTAAAGATCACAATGAAAATATTCTGAGGTTTGATGTTTAGAATGGTTAAACCTAGCATCTGCTGGATGTCAGCATGTGGCCCTTCAGCTCTAACGCCAACCCTTACGTGGTTGAAAATTCCGAATTTACACTGCATGAGCTCCACACAGCACTTGCATTCCCTAATTAAAAAATTACTAATGTACCACTATACCCAATCCCTACTGCAGCATGAAAAGGAATTTCTGAGGCTATAGCTGATTTGGAGAAACAATAAATCATCTCCTGAGTGCATTCTCCGTATAATTCACTGCTGTGGCCGGTGAAGAAGCCATCAGGCCAGTGGCGTTTTACAGTTGATTACTGGCGCTTAAATGCCAACATAGGCCCACTAACAACTTCAGTCCCTAATATTGCAAATTTAACAGCTACACTGCAGGACAACCTGTTATAGTAAAATTACCATAAATTGAAACTGTGCCTTTGACTAAACCTCGTGGTCCACTTGCTTGGGAAGCTACTGGCAATAGTGGCACAAAACACAGAATTAGTGCACGGTGAATTTTCCTTCTTTTTAATGGGGTAACCCGTCTGGGCAACCCCCTGCCGAGACTTGTTTTATTTTTACTTTTCAGGAAATGATACTGGGAACGATGCCAGCACATCTCTACTGAAGATGAAGTTCTTCTCCTCACAGAAGAAATCAGTACCAGAATGAACCAAATGGGACACATGCATCACCAAGCCCGACCCACAGGAGGAAGACCCTCACTTTTCCTATCTGTGATGGTTACTGTGGTAACAGTTGTAATCACACTTGAGTCTGAATGCATTTTAATGATAATTTCTAGTGAAATAAGCTATAATTGTACAAATCTAAGAATTCTACCTAATAACATGAATTTGGCAGAGGAAAAATGCACTATAATATATGTAATACAAACTCCAACCATGGAATTTACTTACTCAATTTCTAATATATCTCCTGTGAGGAACAGAGCAGATGTTACAAAACCAGTAGCTGCTCCATGAGCATTATGTTGAAACAAAATATGGAAAAGGATCATCAGCAGATAGTGAGTGCTCTCGGTGCAGTCCAAACCAACACCTTTTATACTCTCAGCTGCATCCAAGCTCAACTGTGAACACAATTTACTGTAGTAGGGAAGACTATGCAAGTACATTGCCCACTGAAATTAAAACAGTAATCTGGAATAAGTGGCAAACTTAATGCATTCATCACATAAGAATAACAGGGATTTATTTGTGAAAGTAACACTAACAAGGCACAAGACATTTGCCTCGACACTGAGCAGTTATGTTAATGTTAATCATTTTGAAATATATCCTGATGAAATTCCTGAAACTGTACTTATATATGCTAGAAAGAATTATGTTTGTGTGAAAACTATTTGTGATTCCATACTTATAGACAACACCATTATAGAAATAAGAAATAACTCAAACATTTGTGTTTGTAATTTTTCCAAAATTAGGGGATGCACCTTCAACTTTTCAGCTCTTGTCACAACCCATGAAATATCGCAATCTATCTACTCATCCTATAAAGATTTACTACTCCCTCCTATGGGAATGAAGTTTGCAGTGATGAAAAATTACTGCAGCATGATGACCTGTGTCAACTACTAGAACGCACCTGAACTGATGGACACAGAACTCTAATCACCGTTCATCATGATACAAACGAAATACACCATGTCTTGGAAAGCGTGATAAGAGATGGAGAACCTCACTGGTGGGACATTTTGTTCAGGTGGTCACTAATCACAAGAGGAATTCTAGATCTAATATTGTAACCTTGTAACCTATTGTAATCTATACAATAGATTGCTGACTTTTGTCCTATTATGCTCATTGGTGAATATTTGTCTCTATGTTGGAGTGTGTATATTAGCCAGACAGGTAACAGTGTCACACAAACTTCCTTGCATATGTAATACTTTTCCATCATGTTCAAAGAAGTCCTAAAACGTAACCTGATAAAAATTTTCCCTCACTTTATAACTGGAACATAATTAAATCTCTGTTTATAGGCACAGAGGCAAGAGGCGACCACACCACCACTCTGGAGCAAGAGAAGTTCACTTTAGTCATGGGGTGGATTGTGGTGGTGCATCCCTCCCTCGCCCCATCCTTTCTGGGCTGCACTGCAGTGTGAGAAATCCTCATTAGGCCTCGGCCTTGACGAACATCACCTGGGCTCAGCGCTTCCTGAGCTTATCAGAAACACAGTCTATTCCCAGGAATTGCTGCTAATGAGCTGCTGTTTTCTTTATGAACAGCCTTGGAAACGACTTTTTTTGCCTGAATGGCATAACATCCCTTTTCTCACATTTTCAGTGAATGTGCCTACCCAAACTGTGGCCAGGATGAAATATTGTTATGACTAAAGCCCCTCTCTTGTGACCCTATAAACTGTGGTCCAAAATGAGACCCTTTGAGCTCTGCTGGACCGCAGTGGGCTGTGACCAGCAACCTCCGTCTGAGTCAGACACCTCTCAGAGGCAGCAAAGTCACGTCTGCTGTACCTGCAGGATCACCGAAGAACGACGAGTCCTGGGCTGATACCCTCACTACTCAAGGCCATTGGGGGGATGCCAAAGCATCCAAAGTGAGTACTTCACTGACCTCTGAGGGGAATTTTTCCCAGGTACCTTGCCTGCACTGACTCTTTAAGTCTCTATGCCTGCATCTGTGCAAATGCTATAGCAAATCTGGGAGAAATGCTGCTTTCTTAGATGTTTAAGTGCCCTAGATATCCAGTAAATTAGGCCTGTAAGTAAGATTAAGTCATAAGTTAGTTATAAATCAGGTTAAATGCTGTCAAGTGTTATTCCTCTGTTAAATTTTTACGCATAAGTTATCATTTAATTTAGGTATAGGTTGAGTGTTGTTCCTTTGTTAAATAGATTTAAGGCATAAGTTAAGATAAGTTAAAGTATAAGTTAAAGTACTGTTAAGTTGAAATGCTGTTAAGCTTTTAGGCCATATTCCTTATTATCCTTGCCCTCATGATCCTTTTATCACACGCACCTAAACACACACACACACATGCACAGCCCTAGATATTTCTCTGTCCATTTCTGTTTGATTGCCTGGATTGTGTTTGGTTTTGTTCTTCCTTGTTTTACCTTGCTGTGCTTTAACTGTTCTGTAAGTAGCAGAGTGAACCTTGCCAACAAACTTAGTTGTGTTGTCACGTAATATTAAATGTGGTTTTCTTACTGATACCCTTGCTGCTGTTTTATAAAGCGACGTCAAACACAGGTTCTATCAAGAAACCATGTGCTGTTCACATCAGCCTCAGCAAAATGCTGATATTACTGTTCAGATCAAGGTTAGGGTTCAAAAAGCCCTGAAGCCTAGAGCTCCAGGGACACTGCAACTTTAAAAGCCACGCCCAGCAGAGCACGGCATTGCCCCAAATATGCTACCTGAACACCTCTAACTTGAACCATTTCAGAGTGCTGCCAAAGACAGAGGTGTGGAGGTAGAAATTTTGGAGCAGTGCTGTGCTCCCATTAACATGCCTTTTATAATTCTAGAGTCCCTGGAGGTGCAAGTTTTGTGGATTTTTGAAATGGAAACCAAAAGTGAAGAGAAAAAGTGTCCTTGTTATGAGCATGAGGTCCCCAGAACATACGTTCTCCCAAGGAGAAAGGCAGTGAGGGTGCAGTGTCATGCCCCCTGGGCATTCCTGTTGTGCTTCCCTTGTCCCTGGAGCTCTAGGCTTTGTGGCTTTTTGAACCCTAACACTAAGCTGAACAGTAAAAGTAGCCTATTTCTGTGGTTACTGTTCCAAGCACATGAGGCCACCCTATGTGAAATGTGTGGATGGAGCAATGTTAAGGCAGAGCCGTGGTTCCCTTGGCATTCCTGTTGTGCTTCCAGCGTCCCTGGAGCTGTAGGTGTTGTGGCTTTTTGAACCCTAACCCTAATCTGAACCCTAAAATAGCTTTTTCCTATGGCTGTTTTTACCAGCACATGGATGCTCTCATTGATGAAATTGTGGATGGAGCCATGTCAGGGCAGTGCTGTGCTCCCCTTGGTATTCCCATTTTATTTCCAGTGTCCCTGGATCTCTAGACTTTGTGGCTTTTTGAACCCTAACCCTAACTTGAATCCTAAAATAGCCATTTTTAATGGCTGTTTTTCCCAGCATGTGGGTTCTCCCAGTGAGGAATCTGTGGATACAGAAATGTTGAGGCAGTGTCATGCTCCCCTTGCTATTCCTGTTGTGCTTCCAGTGACTCTGGAGCTCTCGTCTTTGCGGCTTTTTGAACCCTAACCCTTATCTGAACAGTAAAGCAGTCTTTTGCTGAGGCTGATATTCCCAGCAGACGGGTTTTCCCAATGAGAAATAAGTGGAGGGAGTAACCCTGGGGTAGTGTCGTGCGCTCCTTGGCATTTCAGTTTTGCCTCCAGTGTTCCTGGAGCTCTAGGCTTTGTGGCTTTTTGAATCCTAAACTAAACATTAAAATTAGCCTTTTCCTGTGGCTGTTGTTCCTAACACATGGGTTCTCCCAGTGATGAATTCGAGGATGTAGCAATATTGGGGCAGTGCCATGGTCCCCTTAGCATTCCTGTTGTGCTTCCAGTGTCTCTGGAGCTCTAAGTTTTGTGGCTTTTTGAACTCTAACCCTTCCTTGAACACTAAAATTAGCCCTTTCTTACGCCTGTTTTTCCCACCCCATGGTTTTTCCCACTGAGAATAGTGTGGATGGAGAAATGTTGGGGCAGTGCCACGCTCTCCTTGTCATTCCAGTTGTGCTTCCAGTATCCCTGGAGCTCTAGGCTTTGTAGCTTCTTGAACCCAACCCTAACCTGAGCAGTAAAAAGCTGCCATTTTCTTCGGCTGTTGTTCCCAGCACATGGGTGTTCCCCATGTGAAAAGTGTGGAAAGAGGTATCTTGCTGCTGTGCTGTGCTCCCCTTGGCATTCATGTTGTGCTTCCCATGTCCCTGGAGCTCTAGGCTTTGTGGCTTTTGGAACCCTAACCCTAACCTGAACAGTAAAAGCTGCCTTTTTTCTGAGTCTGATGTTCCCAGTACATGGGTTTTCACAATGACAAAGGTTTGGAGGTAGCAATATTGGGCTAGTGCTGTGCTCCCCTTGGCATTTCTGTTGTACTTAGATTGTCCCTGGAGCTCTACACTGCATGTCTTTTTGTACTGATGCTGAAATCTCCTGGGTAGAAATTTTCTAACACATTTTTAATATTAGAAATCTGGAATTCTTTATTGCATCATCCTGGACACAGTAGGATTTTCATCTAAAATTGTGTAACCAAAGTTAGACAAGTAAGTGTTTTTATTATAAGTATTGTTTACCCATTCACCAGGTATGCTCTTTTGCTTGATGTCTATTCATTACCCTGTTTTGCACAGTCCCATCTCTTTTCTCATTTGTTCCTCGGAGGTCTCTTTCGTGGTCTCTGGTAGTCTTTGATCCCCAAATTGTGGTGTCCTCTGACTGCAGGTTCTGAGCAAACACGATATGTTTCCAGCAATTGCAAGATTGCTTGTACCTTACCTGTGCTCCCAGAACTCAGCCCACAGTCCCCTGGACTTCTCCAAGGCTGTTTTTCCATTGTTCTGTTACTTATTAGATCACGGGATGCGGCAATGTATCATCTCCCTTAACACTAACCTAACCTGTACCAGCTACTCCACGTAGGTATAAGGTGTGTAAAACTCAGAAGATAAGGAAAGACACTGGGTTCCTAATCTATCAGCTGATGCTTTTAAGTATTTTCTCTTTAAAGAATATTAGAAATAGGAAAGACTGCTTGCATGTGTTGTCTCCATCTGTGCCTAAGGCGGAATGATGTGTATTATATTCTTATCAGTGCTTTTTTTCCAGTCTAGCTCCTCTATGTTAGAAGGAAAGGTTTGTAGCTAGGTAGTGTACACTTACAGTGCTGATGAGAGTGCCTGTGGATGCTCCTGGCTGTGGATGTGGAAGAAACAGAAAAACCCCAGTACACTGGTTTTATCTCCCTTCTCAAACTTACTGTGCTTGCCTGTGATAACACAGGCATTATGGACTAAACCATGAAACTGAAAGAATCTCAGCTCATCATCATTATCTCTTTGCCCATTTATGCAAAGACAGCTCAAAGAAAAGCTGCTAATATTCAGATTTCTTCTAAGGAGTCCTGTCACTGGAAAAAAATTATACTTGAGACTAAAAAAATGACTAATCCAACCTAGATGGTTAATGAGGAATGACTTAATACTTGTCTCACTGGGAAACAGGTATAAGCTTCTCTATAAATATTTCTCCAAATGAATTTCGTAAAATTGACAAAGATGTTCAAAGAGGCTTTTAAAAATTTTTTTATCTTTGTGTTTGTTTATATTTGTGTTGAAATGGAAGAAACCCAGAAGATTCTTTTACATAAAAGAGTTAAATAAAAACACCTACTAATAGAAGATGTACCCTGCCTGCGCCTCTGGCAAGGGAACGTCTTTGTCACTGCCAGGCTGTGAAACACACGGAGGGCAAAACTACCACAGCCTCTGACGAATCTTTCAGGTGGCTCCCTTCCTTTTTAAGCACCTAGATGAAAAAGCTTGGAAGTGTTCAGTATCCAGCAGCTCTGAGAGCATTTCTCTAACAGCTGCTACTGCCTAAGCACTTCCAAAAGTCTATTCATAAATTTAGAAGGATTCAGGAAAAGGAGGAAAACATGAATTTTAGATTTGAAAACATGGAAAAACACATAAATGAGCTCTGACTGCTGATGTGATCACATCAACCACACAGAAAAACACAGCAGAAGGCAAATATTTTGAAAAAGTAGCCTGAAATCGTGGATGGCTTGCTGTTGTGTCTGGAGTAGTATCAGCTGAGGGTAGCAATACATGACAGAAACAAATACCCATCACTTAATTCAGGTCCCAGTTATGTTAATCTATATGAGTAACTATATTTTAATAAACCTGGATTGTAATTAATTAGATTTTAATAGTGCTAATATAGCTTTTCATATGACATATTGTCTATACATTCAGATAGTACTTGAATTTTACAAAAATCTACCATTAATGATCAATTCACCTTGACAGTTTTATAAACCCCCTTGGTATTATGGTTCCCAATTTCTTTTATAGGTTTGAGATTTATCCTTGGGCCTTGTGGAAATAGATACAATATAGACCCTTCAACCTGATGGAGCCTTTAAGAATTTTCTGTGTTTATCACTATGGATAGGTACATAGCTATGATCATTAGGATTATTGAATCTGAGTTCTCATATAACAGACACATTTAGGTTGTCCTTAAATTAATTATGTACAAACTAGGACAAACATTTACAATAAATGATCAGTCCAATCTAAAAGTAAAGTTTATTATTCTTTAAAATGGTGTACAGACGCTGTCCTGTAACAACAATATTCTTTGACAGAAGAAATTAGTGATGACTTCATTTCATCTCTCAGGAGAAAAAAATCACTGTTTTCCATTATATTAGTCACACAAAAATTGCCTTGAATCAGTGACAGCCCCAGTTAGAGCTGATATTTTCTCTCTCATTCAGACACTTCCAGCTACTGTAAACACTGAGAAACAGTGCTGCCCATACACCTGAAAAGATAGATACCCACAGACCTAGAAAGGTACAATTGTCAACTGATTGATGTGGGTCCACAGCATGTATCTATCATCTTTGAGAAAGAAAGTTAAATGCTCTTGGCTCAATCTCACTAGTTGTATTCTGGGGAGGTAAAGAGTAAGGTTTAGTTAGTGGGCTTTTCTTTTATTGAGAAGAAGCTGCACAGAAGCTGTGTAACCTAGAACTGATGGTAACCCTCCATCAATTGGAGCTCCAATTTGCCCATGAAATAAAACAGCAAAACAATACAGCAAAGTTGATGGTCACCCTCTATTAAGCTCCTGATATACAAGAAATTATTATTTAATTAGCTCTCACAGAATTGGGACCTAAAACAATTCACCTGAAGAAATTATCAAAGTGAGGAATTTGTGTCATAAACAAGGCTAGTGTCTAAGAGTCCTGGGAGATTTAACATTTGTGCAAAGCTGTCAGCAAGAAGGTGTTGAGACAATAAGGAAAAAAACAAAAAAAGAAAAAAACCCAAACAAACCCCATGTAAATCTTCAGATTTCAGGCCAGGGTAAGTCTGCAGCCTTTAACTCAAAGACATTATTAGAAATGTTCTTAAAATTTTGAAGGAACTTTCTCCTCTGTCTCCATTGTAAACACAACACTTTTAAAACAAGGTAGTATTTCAGGAAGGTGAAATAGGACATATAATATAGATTACTTTTAAACTTTGACCGTAGTTCAGAGCTGTGCTTAGCATATCTGTAAAAGGAGTGGCCTCACAGCCTTCTGAGAGACAGCAGCCCTGTATTGACAACTTATGTACAAAACACAAGGCAGGTGAAAAATATTAATTGACAGGTCTAAAGTATGAGCCACTGATGTATTTTCCAATAAGTTTTGAGGGAATGCCTGCCTAAAAGTTAAAATCTGTCATATAAAATTCAGCAAAATTTTTTTATTACAATCTTCTGTGAAAGTCTGTGTCAACTAATAACACCTACAAGCGGCAGGGGTAGGCAGGCACTTTAAAGAGATGTTCTCATAAAAATGCTGATAAAGTAGGTGCCATATGGGCTTTGATTATGGACACTCCTGAATGCTGGGCAAGAGTAGACTGTAATTTTATAACACCCCTGTAGGAAAAAACCCACTGCACGTCTGCACAGTCCTAGAAAGTCAGAAAACAGATTATTGATAATGAATTGCAAATCTGCTTCTATTTTGAGGAGGTAGTGGAACACAACAGTTTCATTAACTTCCTTCACAGCCAGGGCAGTCATGAAGAAAAGCAAAGCTCTTTTTGTCACTTCTATAACACCTATTAACAGAAGGTGATATGTGTGAAATAGTTCCCAAAATTATGGCTTCAAAAGACATATCTGAACAAGACCAAGCAGTGAATGCATAAAGGAAACAGACTCCTTTCTTGGCTTATGCTGTGTTATGTGCAGTGGCAATCCTGTCCTTCCCAGCTAAATATCTGAAAAATATGACGGTTTTTGCGAAGTTTTTCTTGTAGCTTTGTCTGTGGCCTTTCTATTTCTTTGGGCCAGAGAGCAGAAGTAATTAATACTTCTTTTTTTCCCCCATTTTGTTAAGAGGCTGCAAACCCTTTACCAAGAAGAGTCAAAGATATGTGAGTGTTTTACTTGAAAGAATTTGTAAAGTTCTAGAAACTCCTTTTATTGTTGCCCTCATTACTTAAAGGCATGTGATTTGAATATTTTCTGAGTGTCCAGGAGACTATGGCACATCACTGTAAATTGCTTCAGCACTTCCATTTTAATGCTTTTCATCATACTGGTTTGACACAGGTGTGTCAGGGGATAATTTACAGTAAGAGTCTCTGAATATTGTTGACCAGGGCATCTGCTCAATAACTTAGGCAAACATTATCATAAAAATTGACCCTAAATATTCCAGGAGCACTTAAAATTCTCTACCTAGTTTATCAAGAAGTACAAAGGAGGAAGGAAATCTATGGCTAAAGTTAAAAATGCAGGGCTGTTTTTCTTTAATTTTTATGTTCCTGCTGCTATTTGATGGCAAATTACACATATTCCTCAGTAACAGGATGACTCTCAACCAGTGGCTTTGTGAAGAGGACAAATTATCTCTTAAGGAGCTGGAAACAAATTTGAATAAGGCATTGCAATGGAATGGTCTTCATGTATGCAAACTCTGCCCTATTTTTTCTTTCTCTGATCACTTGGTGAACCAGAAGTTTTCATAGACCATGGATTTTTGACTTCATATCGAGTTTCTTGCTGCTTTTCAGATATTTCGCTTGCGTGTTTTTGGTTTTGGGGTTTTTTTCCTGTGGATTTGAACACTTCCTTGTATTTCTACATCATTCTGTATAAGAGTAATTTTTCTCAAAGCATTCAATAAACTAATGATTGTATAATTCTCTACTCATTTGCCTCCTGCTTTTAATCGGCAAATTAATGTTGTATGAAATGATAATAAATTATATATATTTATACAAATCTGACTGTGTAAAAAATATGTATAGGCCTTAGTATTGACACAAGATGAAGGAATACTTTAAAATCGTGCTGTAATTAAATTGCATTTGCACACTGTATTAGTCCTATATGGGTTGTGCTTGCAAAAACAATGAAGTACGGTGTGTGTTTAAATTCTGATTTTCTATAAGCAAAGCAACCCAAATAGTCAGTGAAGTTTTAAAATAACAATTCAGTTGCATCCAGCTCTGGGGCCTCCAACATAGGAATGACGTGGACCTGCTGTACTGAGTCCAGAGAAGGGCCACGATGATGATCAGCGGGGGGATTGGAACTAGATGATCTTAAGGTCCTTTCCATCTCAAGCCATTCTATGATACTGTGCTTCCATGATTTTATGAGTCCATGAAATGTGGTCTTAGAAACAATAATAGACATTCTTAGCTCACATACTGTCACTGGCTTTACAGCTTTACACAGGAGAGGCTGATACTCAGAAGAGTATGATACTTCTTTAGCACCCACACTACTTTCCTGAGGAAATATTGTGGGAATCATTCTGGGATGCTCCAAAATACAGCATCACTACAGCATTTTATGGTAGCCTCAACAACCTTTGTTTCTCCTCTTTGTTGGGGCCCTGAGAACATCAAGAGGCTCTGCAGTTTCCCCTGCCCTTCCTGGGCTCTGTCTGCGGGCCAGCTCTCAGACCATGTGGTCAGGCTGTTTGAGCAAGAGCTGTGGGAAGAGGTGGTCCCTCCACCTGGGAGCTGTGCTGGAGCTGGAGCCTGTGCCTTCAGCTGCATTCAGGATAAACCAATGATTGTGCCTGGCCACGGACCTTAGGGATGCTTCCTTGCTTGGCTTGGCCTCGGAGGTCCCTCACCACGTGGTAGAAGCTGCTCAGGAACGGGGCTGTGCAGGGATGGCTCTCCAGGGTGGTCCGAGCTGCCAAACACTCCCAGCATTTGGCCCCTCGGGTGTGCATGATAGTACCACCTATTTTGTTCGGTTAAAAGCAAATATATTTACAAAGTCTTTACGTCCTGGAAGATATCTCTTTTATTTTAAAATATGGTAAATAAACACATCTTTGATATGAGACTGTTGAGATCAAGCTCATAATGTGAAGCAATTTTCCCATTATAACGGGAGAATGCAAATAAGCAATATGTAAACTCCTCAAGGACAACATTTAATTATATTGCATAATAAAGAGGACATTCAATGCTACTGCATGATAGATGGCAAAGCTGAATGAGCTCATATTAGCTCTTATCTCTTAAGCAAATTTAGTGCAATGATTGGCAAAGTCCATTGTGCTGCTGGAAAAGATAGCAGATGAAATAATCTTGGATTTTAAAATTAAGCAGCACAAATTTTCAAAACAATAGCTCAGTGTTATGGTAACTGAAAAGTTGTATTTGTTTAGCAATTACGACTTAACCAAACAGTGAACAGTAGGTTTTACATAAATGCACATATATAGTAACCTGGCAAACAGAAATTGGCCAGGGAACAGAAACTGTAAGAACTACACCACATTTAGTCAGAGTCTCACGATTTAAATGTTAGATAAGAACCTGCCACACTTGCTTTCAAACAATCTGTTGGGCATTAGGTTTGTGGGTTCACTTGCAGTGCAAGTCGGCACAGCAGGAAGAATTCAGTCCACAAATCATTTGGAGTTCAACTTTTCCAACAGGACTTCTGAGCCATACTTAGATATTGCAGAGAATATAGTATGAGATACTGTTTACTCAATCATTGAGTTTCATTTGGATCAATAGTCTAGGAATTGCCTTCTTCTGAACATATTTTTATAGGGAGAATAAAATCCTTCATGTTCAGATCATCCAAAAGTAGACAGAGAAAAAAAGAGACTGATGCTTGTCTCACTAGACTCAACTGAAAATTCACTTTTGCATATTTTACTTCTTCTTTTGAATAGTAGGTGAGTACAATGGTGCTTCAGAGGTATTCAAAGATATGCACTGGCTTGAAGGCTCTGTTTTGACAACATATATTTTCATTAGGATCTATATAGTGAACTTTTCACTGTATTTGGCTGTTTAAACTACTTGATCAAATACTTTATTTTAAATAATTTGTCAGCTGTTTACAAAATAAGACCCTAACTTCCTGGAAGAATATTGCAGAATGTGAATCCTACTGTTAGTTTGTGTGATTACATTTACTTTCACAGGTTTTGTAAATTAATACAGAAATGCAGGTTTAAAATAAGCCCTTCAGCTATTTGGATGACGGCTGCTGCAAAAGAGGGCAAAAGAGTACTGTTGTTGAAAGTGTATTGTGTTTTCTTCCTAGGCTACTTGCTTTTATTATGACATTCATTTTTATTTTTATTTTAGTCTACAAAGATACATCTGTAATATTTTTAATGAAATAGCTGCTGATTTTTTTTTTGCCACTCCGTGCAAGAAGGGGCATCTTTCCCATTTGCTAAAGAGAAGACATTAGATTCTTCTGCATCATTTGATTTACATAAAAAACTCTGTGAGCTTGTAGCATTTTAGGGGGCTATGACAGAGGCAGAAAGACCTATTCATTGTATGCCACACTGTAAAGAAGTGATTGCATACATATTCATTACTTTGTATTTTTTACACAAGATGAAAATTCCATCTGTCCCCTTTGCTGCAGTTTACTTTCCCTGTTTTATATTTTCTATTTTAAGTGAATACAGAAAGTAACATGCCAACTGTATAACACTGCATAGATTGAAATGAAACTATGCTGCATAAACTAAACAAATGTAAAAAAGGCTGTTTAGAAATAGAATAGCATTGCTGTTCTTTCCTCCCTCAAGTAATTCATGCTGACATGATAACATCAGTTGAATCCAAGGGCAAGATTTTACACAGTCTCCTTGGAGCACACTGTTTTTCAACTTTTGATATGTTAAAGGTCTGACATGATTGTCCCCTGAGTTTCCTGGTAGCTGTGTTCCTACAGAGACAATGAGGATTTTACACAAAGTTTAATACAGAGTTCAGAGAACGGCTGTGTGGCTGTGCTATATTTAGAGGAAGGGTTCACTTAAAATTAATACCTGCAGCAGAAGCCCTGAAGCACTAGACAGTTTGAAGGCCTCCTAAGAATGAACTTTGGCTCAGCATAAAGGTAATCCCAACAGCAACAAAATAGTCATAGACAAAATGCACTTTATGTCACTGAAAAACTACTAAAAAAATCCAGCCGTTCCATATATCTTCCTTGGCTGCCTCAGGACAAGAACCAGAGTAAAAAAAAAAACCAAACAAACCCAAAAAAACAACCCTAAGAACAAACCACACATTGGTCCATTTAGTTGCATTTGGGTGAAGATTGGTACCAAAGGCCAAAATTACCTCACTTACAACTCTGCTTTCCACCTGGCATAATTTAATAGGCCTCTGACCTTTTATTAACTTTAAAGTTCAATCCTCTGATCAAAGGCATCAACCCACTTCCTTCACTTAATCAGATGATCTGTAATATCTACCCTTCATGATGTCTTTGACAAAATAAGCAGTTACAGCAGCAAGGACCAGCAAATGGTATGGCTATGGTGCTCCCTTCTCAATTTTTTCCTTTCCGTATTATCAGTCAATGAATCTTGATGCCTTTTTTGCACCATGATAATAGCTTTAAGAGGGAAAGTAGAAAGTGCCCTTCATTACTTTAAATAACTTGTAGCACAGTACTAAGAAAATCTCTCTAGAAAGATACAGGTTACAGGACAGCAGAGCTGGTTCTCCCACTTCCTTGGCAAAGGTTTGGTAGGCTCTTTTCTGAAAGGGAGAGCAATGTTCACTCTAGCCTTGCCCTCAAAAGAAGGCAATTGCCATAACCACGTTTTTGAAGCAGCACAACCCCTCTGCTGTGTCTTTGGAATGCTCTGAGAAGATCTCTCCTTCTGGTAGTTCCTTGTTGGACACCAACTCAGTCTAGGCACCGAAATACTTAGCTGTGCCAAGGTTGTGTAAACTGGTCACATAAAAAAAGTCTCTATGCACTAGAGAGACTTGGAGATAAAATATGAAACAAAACGTGTTTATTGATTGAAGATTAAGCAGCTGCCATTTGAGTGGAGGAAGGAGTTCAAATTGCAGTTTTGAATCTGGTGTTACATTTGATAAAAGAGCATGTGTCCTGTTTCTGGATTTTACTCAAAACCTCTGTCCACATGACACAGTTTCAGGGGCAAGGACCCTGCAACAAGAATTATATACTAAGAACCTGGGCTCTATCCCCAGAACTGATCCAAAGCCAGGAAAAGCTCTTCTGCCTTTTTATGCCTCTGACATAAACTAAGAAAACAAACAGTCAGAAGTTCACAGGAGCTGTGGGAGCAGCAGGATGTCAGTTTGGTGGGGTGAGCTTTTCACACCCTCAATCAATATTATCTGGGCTGGCAACAGCAGCACAGCCTCCCTTTATGCTCCTGATAAGCAAGATGTATTGAGCAGTGGCTCAGGACACAAAGCAGCAAGGACTGAATGGGCACAGGAAACGGTAGTGAAGTTTTTATAAAAATATTAAAGGAAAATAAGATGAAGGGAAGAACTGGCCATAGTGGGGGAGTACTTCTGGTCATGTTTATGTGCCAACACATAGTGTTGTCCTGAGCGCTACATCTAAGAGCCAAGTGGAAAAGGAGGAAATCAAATTGTCATTCTGCCTCCAGGGAAACAGGATGTAGGAAATCAGTGAATTTCAAATGCAAGAAAAATCCATTTCATGGTGTCCGCTACATGCATCAGAGAGTAGAAAGGGCAGAGAGAAAGACAGAGATCAAGCCTGACACTTTGAAAATGTATTCAGGCCATGCAGGCAGTGTGAGGAGAACTTAATGTTATCTTTAGCTAGAATGGCTGTGCAAGCTTAGTCTGAGCAGTAATTTCTAAACAGAGATCCATTAGTTGTCCCATCATCACAGACACCTGCACACATACACACACGTGTGACAGTAAACAGAAAGTAATTTACAACAGGGAGCTGAAAACTGCCAGGTCATCCTAAATCCTACAGCTGTTCAAGAGGAAGTGCAAACTGTGAATATCCATTATTGGAACAATGATCATGGCCAGCAGTCCTGACATCTGCATTCTCTCACACTACAGTGGGAAAAGAAGATACTGCATTTGGGATGGGGAACTGGGACAAATAAGAAGTGACATGCTCCAGAGAATGTAGGAATGTATAGACAAGGTCATCAGAGCACCCCTGCTTATCCTTCCTCAGAGCCTTGCCCCCAACAAAACTGGCTGACCCCATATTCAAAAATGGTGAAAGGAATGTGCTTATATACAGCAGCACTAACTTGACTTTGAAGCAGAGTACAATGGTATTTCAAATGCTATTGTAAGACTGAAAAAACATGAAATAACTCAGGAGCCAGCTTAAAATGTCTGGTGAATTCAAACCTTTATGCTCCTTTTTGCTTTATATATTACTTACTAATTCCTGGGTTTAAAAAGAAGCTCCCCTACATATATGTTGTTGTATTGTCATATGATATTATTATACTCTTAAAATTATACATTGTATTAAAATTACAAATTATTTATATCACGACGAAACTGTACATGTACCCTTAGCATCTAGGACAGGTTAGATATGCTACATACATGAAGTCATTTGCCTTTCCCTGCACCTGTTCTGTATTTTGACTGTCTAAGACAAGATTTTTTACAAAGTAAAAACCAACAGTAGAAAACAAGTAACCAAAAAAAAGACTTGGTTCTATACTTTAGGTGCAAAAGAAGACCATTTTCATTCATTCCTGCATACTACAATTGTCCCTCTCTCCTCTCCTCTCCTCTCCTCCTCTTCTTCTCTTCTCTCTTCTCTTCTCTTCTCTTCTCTTCTCTTCTCTTTCTCTTCTCTTCTCTTGATATTGGTAAACTTCAAGGAAGAGTCCAAATGTCATACTATATATTTAAATATATTTCAGGATTCACCTCCTATAACACACAAATATTACTTTCATACCATGATATTTGCATTTGCAATACCCTTAAATGCCAAAGTTTCATTAAACATGATTCTGCAAATGTTGCTCAGCTTTTCTGAAAGCTGAGAACAAGGCTAGGCATCTACTTAAAACTAACAAAACTAATGAGGTTATACGTAGAAGAGTTAACCTTCTTTGATGTAAAAGAGCATAGCAGGATTCCAAATGCTATCTGAATGTTAACAAATTTATTAGTAATCTCTGGAAATAACTTCAGATTTCTTGAAAATATAAGGTTTACTCTCAGAAACAAAGGTTTATGTGAAAAAATATTGCAATATTGCAGATGAGCTTGGGAAATGCTGAACATGGGAGTGTCTGACTCCCAGTCATGCCATGTGCTGTCTCCATCTAATCACAATTCAGAGGGTCAGGGTCCCTTGTACAGCACCTGAAACCAAAAGTATTTGTGGTCACATTTGGTCCTGAAATTCAGTGGTCAATACACTTTCAAAAGGATTTTGGCTCTCCAAGACTTAGTTTTAAGTTAAGTGACAAATAGCTCAACCCAATCTATGTCAATAGTCTGACAATTAGAAAAGCCTCTAAGGAAACACAAGAATGTGTTTGGAAACAAAATGCTCAGAAGAAACTAGATGCTAGGGGTCTTTATGTATGAATGCTGGAATTACAACACTCTTAAGTAACAGCTGGTGTCACTTCTTTCACCTGTGCTTTGTGTTAGAACGGAAAGCTGTCTCCACCAGCAAATAAAATATACTTGCACTCTTCATCTGTTGCTGCTGCTGCCTGACAGAGAATGGCCTGCAGCCACACTGCTACACAGGGGCACCACTGACCACAGGGGCACATCCAAACTTCCATCTGGGGATTATCTATTGATTGTGTTGGTGCTCAAAACATACCCAGAAGCTGTTGAAGACATGGAAGGGGCATTAGCATTGTCCTAAACTGTGCCACGTCCATCCTAAGACAACAGCATAGGAGAGCAGCAGCAGCAGCATACAGAAATGCTCCCTACTATAGTTTGTTTTACTTACACAGCAAAGCCTTCAAGGGTGATTCAGAAATTAGAAATTTGAGTATTTTTCCATTGTCTGTAGAGAGGGTGCAGGAAAACAAGGCATAGTGAGGTGACAAGGATGAAGAATTATGAATCCAGGCTTGGCAGCCCCCTTTGGGACAGGGGGCAGCAGATCAGGACATTACAGTGCATATAGGGTTTCTTAAGATGAAATACCTAAGAAATTTTGCTGGTCCAGACTGAAGATTTTTTAGTCCTGCATATACTTAGAGTGGCCCAAGTCCCAACAGGCCCAAGTACCACACACAGGGGTTCAGTTCATGACTGTGCTTTGTCAGATTCCGAAATCACCTGCTAGCAGCGATTGGATTTGGCAGATGTTTTCAGAAACTCTGTCGCATGCCCAACATGTCAGCCCTGCTGGCAGATGCTGTTCTCCCTCCAAGACAGGTTTTGCAGCCCATGCAGAGCTTTGTGCCAAAGCAGCCAGCCTGCAGTCCTGTGACTGCAGCAGAAATACACCTCAGGGGAGCCACAGGTAAGATGCTTTCCTCGCCAGTCTTATCCATTTATTTTACTAGACAAATGGATTAACTAACTCTGAAGTACTAAAGGTCTCCTCGGGTAGCAAATTGCCCTTAACTCCACCGGAGTTTTCTATGAGAACTGACATTGCTCAGTAACTCCCTGGGTTTGCTCAGCACCTTGCAGTACCATGTCCCTAAAGTATTATCGTGGGCGTGAATTGAATACAAACAAGGCGAGACCCATGGCATTATGAAACTTCTATCACAGATATATCTTTAAAAGGTGTAACAGAAGGAAATGAAATCAACTGCAAAATATGAGAGAAAATCAGACACCTTGTCTTGACATTCACTTCTGTCAGAAAGATCATGCATAGGAAGAATAAATCTGTAGCTGATATGAACTAAGTTATGAGCATTTTGTTAATTATAGAGGGATGACCTTCCTCAGAGCCCCATCGAGTCTGGTCTTGAACACCTCCAGGGATGGGGAGTCCAAAACTCTTTGGGCAAACTATTGCAGTGCCTCACCACCCCTATAGTATAGATTTGCTTCCTAATATCTAATTCAAATCTACCCTCCTTCAGCTTAGGACCATTCCGTCTTGTCCTACCACTACATGCCCTGTAAGAAGTCCTTCTCCAACCTTCCTGTAAGTACCAAAAGGCTGCATCCCAAGATTCTCCCAGAAATTTCCCTCTGCCTCTAACTTGACAGAAGCGATTTACATAGCAAGGTCTCATATAACTATATTTTTATTCCTTTCACAAGGTAAAACAGGACAGTTATTAGCGTAGTCTGAAGATTTATAAATAATAAAATTATAGCTTGAGGAAGTTCCCCATATATTAGATAAAAATAAAAATATTCAGATTAATCTCTGAGGCCAAATGTCTCACAGTTTATTAGAGCAGGATAGGATTAGTACTGGTAAATTATCAAGAAGCAACTTCAAGCTATTACTAGGATGAAATTTTAATTAAATAATCAATTTCAAATACATTGTAAAGATTTGCAAAAATGAGCCATCAGATTAGAAAGAAAAGCTGAACACTTAAAGTCTAAGTGTATTTTTTTTCTTATATTCTGTTGTTATCCTATTTTCTTCACATTTTCTGTGTATATTTTACTTTGCTTTCATTCTCTTTAATCCATTCACATTTCTCTACTCCTCAACTTCAGCCGAGCCCTTTCTGGCCCAGCAAAATGCAATATATTTGGAATGGGATATTCATGGAATGTACTTTGTTCTAAACCTTCTCCTAAAGTTGTGCTTTTAACGATAATCATGCAAAGCATCCAGGCAACAGGGTTTTCTATTTTCTTCATAACACTATTTTTAGATACGTAAAATGAAAATGATGAGATTATTCCTTCATTACTTATTCATTGAACTGGGACATAAAGGCTAGAAGATTTCCAAATAAGACAAAATACTGCCAACAAAGGAACACTTTTGCAAAACATTGCTCACCTGTAGATCTCACAGTGTTGTGTAAAGAAGAATCTATATTATTAGCCTTAAATGCCAGTCTCAATACCCTCTCACTCTGCTCTCCCTCCAAATTCAAACATGACTTCAGGAAAAGCTGGTATAGGTATGCAACAGTACCCGTACAACCTTTTTGTTTTGACTGTCCAGGAAAGTTCTATTAAATATTGTTGATTATGAACTTAAACAGAAATAAATACAGTTTATTTCTGAAATAGGTTATACTTGTGTCTCAGATGTTTATTTGCCTTTTGCTAATTTTCAAATTTTAATCATGTGCAATGACTCATTGTTTTGCAAGGTTCTGCTAAACTAAATTTATTTCCTGTTTGCATTCTATTAAATGAAAAAATAGTAACAGATCTTTAGAAATTTTTTTTTTAAGAAAAAACCAGTATGTTTTGCATGTGGAATTATATTAACTAAGCTGCCGACAGATTTTTAATGNTTTTTTTAAGAAAAAATCAGTTCAGACAACACTCAGAGCATTAAAAATCTGTCGGCAGCTTAGTTAATATAATTCCACATGCAAAACATACTGCTAAATAGCTCCTGTTATTTATATCATGGACACTCTTGCTTATTTGGATGAAAAGTTATAAACTAGCTATGTTTTTTAAAAAAAATTATTATAAAAATTAATAGGAAAAGGGGAATATAATTACTTCAGTCAAAATGTTCTAAATTATGAGGCAAAAATATAATAAATTAATGGAATATTAGCAAAACATTATGTAAAATGCTCTAGGTAAGGCATAATTTCATAATAAATACTGCTGACATTCCACTTAACCATGGCAATTTAATACAACATATCTGTGTTAAGTGCTAAATAGATCGCTGAGATTTGTACAGATTACAGTTTGAGACATTAACTGATTGCCAGCTGAAATGAATTAACAAATAAAAATGTTATTGGAATCACCCTAGGATTGGAGGTTATGCGCATTTGTTCTCGATTGCAGCTGCCTTCCTGTTCGCGTTAGATTCTGTTCCTGTCCTGCTCCTTCCTGGCCTAAGTCAGCTGTGCAGCCTTTGGTGCTGCTGGCCCCATTTCGTCTGAGGGACCTGCAGGAACTCTTCTGGAAGAGGATATCAGAGCACCTAGCTCCTAGCTGCTCTTTTGGAGGGTCTCAGGCCTTTGAACCTTGGACCAGAAAAGAACTGGCATGTCCTGGGAGCTCTGGAGCTGCTGAATTTGTGCGGGTTGCTTGGTGCTGCCGCAGCCTGGCTGTTCCCCTGCACCCCCGTCACCCTGGGCACGTGCAACAGCTCAGCCCTGCACACAGGCATTCCATTTGGTGCTTCCAATCGTTTTCTTGCTCCTCCACCAAACAGCACTTAGCCCAATGCCTCCAAGGGGTAGCCAATTTATTGTTTATTCAAACAAGTTTATTGCCTCATGAGAGTGCCATTAACACCGGTATTTACTGTTATAAAGGCACAGCTGCTCTGCTCACCTGCAGTCGAGTTATCGCACGGGACAAGATAAGCTGCAGTACACAGTTTTCTCCTCTGTGAGACTAGGAGGTTACAAAATGAACTTCAGCTCTAGACTAAGCTTCATCTGGACTCAGCAACAAAACCTGCAGAGCTCGTAAACCCATCAAAATTCCTTTAACACATTTAAAACAAGAGTAAACTGAAGCACTTGCCTATCATTAGGAGGTGGATAAAGGGCTGCAAGGGATGCAAAGACTTAAATAAGTCTCTGCATCTACATAAAAAGTCTATGTGAATAAGTATCTACGTGTGCATAAAGCTACTCTAGAGAAACATCTTAAAAACTCATTCATTTAAGAGCTCAATGAGAAAATCTACTCTGGTTACCCACATGCAATCAGTGAATGCCTTTTTAGGGTATGGAAAAGAGAGCAATGTGCTAAGGACGTCTGAAAACACAGCACCCAACAACCAAGTCATTCAGTTCCTCACAACCTATGCTAGGAAGGAAGGAACACACTTGGAAATGCAATAAAGGCTCACCATTCCATACAAACTGCTCCTGTTCTTGTGCAATAGCAATAAGCAATAAGCAATAAGCAATCCACAGTGAGTCATCCATTTAGCAATTTGAGCAAAGAAGGCATAAAAGGAAATGGAAGTAGTCACATAAAATCGTACTCTTTCCAAAGTCTGTCAACCGCAAACTTCTAAGGAGGTTTTGCCAGTTTTTTTCATGCTATTTCTCTACTCTCCACAGCACAAGCCTTGGCTGAACCCAGCTAACTCTGGATTCCTGAGTGCGTGCGCTCAATAACTTGCTCAACCATTGCTATTTTCATGAGAGGAACACCAGCTAGAGTGTAGAACTACTTCTTGTTATACTTGCTGTTCTTTTCGTTTTCTGACAGTTCATGTCTCAACCTTATCCTACTCCCTTTAATCTGCTTTCTTAGATCCTGCCCAACCGTACTCTGACACAGTTTCTGAATTTCACTGTGCAATTTCTTGTCCATAATGTATTAATCTGATTTTCTATCTTGTGAGCAAGCCTTGTTCATGCATTAAATGCTGTCTGAGGATGTGGGAAGGACTCACGCTCAGAACTTTGCTCTTACTGGTAGGTTACTATCTAACTAGACATTTCAAAACAGCAAACAATACTTTAAGATACTCGCAGTTCAGGGTCATTTTTCATCCCACACTTGGAACTTGGTTTGTCTGTCAGCAAAGTATTAGAGCACAACCTCTCACTTTACATACTGAACCCCTAGGATTTAGTTTTGTGGCTGATCCCCTGCATCCCATGTTGCAGACCACTGCTGAGACCACCCTCCATGCCTGTACACCAGTCTCAGTTTATACATTACTGAACGTCCCTTTTCCATCAAAGAAAATGAAAGCCATGATTTTGAGTTTTTCTCAAAAATCTACTCTTTCACTCCAGCAGCCCCTCTCTTTCACTTCTCACTGAAGTAATCTTGCTATTAGAAAACTTAGAAAACCTTAAGTATGGGATAACTGTGAAGTAAGCAGGAGGCAGCAAGTGTGGAAGTTGGCATGGGGCAGTGAGACAGGAATGAGCAGGGCATGAGCCAGAAAAGTAAGATAAATGCAAGTTCTTGAGTCACCTCAAAGTTGCTGCAGTTCTGGAAGAAGTGATTCTGAGACAACCTTTTCTTCACTTGATCAGCACATGCAATTTGCAGCATTCCTTGAGGACCTCAGGGCCTCTCATTTCTTTCTGGTCTAAGGGAACTGTATTATTTACCTGTCATCCCTCTCAGCAGCCCAGATGGTATAATTATAGTATCTAACGATAAAAGAATTCTTCTGATAGTATCTTTTTTCCTACTTTAGAAAAAAAAATGTATTGTGGTTAGACAAGTATTATTCTTGAGATGCAGCTGCATCTAAAGCTAAGCTTTAACTGCTCTACATAGAAAACAGAAACATCAGGCACCTCCAGATGAAAGCTCTGTCTGAGATTTTAGCTTATGAAGACAGCTTGTTTTAGCAGCACCTAGATAAGCATGTGAGTGACAGGGTACCTTTTGTCCTCTGCACACAAATCGTCGTAAGCAACTGTCTCTGCTTGAAAAAAATACTTTTGACAACTGAATAAATCAGACAGCCAGACCATAATAGATACGGAATATTACTTCTGTTTTACACACGGGGGACTAAGGCAATTGCCTGAGGCCAGCAAGTTACTGTAACACAGCTGGGAATGTAATCTTGTATCTTGAGTCCCATGCAAATAAAAAAAAAAATTACCCTTCCTCTAAGAATCTCACCAAAAGATATTATGTAGCTATTTTTCTGCATCTGTGGTACAATAAAATATGTAACTGTAAAGATGGAGAGGGAACGGTTTATGGGAAACACTTATGAATAGCATAACGTCTCCATAATTTCATGAATTTGGGTTAATAATTAAAAACCCCCAACATTTCAGAACTAGGCTCAGAATTTTCCACTTATCTTACACACACTAACACATCCCTGGTAGCATTAGATTCACATTGCATATTGACGTTATTGGCACTATATCCTCATCAATTCTAGCAGAGAGGGCAGAGTCTTCCGCTTCCCTCCATCAATTGCTTATGTTCCCATATGCTCTACAGATCACTCAAAATAGGCTGCTCTGCCCTCCTTATTAACACAGCTTTCCCAGTTTCCTCTAGAGGAGTGTTTTCTTCCCACCTCAGCTCTTTTCCATGTGACAAACCATGCGGCTTCCAGATTACCTGCCCCAAATACATTCACTTCTTCTTCCTGTTCCTTGTGGAAGTGAGCTACAAGTTGATGACTTCGCAGGGCTGTTCAGCACAGACTGCATGTTTCCATCCAATGCTATGTACCTTGCACAAGAACATAGGTACAGGCAAATGCCTGATTTTGCCTTAGCAGAGTTATCACTCAAGAGTTCGCAGATGGATGCAGACATCTGAGTTTATTTCTACTGGTTTATAACTTTGATTTCAATATATGTAATTTACTGTATGCTGTCTCTAATCTGGATGTCACTTCCCTATCAAAACTGCTCTTAAAATGGTGCAGGTAAGGCAGATGTCTCAAGGTTCCCCTGTCACGTGGACCTGTGGACTGACACCTGTGAACCTGTCCTTTTTGCCTGGTGGTCTCTCTTCATTTATACCTTCTCGGGGCTTTGCCCAGTACCACTGACATCAGTGAGCAATAAATGCACAAAAGCTGAGCATGGTGTCAATATAGCCAAGAAGAGCTTAAAACCTGACATTTTAGGATGAATAAAATCTTACTGGGGTTTAAAAACACATCAACATTGCAGCTAGCCATCTCGAGCTTTTGCTGACTAGAAAGCACTGACATAAAAAATATGGTATGAGGAAGCAAAATAAATTTTAAAAATGTTGCATTTATCTTTGCTCTCATTTAAAATGCTTTTTAGCTGTTGCTGTCATGCTTTTACGCACACAGCATGTTTTCAAGCTTTTCACCCATATGCTGGCATCTCTATTATTTTAATAGATTTTGGGAAATCTGTTTAGGGCCTGAACCAAAGCTCAAAAATCACAAACGGGCCCTAATATTCTGATGCTCTGCATATGTTACAGGTTAACAATTTATGAAATCTCAAGTAAAGAAATGATTGAGTGTGTAGGGTTGAGCACACAGATTCTGTATCATATGACAGTCTTGTAGGTTTCAAGCACTGCCATGAAAAAAAGGAACAAAACCCCCTATATTTTTCATTCTCTGCTTGTTCACTTTCTTGTCATACGTTTCTTAACTAAAGGCTGAATAATGGCAGAGGGAAAAAACTTTATAATAATGCTAAGTATGAATAATTTTCAAGCTAAGTCTAAGGATTTTTTTAATGTATTTCAATTAATCTCATAATTTAAATATTTTTATGTATTTTTTTCATCAATACAGACTTGGCACAGAAATGTACTTAACATTCAAAATTACAAAAAGAGATCTAAGTTCCTGTGAACATAGAATTATATCATCTGGCAAAAATGTAGAGGACAATATAAACATAATTGAAAAGAGCACATCTTCTCAGTATTGTGACTTATTTATGTGTTTACTGAGCAGATTTGGCTGTACCACGTATAGTAGCATATTACTGTGGAGAAAATTTGTTTAAGCATTACATTTTCAGAGAGATAAAAGTATGAATTGATCTGCATGAAATTATCCACAACCCCTTTGTATCCCCCTATACTCCTATATGTTACACATAATCAAGATGCATCTATGGGATGTGCAATCTCTCTTTCCTTCCTGATGAAAAGAAAAGAAACAATATAAATCCCTATAACGAACAAAGTATTTAAATTCAAGAGAACACACTTGCTAAATAATAAGTTGCTAAAATTGATAGCCTAATCATTATGTTTTGTAGGTTAATTCAAAATGTCTTTGATGAATAAGAAATACAGTTGAAAACAACTCACTTTGAGAAAGAATTTGCTATTTCACAATACATCACGTCTCATATTGCTCGTGTAGTGCTGTATTCCAATGAAGAACAAATATATTTCCACTCCCACTGAATTAATTTAATCCAATTTCTCACCTCAGATGTAGCTGAAGATAGTTTAAGCCATGTTTTATTTTACACTAAAATATCCTAGAAGCGATTCCACGGTGACTTACCTAGCTTTGTCACAAGAGGTAACTAGCAGTAAGCAGTCCGAAAACTTCTGAAATAATGATTAAAGAATTTATTTACTCTTTTCATTGATTAGGATTAGTCACAGGCCAATTTTCAGAACTGCATGAAGTCTGCAAAAAGACTTTATGAGGCTTCACTTTATCATGAAATAAAGTTGCAGCTGGAATTCAATATATAAATGTTAATGGGTACATAAGGAAAAAGAGTCATTAACTTTGTACAAAGTCTCCCACTGCTAAACTGAAATTTGGGGGGTTATAAAGCAAATTACATATTTATCAAATTACAGTCTTCTACGCTGGATCCCCTGGAAGCCCTATGATTAATGCTTTGGCTCTCTCCTTCTTTATGTCTATCATCAATATTCAAAGGCCCCTAACACCACAGAGTCTCTCTGCTAAGCTCCAAAACTTGCTGCAATCAAACTCATCATCTGTAACAAAGGGCTGAAGAAGCTAGACAGAAGTAGCCTGAACTCCTCTGCAACACGTGGGATCTATCTCCAGACACTCTGGGGTTTACTTCTCATGACAGATAAGCAGCAACACCACAATCCTTTAATAACTTCAAGAATAGATGACGTTAGTTCAGAACAGCGACTGCGGTTACTCCTATGATGTTCCACAGTTTAAAGCTAACAACATTCAACCTCCTAGAAAGAAGGAAACCCAAAAGTATTAATTGGTTGCCACTAAATCAGTTTCTTGCCTTCCAATATGAATACCCTCCTTAATTTCAGAAACAGATGAAGACATTTATGATTTTCATACATAAGCCAATACAATGTCTGCAAAATACCTAAAGCGTATATGAAACAGAACTCACTTATTTCCAAAAATACTTTATTTTGCTTTCTGACAACCAGCTGCTTAGACTTTTTGAGGCAAAAGTTGCAGTTGGACCATCCTGCTAATGAAGGCTGATCAATGCTATTGTGACTCTTTACCTATTATAATTTCAATTTCTACAATATCCTGAATGTAGTACATTTGATAATTTTACTGTGTTGAGTGAAAAAAACCCACCCTCCTTTTCTTTGTTTAAATACATTATCTGAAAATTTAATTAGATGCCATTTCTTTGGTACAAGGAACAGAAAATTGTTCTCTATTAATTCTTTATGCCATTCAATGATTTTAGTCCACCAGCACATTCTAAAGAATAATTTTTCTTGAAGCTGAGTATTTTTTCCTTGGTTCAAATCTCTCTTACTCTGATTTCTGTAATCTTTCCATGTATTTTTCCAGTTCTTTTTAAAAAGGGGATAGAGAACGAGTGTTCCAGACTCACACACAATGCAAATTTATACAGTGATGAAGTGGTAGTTTCAATTTTCTTTCCTGATAATTGTTGTTTACCATCTTTGAGCTTATATTTTTATAGAAATGACCAAATAGACAGCCTAATCTCTATTTTAAGCAGTAGGAGACCACTATAATGTAGTGCAGTTTTGTGTATGTGCAGCATGTACTGATATGCATCTGTCAACATTGTTTTTCCATCTGTTTTATCACCCAGTTGGTTACTATTACATAATTAGATTTTTAATTTTGATTATCTTCAAAAACTATTTAGCACTAGTGAATATATTTCTAAATTGCTTTCTCAACAGCACAAATGCCAAGATAGGTTTCTTTGGGACCTAACAAGTACCTGCCTGTTGCTAGAAAAGTTAAATATTTCTATTATCTGTTTATTAACTTTTAATGGCAAGTAATCTACTGAATATTCTTCCCTCTACTTACATAATGATTTGGTATCTTTTGAAAGCCAAGTACCTTGCTGAAAGCTTTACTGTCCTTGACCACATTTTTAATTACAATATCAAAAATGTAATGGATTTGTGGTGCATGAGTTTGCTTTGGAAAAGCCACATTGATATTGCTCAATACATCTATCTTAAATTTCTATTATTACTATTTTTTAAAATCAAGGATGGATTTCAGACTGGCTTACAGTTCCAAGCATCCCTCCTAAAAGTCTTTTTAAAATTGATACCATATTTGTCCCATTTCCTTCATGCGCCTACCCTTGACTTAAACAACAAAGCATTCACATTTTCAACATACTAAGAATTTCATACTTGAATTTCTTGAAAACCCTTGAAGGAGTATTATTGAGACTGGGTGACTTACTGCCTTTCATTTTATTGATTCATTCAAAAAATCACTTGCATGACATTTCAGCTTAGGATATTTCTTGAACAATTACCAATGAATATTGGATCCTGCATGGAAAACTCTCTAACCTCTTCTGTAATTATCACAGACACAAAATACTTTCAACTTCTATACTACAGCCTTATCCTCTTTGAAAGATCCTTTTGCTGCTTTGCTATCTGCCAGCACTACTGGCACACTACTAGCTTTCCATCTGTTTGTGACATGCTTTAGAAAAATGCTTTAATGAAGACTCTTGCATATAGGTCTTACAAATTGTTGTTTGGGTATTTTTTCCTTAATATTATGCCTTGCCTAACATGGTTTGCTATATTTACTTCTGGGGGATGGGTGGGGGAAGTTTAATTAATTAATTTATTATTAATTTAGGTTTAGAAGTTGTACTTTCAAGTGTCGTGGGGGGGTTTTTTTAGCCTGTCTTAAGATTTCATGCCAGAACTTAGTTCTTTTCTGGTGTGATTATTTGGCCAGAATCTGCACTTGAAAGATAGCTTTAATTTCTAACACTTTTCTTCATTCTGATGTTTAACTATATGAACTTCTTCTAGTCCTCTTAAAAATCTTTCGATTGGTGTAATAATCTGAATATGGCTACATTGCCTGCATATAGCCTCCAGACATTGCATAATTCTGATTATCTCTTAACTACTTTCCTCCCTTCTAATCTTTTTAAAAGTCGTGTTACTATGATGGAATTTTAAAATGTTGCTTTGTGGTTGTTCTCTAATGTTTTCATTAAAAAAATGTACAAATATAAGCAACAAATTCCAAGTGATAGTAGTAGATCAGGAAGTAGGTCAGCCAAAGGTTGGACCTAAATAGCAAAGCGTATGTACTGCTGGTATGCCAACAGTACAACTAACGTGAAACACCATTTGTGTTTTCAGAATGTATTTTATTTTTTGAAAGTAGGTTCTCCACTCACCTGGAAGAAAACTTGTGTACTCACCAAGAATCGCATATATGAGACAACACAAGGACTGCTGAGCTTCTCACAAAGTAAATGGCTGGCTACTTCTTACTCCCCTGAAAAACCTTAGCATTGTTTCTCATTGATTAACAAAGCTTTCTGAGGTTAATGGCCTATTTAGAGCCAATGTGCTTCCTCTTTAAAAATAAGTATTAATCATTATTAAATTATTTTGATTAGTGGCAGTATTATGAAATATTGCATTACTGAAATATATATAAAATATCTAAAATCATCCTTATCAAACTTTAATTGGCTATCTGATCTTAATGAGCAATCTTAGCTATATGATAAAAACATTTTCTACCATAGTACATCAGAATTTTTCAAGAAATTTCCGTTAAAATCACAACAAACCAACAGCCTAATTTTCTACTAGCATTCTAAAAATCAAGTGGAGCTATGGTTTGTTCTTTATTTGTTGAATCACACTGCAGTTTGAGAAATTAGTCTTGAGAGTTCGTGCTGTGTTTCCATAGCAATGACTTCAAGTTATAAAAGTAACTCTGAAGACCAGGTCCTGCTGTCAGATACAGAGTGCTCATTTCAATGTATTAAAAAAAAGGAAGAAACAACAACAACAAAAGAATCCCCAAACCAACAAACTACCTGTTATTGTGTTGGATTTATGGAGAGCTAGCAATACACCTCTACAAGGTTTTAAAAAAACACCTATACTAACTAAATAAAAATGTCTTATATACTCTAAGTAGAGGAGAGATCAAATTTAAAACTTATTTTCTAGAAGTGGTAAATCAGCTCTGAATGCAATAGCAGACATCAACATTATTTAATAAAACAGATTAAATTTTCTCCAACATGGATTTTAGTCAGCTAGTGTACATTTTTGCTGTATTATAATCTATGTTGAAAACTGTTTCATATAACTATTTACAAAATTCTCTAATTTTGAAAAGTTCAGTAGATTTTTACCCCTATTTTTAGATAAAAGACCACAGGAAATGAACTTGGNTAGCAGACATCAACATTATCTAATAAAACAGATTAAATTTTCTCCAACATGGATTTTAGTCAGCTAGTGTACATTTTTGCTGTATTATAATCTATGTTGAAAACTGTTTCATATAACTATTTACAAAATTCTCTAATTTTGAAAAGTTCAGTAGATTTTTACCCCTATTTTTAGATAAAAGACCACAGGAAATGAACTTGGATACTCTGATTACTCCTGACTATCCACACTACTTTTCTGCTACAGTCAGGAAGTGAGCCACTCTGGATCACTCCACAAACACTGACAAGCACAGATCTAGGAACTGATTAAAACTGCACTAGGTTTTTTCTATCCATACAAGGGAAGTTATATTTTTCACAATGAAATGAGGAAAAAACTGTGCATATATTTGCATATATGTATTCTATGATCTAAATGAATTTTTAAAAGCTTCCCCATTTTTGAATGTGCTAAACCTGCTTTGAACAGCAGCAATAATGGAATATACAGAAAAGAATTGTCATCACTTTCCATAAGATCATCATACTCTCTGACAACATGTATGACTCCAATTTAACAGACTGTACCCTTCTATTTGAAAAACACTGAAACAATTAGGATCGTTAGAAGATACTTTTACTCCAAATCTTTCACTAAATTGGATCAAGGAATTATTTTTTCAAATTTTTATTGCAGTAACCTTCTGAATATTCCATTATTTTCACAGTTTAGTTAATTTCAGAAAAATATAACTAAACTGAAGTTTAAAAATGAAAGCTATAGGAGCTTTTTGTAGTAGCACTGTTTCCTCCAGCTACACTGCCCAGCTGAAAAAAACAAACATAAATGTAGTCTAAGCTTTCTTATTTATCTTTCACATAAAGAATGTATAGAATATACATCCCATATACTGTATAGAAAGTGATCGGATTAGACAAACTAGAGGCAATAAATACTGTTTCATTGTTATCTCTTTCTTCTTTCTACTAAATTCACATGAAGTGACATGAAACACCTCAGAAGATATTTTATCTACTAAAATGCAGAAGCTTCTCGAAAGTCTCCTAGTAAAGTGTCAAGTGCAGGTATGTGCATAAGTTCATATTTCAAATTTGATTACCTTTTGCATTTCCTGAGACAGGAAATTTTCAGGAAATCTTTTGTATCATGGAGCAAAATACCTTAACTATAGGAGCAAGTCACTTACAATGTGATATAACAAAAGAAACAGGAAATGATAAAAGTATTCTACATTTTAAAATACTTTTGACTTGTGTACAGAAATACACGATACTATGTGTATGAATTAGCTTTAATTCCTTTCATACCAGTGTAGTTCGCTGGAATAACAAGACACATTTTTCAAACACCAAGGAGGTAATTTTGCATAAAACAAAATGGCAGCACTTACCTTCTAGACATTTTACACCTGAACAGTACAATATACAATCAGAATGCAAAAATACATCACTGACCCTATTGTAGTCATCAGTTGTAAACCATTCTCCTGCAAGGCTAATGACTTGTGTGCCCATCCCTCCTAAACTTCTGTATGAACTGCAAACTTCAGTTTTACCTTGCCATCACAGAGTTGTACCTCAGGACTTAAAAGACACTTGCAACACTGTGCAGTAGTGAAATCAGTAGCTGCCTAGTAAGATGTAATAACATTAGGCCTAATAAGTTCAGGAATATTGTCTATTTAAGAAAATTGTGATAAACCTGTTGTTTCAGTCTAATTAAATTCTACACACATATAGTATTGAAAAATAAAAATTATTTTTCTAAACTCCTATTATTAAAAAAAACCATTATCACACACTCGTTTAAAAATCACAGTTTTGGGGCATATATTTATTGTTCATGAAACCATACATAAGCAAAAAGGTCTTCTGTAAACATCATAGGGAATTAAACCCATTGCTTACTTAAAAGTAGGAGAATCCAGTTTGCAGTTTTATTATGATGATATAGTACTTTAAAAATAATGACTTCAGGTATATGCACATATATAAATAGACACATACACATTTTTTTAAAATTATATAAGCAAATGCATCTCTGTCACAGCCATGTAGGGTAGTAAAAGAAATGTAATTTTTATTTGTGTTCAATACATATCAAAGACATACTATCCATTCAGAACAAATTCATACCTATACAATATCAAATTCGTATCAGGATTTTTGTTGTGTCAATAATCTTCTAGATTCTCTTTACTGAATATTCCAACTACGAAATCTCAGAAACACAGTCTCTTTAGAAATTTATACAACATTTAACATGCTGGTCAAAAGTAAAAGATAAAAAAGAAACAAAACACTGACATAATCTAAACCAAGTAGAAGGATGAGGATCAGTACTTGTAAAATACTTTAAGACTGGAAGAGAGATTTTCAGCTTATATTAAGTGGCAAATAATTTGTCTGCAAATACTTTACTTCCTCTTTTCAGGTTCACAAGATTCACAAGAAAAGTGCCCTAAATTACAGTAAGTCCTTGTCCATGTGTCCAGAGATACATTTACTGGCAACATAGTGCTGAAAACACTCCTGGGAAATGTTTTCAAGTGAATCCAAGAGTCATGTGTGAAATGTGTTAATTCAAACTGTGCAGAGCATATACATATCAAGTTTTATAATAAAAATGTTCTCACTAAAGAACCTTCTGCTTCAACAACCTCAAAGAGACAAATCATTGGCACCTCATAAGAAATGCACTAGACAAACAGGAACATCAGTACAGAAAGTATATTCACAATAATCTACAGCTTGCCACTAAAATAGTAACAGCATATGCACGTTTTCCCACAAAATTCCGTACAAGATTATAGATCTGAGAAACATGCACTACTATACAAGATTTACACATATTTTTATTTCAGAGATGATGTACTAAGCTTCAGTTCTGAGACAGCTCACAGAACTAAAACAATTTACTTGATCACAACTGACAGAAGCAGAAATGAACCTATAGATTTTCTTTTAAAAATATGTTCACTTTTACCACAAAGACTTGCTACTTGTCTAGAAACCGTTTCCTCCCTGGGGATACTCAGTCAGTAGTATGTGGTTGATTACTTCAGGTATTTCTATATTTGTAGAGGCAAAGGATGGCATGATCTCTTAAAACTTCCCATATCACTCTAAGTACCATAAAATACCATAACAAGATGAGTCAAATGCAATTAATCAGTATAAAAATATTAAAAGCAATCATTACAATATTTTTTTCAATTGGTCAAGAAATAAAAGTTGTGTGATGCCAAAGTGAAACAGGGCCTGGATATTCCTTAACTTCTATTTCGTATCTCAAAATCATTACAAATGTTTTTCCCTCCCTCTCAATTTTGGTTGCACACTGGAGTCCCGTTCTTTTCCTTACTGTAATCTCAAAGTTTGGAGCAACCACCTTCTTAAATACATTCACCTTCCTCCTCCCTTGCCCCAGTAACTGTGCCCTTGTAACAATCTCATTCCTTCGCATTTGTACAAATCCTCTCCCACAGACCTAATTTTACTCAAATTTCAAAACAGTTCATGACTGCAGAACAGTTCATAAACAAAACTCTCCACTCCCTATAACAAGAAGCAGCACTATGATTTGTTCTCAGTACAGAGAAAGTATTGGGCAGGCAAGTGGGGTAGTTCCAGTACCTGCTATTCCATCAGTTTTCCTTAGGATCATCAAATTAAATTCTCAACTCTGAAATAATTTATCAGGTTGCGCATTTATGCTTTAAAACACATCAAGCACATAAAAACACAGCAAGTGTTTGGGGTGATTAATTTTTAGGCACTTAATTTTCATTATTTTCTCCAGAAATTCTGTAAATTCTTCTAAAGGTCCCATCAGACATCAGTGTGCCATGGCCCAAAACACTTCGTGGCAAGGGCTAAATGATACCTTTGCAGCAATTACATAAGTTTTTCAGAGCAATGAAGCGTCATTACATTGTTACCATAAATTGTATTTTAAACAAAATGGACCACCTCAGTTGTACAATATCCTAAAACAAATTTCAAATGTTTCTCTAAACAGCAACATAGGAGTGACTTTCACAGTCACAGAGAAAATAAACTGCCACTGGGAGAAAGTAAGAGCAGAAAGGTGTGTGCAAAGTTGTCAAGACCAGTAAAGTGCTCAGATAACTACAGCGAGAAAAGACCAGTGGATGAGCAAAAGGAAAAACAAAGATACTTGTTCTTTCAAAAGGTTTGATTTCAGAAGATTTTTTTCAATAATATATGCAAAGAAATTTAATTGTTCCCTCACTTTTCAAATAAATATATGGACTCTGGGTTCTAAAAGCATAAACATACAACAAATTATAAAAACAAGTTATGTATAGCTATTTCAGGAATTTATAGAAAAATAAGTAATATCAGTTTCCTTAATAAAGAGAGTAGTTAACTGGGAAGTGGTAAAAGTCTAACAAGTGCTTCTTATGTCTCAGACACTATTTTTTGACTGTGGTCCTACCTACGTCTGTGTCCGTTTATCTACCTGAGTATAAGCAAAACAAAATACGCGTTAGTAAACACTTCTTTCAAAGGCATTTCAGACCTTACAGAAATGCAGTAGGAAAATGCAAAAAAAATTGAAGAGATATTAATAAGACTCCAGTAACTCTAGAGGTACACTTCAACATGCCAGGTTATATATCTGCCACCTAATCTCTGCACTTTTCTCAAGCAGCTGAGGGCATTAGATGACACCTCATTGCTTGAACAACTGCAGAGAAATGACAAGAAAACTAAACTGTAAATAAGTGAGAGATACATAAACAAACGTTTTTCACACCAGAAAGACTCTAGAAAGTATTAGTAGTAACTGTTTTATATTTATTTGGAATGACAAAGTTTTCTGGAAAAAACATACTGGTTTGGTTTCTGTTTTAACAGAAGTCCTCACATTCACCTCACAAAGTAATGGACAGATTACAGTGAGATCTGAGTAGAGTGTAACTATGGGTTCTGCTGAAATCAGTGGAATTCTAACTATTACTAGTGGTCACAACAGTTTCAGCATATGAACTAAAACACAGGATCAGCACTTTATACATATATTAAAAAAATAAACAACTTTAAACAAATCCACTTTGCTATGATTAAACACTTGCTGCAAATAAACAAAATGCTGCAATTTCTACTACTCCAAAGTTTAGGGCTTTGTTATGAAATTCTGTGAAAATCCCAAAAACTGGACTGCTGAGGAGGTGTGTCTGTGTGACTTGAACATTTCAAACCACATAAACACCCCAGTTAATAATCACAACATTTGACAGGGGAGATCCTTAGCACTGAAAGTACTCGTTTCCAGCCACACCACAGCACTACAGGCAGCGTTGGTTGGGTGCTTATCTGACCGACAGCAAGATTTTAGTATCTACAATTCTGAATCCTGGAACAACTAAATGAACTCTATGAAAAATAAAAATCTACGATTTCAAATTATACTAATGAGTAGTTGTTGTCATGGCTACCAAGGTTGCTCATAAATCAGAAACAAACGGAAGTATTTCCTACACTTATTGTAGAATAGTAGATATAATAAGATATTAGGTTTAGAAACTTTAAACATTTAAAAAACATACTAGACCTGGGTCTGCAGTCAATTAGCAGAAAATAAATAAATTTGGAAGTTTTAATAATTTTTTTGCATCTTTAGGGGTTCTTCCTCCTCAAAAAAAGATTTTCCACTCCAATTCAAACATTTATTTTTTTAAAAAATTCAATGTAATAGAAAAAAGAATGTTCCTGGTCGGTAATCTGCAGAAGTCTACATATGTACCAAACAGAAAAAATGAGAGTAAACTAGAAATCTTTCAGCAGTTCTTTGGAACTTTCTTTCAAACACTTTTTTTTTTAAAACAAAACCCAGTGGTGTTGCATCACACATACCTCTTCAGTGCTTTTACCACAAGCTAGTCATATGTCAAAAATTCCCTGTGTGCAAAGCATTAAAAACAGTAGATGTAGATTATACCATGCACCACAGACATGCATCCTGCAAGAATCTACTAGGATAAAAATTTAGATTACAGCATCAGTTTGATTAGAAACACAACCAGAGGAATAAAGGAAGTAAGGGACTATGCCAATTTTTTGTTGTACTTTGGTCATGTAGAGTTATCCCATGCAGATGTTCTGAAAGCTCAGCGTGCAAGTTATGAAGTTTAAAAAAAACCAAACCAAACCAAACAACCCATCATATTTCCCTGAATATTTCTGAACTAAAATATCCAGTAAAAACAGAATTGCCAATATTCTCATCATCTTACTTTTCAAAATTAAAATTCAGTAGTAGTGCATATACATTCAAAACATATAATAAAGACATTTAATAACATATTCTTCAGCTCTCAATTTCTTTCTCAATGTAGTCAATGCCTTAGGAAACAACTGCAGCAGGGACAGCTCACATAAGCCACTGTTCTTGTTCTTTTCTGTACTTCTCAGACCACTTCTGAGTAAGCTCCAGGTAAACATTTGGTTTATGGGGTTTATAATCAAGGTAAACCACTTGTCCAGTCCGTTTAGGGACTGCTTTTTCAATCTGAGTTCCCTCGTGCCATTCATTAAATGACGTAATAGAAATAATTTCTGGTCGCACCAAAAGGGCTGCACTGAAGGCAGTCTCATAGTACTTCCCATTGACACGATTCCGGGTGTTGTGGTTGTTCCATGGTCGGATACTGGTATCAATATAACCTGGCCCCACACTTGGAATAAACATTAAGTTGTTACTATCACAAAAGGCTTTTAAACTTGCCCAATTATGATGAGATGAGCCGTAGGAGAAGCCATTGGTGGCAAAGTACGTGTACATTCCATCAAAACCACTTCTGTGAATGTCATGCTTATGTCTTTCCTCTACAAGAAGTGCAATGAATAACGCATCATATGGAGTATTTCGAATACTCTGGGATCCAGAAACAGTTAACAAATTTGCCCATATTTCAGGAATTGTTACATAAGAATCATAAACGTAAAACATGGGAAGAAATCTGCCTGTGCTGGTCTTGTGCCTGTAAAAGGCTGGATGGCTCCCGTATCTATAAAGCAAATAAGTATCGTTAAGACAAAATTTGCCATTTGGAAAATACTGTTGTACAATCTTAGCTGAAGACTTTTCCTAAAAACTAATTTAAAAAGACAGGGCAGGGACTTCGAAACACAACAGTTCATATCCACTTTCAGTCCAGTGTTTGCTGAAGTATCAAATAATGAACCTTCAAAGAACCTTCAAATTACTACAGATCAGTAACTGTCCTGGTTTTGGCTAGGGAGAGTTAATGTTCTTAGTAGCTGCTACAGTGCCGTGGGGTTTTTTTTGGATTTAGTATGAGAATAACATTGATAACACACTGATGTTTTGTCTGCTGCCTAAGCAGTGCTTACCCTGAGTCAAGGACTTTGCAGTGTCTCATTCTCTGCCAGTGAGGAGCTGCACAAAAAGCTGGGAGGGAGCATGGCCAAAGAGCTGACCTGAACTGGCCAAAGAGATATTCCATACTTCAGAATGTCATGCCCATGTATAAACTAGGGGAGCTACCTGGAAGTGAGCTGAACATTGCTCAGGGCTGGGCTGGGTATTGGTCTGTAGGTGATGAGCAATTTGTCTTGGCTTCTGCTACCCTCTCTCCTTCTCCTTTCCATTACTGTTCTTAATAATACTATTAGCACAATTACATTAATACTATTTTGTTTCAATCATTAAGTTGTTCTTATCTCAACCCACAAAGTCTGTATTTTCTTTCTGATTCAACTCTCAGTGCTGGGGGGTGAGAGGGGAAGGAAGCAAGCAGCTGGTGGTACCTAGTTGCTGCATGGGGTTAAACTGTGGCAGTAACTTAGTGTCAAACTGTGCTACAGTTACTAGTTTCTGCTGAAGGGCAGTTCTCTAATTCAGTATGAAACAAGACAGCCTAAGCGGCACTGATAAGCAAAACAACCAGTAATTGTACAGAATGTGTCAAGATGAATTAAAATCATTAGAGGCCAACACAATAAAGTTCTAGCTGTTAGTTTGTCACTATAAAAATGTATATTTAATTTATATATCATGTAGCTAATACTTTAACAGCTTTAATCTGGAGCATCATTGTGATATTAATGAATGTTTAAAGCAATATACATTTGAGTATCCATGTAAAATTCACACTCCAGTATTTAAAAAACAGGGTGAGTTTTGTACCACTGAAATATGAACAAAGTGCCTTTCACTCCTCTTCAGTCTCAGTAGACAATTTTATATATTTTTACAAGCTTTAGATTATATCCAGAAGTCCCCTAAACTAGCATTCAAGAAACCCCAAAGGAAATCATTGTGAGAGAACTCACTTGTCAATGATGTACTTGACATTGTGGTACATACTGCGATCATCTCTATCTTTGTAAGGCTCAATATGAAAAGTGACCTGAAAGATGAAAACGTATGAGCAACACAAACATAAAACACTATTGAATATGGGTGCACCCTGTATTATATGAAGCAAGTACTAGTAAAAAAAAAATGTAGTTCTTCCTCACAGAACAAACATTTTAATCACTCTATACTGAGAATAATCCAACCCTAATACAACTCCTGTACTGGCTGACATTAGAAGCTTCAGATCCCAGATTTGATATTAAATATTTAGGTTTTTTCACATTAAAACAAAGCATTGCTTTTGTTTTCCCTGGTCTACAGCAAGAGGTAATCATGCTTCAGAAAACTTAAAAAGCTATAAAAACTAAAACTTAAATAAAATATTATGTACTTGAATGTCAAAGAACTGATAAACTAATGAAACATTTTAATATTTAATTTCTAACCAATGTATTAAATCTGGTAAAGAGAATGCTCCAGATAGTTTTCAGAGTCAAAATAGATTTTAAGATATGGGATATGAAAACATTAATTTAAAATATTATAGATTTATCAACAGCAACAAGCTCTTGAACTAAATCTAACATAATATACTGCTACTGCTCTGAATGTCAAGCTTGGAGCTCATGGAATTGATTAACCAATACACGCGAATTCCAATGTAAAAATGCTTTTGATTTCAAATATACAGTTACGGAAGAGTATATTACATTAATCAAAGCAACTAGGTTTTCAGAAGCAATTTTAGAGCAGATTGCATTTAATAAAGTGTGTGACAACTCTGCAACAGTAGAAAATTTCCAATGCAGAGCCAATATCTCTCTCTATTATGTAGAAATATAGAAAAACAGTGTTAGACTAAATCACTATGACTGACAGTACAGGTTAAGAGAACTATAATTTCATCTTTCATTTCCAACTATCAAAACCAGGCAAATCAAAAGGGCATATCTTCTCCCTAACTTCTATTTAGCAGACATAATAGAAATGTATTTTGTATATTGGCTTTGGTCTACTGACACTAACATTTACTGTAATAACTTACTAGTGCAAGAATGTTTAAAAACACTACAGTGAAGGTAGCATTTCCTACAGTATCTATACTGAATATCTGTATTCAAGTAGTTATCCCAAGTGGTAACAGCAGCTTGATCCATATTCCAATCATTACCATACTACTACATGCATTTTCCTTGGTAGCTCATTTCATTTTGCCTTGGCTCCTTTGAGACTTGAATGTTAACAAGTTCTTTTAGGTGAGAGCAAGCTCCATCAGATGATCTGAAACTTTTGGGGAAGAATAACGCCTTTTTCTTTCTTTTTAATAATTTACTATTACATAGTGCAACCTATGCCATATAATGAAATTCATACAGTATTTTTAACAGTTTCTGAATTACTTCTGTATCCAATTTAATCATCTGACTTTCCTCCTGCTTATCAAGAAATCTACAGTTGCCCCCACTGACAGGAAACTTCTCTGTGAACCTGCAACTTGCATGACCAACTAAAACCAGAGCAGCTAAAAGTAAACAAAACCAAACCATAATGTAAGATTCTACTGATCAATTCACATAATCCTTAATTCACTTGTTATTTCACGTATTTTAAGAAGACAGTAATTTAGCCTTTCTATCCCTTCATGCCCTGGAGTAACTGTAAAGTCAGAGCAGCACTTTTGTGACCTTATAGTCCAAGACAAGTGTTCCTGGTACTTTCTGAAATAAAGACATTCATTCAAACTAGATCTTCTAAATCTGTCTTTATTACTCATAGACGCTTGCTCCTGACCTCTCTGATCAGGTGCTAGCAAGTTATGAAACAATAACAGACATGCAGAGTCTTCTTTCGCAAAGTTCCTTAGTTTACAGCTAATTGTATTTCATAGTATTTTGGAATATGTAACACTTCCCTCAACTCCCAAGACTCACTGCAAAACAACATTGTGTCTTATTTCAAAAATAGTTTCCTGAAAAGAAGTGAAAAATAAAAATCCACAACACTATGTCTTAGATTCTGCAAGCTAAAGCAGATTACAATATTTATTCTACTTATATGGAAATATTGCTCAGGTCCTACCAAAATTCAGTGCAATTCCAAGACTTCCATGACCAATAAGAAGTGCAGGGTAATAGCAGACAGAAACAGAAGCCACAATTACATGACAAGCTTCTCTTGTCTACACCATGAGTCAAAAGTAGTAAACTCTTAACAAGGCTTACTTTCCTAATTAGTTCTACTTTATGTATCTAAAAATACTTTACCTTTAGATTATATTTGTGTGCATAGTCCAAAATAACAGGCACCAGATCATCAGTTGGTTCTCCATTTTCATCAGCCATACCTGGTGGGTACCATGAAAGCACTATCACACCTGAAAATACAAAATTTGAGTTTTAAATCATGTTGTTTAACATAGTACATGTATACTGTAACATTGCCATGAGTTACAATTATTGGTTGATGTGAAATCTACCTGGTATTAATCAGTATCTCAAATTACTTTTTAACCAGTTACAAAATCTCAGTACTCTCAGAGTGGATTTTAACTCGTCTCTTTGTTTATAGGGCTACAAAACAAACAGTGGTTAGACCATCTGTCAAGGGAACAAATCTGTGCTCTGTGTGCCAAACCTAACACTTCGAGCTGTTCCCTTCTCCTTTTCAGCACAGCATTTTAACCTTCAGGTTGTACAAGAGGAAAGCAGTGCTCCCCACTAAGGCATTATAGCTGGGCCACATACAGCCAGAGAATATAAAGATATAGGGGTTATAGAACACTCAAGAAATGAGGGTTAAACATGTGATGAAAGAGATTCTTATCTTATGGAACTTTGTTTCCCACCATATTTCTTCATTATACCTCTGGCTCTACTACAAAACAATCATTTAATACTAGAAGTAGTGACTGTAATCCCACAACCTTCTTTCTTGCTGGTACAGTTACTATGGTGCAATCCATCCTTCCAAGCATGTGAAATTAAGTTTTTAAATTTATTTTCTTCAAAAATGCTTGAGCAACTCTCAATAATTTAAGGATGCTACTAGCCCTGCAGACAAAAAAGACAACAAATACAATGTCCTCATACTGTAAATTTTTCTGATGCTCTCCAAGAAAGCAGAAGAACACATACCTCTTCAGAAAGGCTAAACCCTTTCCTTCTAAAACAAAATGCTGTCCAACAAACCAGTAAGACCTTATAGATGTGCAGCTGGAAATAGTATTAAAAAGAAGTTAAATCTGAAAGAAACACATGAAATACTGATGTAGAAATATTTTCCTAACAATGCTATTTAAAACAAATGGAAGAGTAAGTCAACGTGGTTCTATTTAACTAGGTGATGATTTAAGTACACGAATAAGGTCACTGAGTTAGGGACACATATACTCTAAATGTCATCTACATTATAACATTTCTGACTAAAAATTTTCAAATAAACAATTCCAAAATTAGGAAAAAGAAAATTACAGTGAATATATAATCATCTTCTAATAGCTAAACCAGAAATCTGAGCTCACTGTACACAGAAGGGAGTTCAACTACCCTTAGGCACATTCTCTCCACATTTTACCAAAAAGAAAATCACAAATAACAGATTATCACAACAGACAGTCTGCTCAAGGAAAGAAAAATGCAATATTTTACTGCATTTTATCACATTATCTTTTATTTCATACAAAAAGGACTAAATTCAAATGAATAAAATATAAAGGACAAGCAGAATAGCAGCAACAAACTTGAATATCTTGAATACATCTGACAAGACCCTCTTTTATACCTTTAGGAAATACATTAAAGTTCAGGAAACAGAATTGTTGATCAAGGAACCTAAATTCACATTTACATTGGTCTTTTCTGAGAAAGACTACTTAATATTTTCTTCCCTGTGGTTAAAAAATAAAGTTCTGCACCACTTCAAGAATCTAAAAGAAAGGATGGACTTGACACTAAAAACAGTATCATAAATGTTTAAAACCAGAATAGTCACTAAAGACAAAAGTGAGCTACCACAAAAAAGGCTGGTGTAAAAAAATAAATTTCCCCAAGCAATCTCAAGAATAAAATCTACTGTTTTAATCTCTAAAAAATTAGAAAATTAAGACATAAGGAAAGAATTATAAAATATAGGAATATGAGGAAGCACTGCATGAGATTCCTGTTGCTCCAATCTCTTATGTATCTTCGATCTTTATATAATACTAACTGAAAGAACCACTTACATTTTTCTTTTCTTGTAAGATCCTTGATAAAGTCTCAAAAATGGCTAGAAGAAAAATTATTATTTGACAGAATGTAAAATGTAGTCATGGATGAGACACTGGCTAAGAGAAAAAAGAAGAAACTGTAAATAGTCAAACTTACAGTACACAAAAGATGAACAAAATATAATTCTCACAAAAAAAAAAGGATGCATTATTTGAAGCAATGACTTGAGGGAAAAAGTTGATGATTTATGTTGGTCAAATCTAGATGGAAGAGAACAAATTCAATTGTACTTAAATCCGTAAGTCAGAATAACAGCAGAAAAAAAGTGACTATAAATATCTGTAATGTTATAAGGAGTGTCACAGGAAGCATGAACTACTCATTCACACTGCTGAGTTTTAAACGGAAAACTAAAGTTACTAAAAAATTGATTATGCAAAGCATTTTTCCTATTAATTGGCACCTCTTCCACCAGCAGGTCAGCTTTCTTAGACATCTTTTTCAAGAGGACGAGAAACTTCACAGATTCTTTTAAAGCTGCAAGTGCTCCCTTTGCCTTCATCAGACTATCATGCATTATTTTGCTTTAGATAAGACTAAAAAAAGCGCTTATTGGAAACTTATATCTGAGATCTCTCTGCAACAGTCTTGTTACTTCTGCTGATGGTTATATTAAGGAAAATGGTGAGAAATTTCCTGTTTTGACCCTTGTACAAAGGTTAGGTTAAAAAACACAAGGTAACAAAAACCAAGAAGTAAACACTATACAAGTAAACTCGACTAACTGGCATATAACAATTACATTAAACCTTAATGATTAGGTGAATGAAAATGATTCAAAAGGTGATTAGCAGTCTCAGTAATGCTATGAGCTCTGGTCGTGTTGCTCCAACTGCATTTATGGAAGCTGTTCAGAGTCATATTAGCCTGTATGACTGCTTATTTTAAAGAAGATTAACATAAAGCCCAACAACAAAGAACACCAAAAATATATATGGAATATTCTCATGTATACAGTTAATCTTATTTAGAAAAAGGGAACATCAATTTGTATTGAAAGAAGATACTTTTGGACAATAACGAATTAATACATAATTGCTATTGCACACACAGAATTCAGAGAAAAAAACCCCCACTCATATTTGAACAGAGTGCTCCTTAACCTTGTTAACGTGATTTGCTGAAACCTGTTCTTAAAACTGAAGTACTCATCTCCAAAAATAAAATACACAGACAACATATTCTAGTAAAGGCTTCTGTATTTTTCATATATGTTATCAGTGTTTAGCAGCAAGTAATGAAAAACGTGTACCTACAGGATTACAAATACCATTCTTATGTTTCTGTGCTGTTACACCCATCAGACATAGCTTTGAAGATGTAGGTTTTGGTTGGGGGTTAAAACTCAGAAATACAAAGACATCTACTAGTTTCAGACACTTCCTGAATTACACAGAAAAATAGAAGAATGGGTCAGTTGTGCTCATTCACATATGTAAGGCTGGATAAAGGAACAACATGCTGAAATGTTAACATTCATTACCAGTTGAAGCTGAACGCATTTGTTTCATGTGGGCTTCTATGACAGTAGGGTCTTTGGAACTGTAAGATCCAAGTTCAGGATAAAAGTTTGCCCCAATGTCCTCAGGAGGGTTATGCCTTCCTTTTGGATAATTGTTTGCAATTTTGGGATCCCAATGTGGCAACAACGGATGGTTCCAGTGAATATATTTACCATCAAACTGTGGATTCCCATACCAAGTATAGTAGAATATGTGAAAGTTATAATTAGGAGAAGACAGCTCTTCTTCCAGCTTTTTTACTGGAGACATAGATGCTTTCATAGTATTGACAGCAATACTATGCAAATTACTGACACGTGTTACAGTATCTCCTTGAACCCTATTTAGGGAATTCTGTTTACTATCTAAGAGCACTGTCCGTTGTTGAAGCTCAGGCAACAAACCAAGCCCAAACGGATCCCCAAAGCCAGCTCTGTCAGGTCTCAGCGTCTTCAAGGCCATCATTATGGAGCAAATAAATAAAATAAACAGCAACAAAATGATGCATGTTCTTCTGCGAAATCTTGCCATGATGTCATAGTTCAGAATCCCAAGAGAAGGACTTTGGCTGCAACTGATCAAAAGACAAATATTTTCAAGTCAGATTTCTTATTACCTAATTCAACAGTATGAAATGCTTCATAAAGTCTCTACATAATAGAAATAACATGGAGACAAATGTGATGCATGCACTGACTGCATACCTAACAGACCTTTGTGGGGGGTGGGGTACACAAACAAAACCCTGTTTCATTATTTGAGAACATGTGTCAGATTCTCAGGTTCTATGACCAAGGACTCAATTATTTTCTAAAATATTTTACATTTGAACTTCGTTGTTATCCTAGCCCAGATAAATCCCATGAAATGGAAATTTTGGTTACATTATTTCAGAACTATCATGTTTTGGTAAGTGTTATTCTGGCATAAATAATACAGAAAGCAGAAAAAAAAGCAGATGCCATGAAAGAAGAATAACACCGCAGAACAAGAGTAAAAGACAAAATGGGATATGACGGAACTACAGCTTATGTTCAGAATGCAGGTTTCATTCATTAACCTGTTTACTGGCTTCAGACCAACCACTTTGTGTTCAGTTAACCAATAATTAACAAAATACTTTGGCAAATTAACTTCAAAACAATGATGCTTTGCAACTTTACATATCTAAAATCCTGATTTTCCTTCTGAATCATGTAAATAAAAAACAGCACAGCATTAAGGATGTACCTCAAGCAGAAAGCCTATAAGTTAGCTGCTGGCAGCCAGTTAGTACAATGTCACAGCTGCCTGACACTTCATGTAGCATTCCAGGGCTAAATTCAAAACAAGAGCAATGGTACACAGTAAGATTTGAGCCTTGAAAGTAGGGAGAAGAAAATCAGTACAATGGAAGGTCTGATTACTTTATTTATAACTTTAATTCCTGTTCAGCATTATCACAAGAGAACCAGAGAAAAGGATTAACAAAATTTAGGTTATCACAGAATTATGTGGAACAAGATTATGCATAAAAGTGACAACACTAAACTGGAAAACCTAAGAATAAATTTCTGATTCAAGAGCCATTAGACATTGCATACCTGTGATTTGTATTTTTGTCACTGACCTCCAAATTTTAGAATCTTATTTTAATTTACTGAGATATACACAGGTAATTTAAAAATTCTTACAAAGTATTTCACCTTAGTTTCCTACAAACTTTCTTTATTAATGTTATACTGTATTAACATAGAGCTCAGTTGTCACAACACGCTGTTTGTTACTGTTATGATAATTTTAGACAAAGAATTTAAGAACATGCTTTTTAACAATACAGCCTGAATTGGATTAGCAGTATTACACTGCCACAAAGGAATCTTCTGCTTCCATTTCTAATACTAATCCATTTACCTACTGTCTATTCCTACTTACTTCTGGGATTCATTTGGTTTTCACAGTAAGGTCACTCATTCACTTCAACAACAAAACCCTGTTAACATTTCAAAAATAAACAACACAAAAATCCCAATGCACTTCTACCTTGTTAGAGAACAGACTCAGTTGAATGAGTATTCAGAGCACTAAAGCCAAAAAAGAACAGATGGAAGAAGGCAAGAGTACAAAAATGATGCTGTTCATTTTGCCCAACTGGATTGTGAAACCATACATTTGGCTACTGTCAGGGAAAATTATTTTACAGCATATATGCTTAGAGGATTTCACATCCCTTTATGTCAAACTACAGGGTTCTTTTTCTATAGCTAATAATCCATTCCAAGATCTTAGAATTCTGTCCATGAGATTATCTGGAGTACAGAATATTTTACTTCTAATAAGAAATTAACTTTAAATACACTCAAACTACTCCTGCTATTTTTCATTACCTTTTCAGTTTTCTTTCTAGTATATTATGCTACTCCTATCTGGTAATTTAACTCAATTTTCAGATTAGACAAACTGAAGTTTTATAAAGGGTCAGGATTTCTTTTAAGGAAACAGTATTATTCACCTGGCTAATATACTAATGTATTCCATCTATTTTAAACCAGATGCTACTGAATTTCATCAAGCAACATACAGGACTGCCAGTGATAAACTACTTCTGCAATTATTATTTTATCTCATCTGTCAAAAAGAATTCATGACTGCAAGGTCTGTAACTGGAATGTTCATAAGGACTTTCACATGGGTTTTCCTATTCCATATCGAAGAAACTGTTCCTTTTTATTCTTGGTTGACATATCTTCTACTCAATTCCTCCTGTTTGGATCGAGTTCACTATCATTAAGTGCTTTTTCTGAAGTGTCAGGAACAGATCTTGGTGCTCCATGTTCTTATTTCAACAAGTATTTTTCCAATGGAATGTTTACCATTAAAGCACGCTAAAAAACGAGCAGCATGCTTACTAATATTTGATTAGCATCGAGTCTACCCTGGTCTACCATAGCATATTGTGAACCTCTGCTATGGTTATACAGAGGCTCAGCATCAAAGTGCAAGATTTCTACAACAAGTAAGTGGTTATCTATGGCAAATGCTTCTGTTTTGAGGAGACATCAGTCTCAGTGATGATGACATAATTCAGCCCTGGCCCAGATACCCATACTGTAAAAGCTGCATTGAAGAGCTACAGGTTGGCAATGCTTCATGTGTCATTTAATCTTGTTCAGATCTGCTTTTCAGAGACAAGGGCAGATAAATTACCCTCATGAATGCTAGTGCCACAGTGGAACCCTAATTTTGGGGAAACAGACTGAGCACACACGTCCCGTGAAACAGCTACCTGAAGTTATGTCTGTCCTTGGAACTGGAAAAATCTTCATACATCTCTGATTCAACAAGCATTAAAGAAAGCATAGCTGTGATTTTGCTTTGTCATGGACATTCAAATTTTAGAGTCAGACTGCAATTTACTGATGCACACGTCACTCCTGTATATTTATGAAGTTATCTTGCCTTGGACTTCTGGATGCACTTGGATCTAACAGCAATTGCCTTTCTCAATAGGAAAAAGTCAGTCTGCATAACTTCAGATTTATGCAGATTAAGATTTTACATGCAGTTACTCAGACGCTTTTGGAGTCTAAGTTTCTTGACAAATATAGGTCTACCAGCCAAAAATGTAAGCAGTTTGAGCTCTTTCTCTTGCCTATTCAATTAATTTTAAAAGATGAAAAACCCCATCTGTAACAGGTCAGAAGGAAGAATGAGTTAGTTTAGATGTCTTTTGGTCTCTCTTTTATTGAATACAGATACTAGTTGCCTTCATTCCATGAGAAAAATATGAAGCTTTACCATGCAAGGGTAGAACCTGTATTTCCTTAACACCCAGTCCCTCCGCCCCAAAAAAACCCATCTGATAAAGTTATTTTACATCTTAGTTTGTAAGCTGATATAATTAAAAGCACAAAATGCATGTAAGTATATCCCACTACTATCATCTCTGTTCCAAATTAATTTGGTTTATTAATTAGTAATAAGTAGCACGAAACTCATCACAGTAAGCAAAACCTCCAGCTACTCTCCTTAAAAAAACTCCTCCATGAAGAAAGAAAAAAAAAGGGTCTACAAGAAAAAGCTGAAGTATTTTCTTAACTCTTCTCCAAACTTAAAAGAATGTGTCTCTCAAGCTCTTACCTGACAGTGATTTTCTTTTCCTCCCTCACTGCTGTTTTTTATATCCTTAAGTTATCGTGTTTGTCCTTTCCACTTTCTGAAGAAAAAAGTGTACAGATGGACAGATGATGAGAGCTTTTCTTTCCTCAACATATTTCCCAAAAGAAGGATGTTTCTTTAGTCAGAAAAGAAAAAGCAATTTTAAAAAAGGGGGTGAAAGAGGTGGTTAATTACTCTAGATAGTTTGAGATAACTCAAGTTTCAATGCTCTGCCCTGTGAGTTGCTTTTTTCAGTTTTACCGATTTCGAAAGAGAAATATGCAATGCGAAGAAAGTACGTTCAGATAAAACAGATTTATCTAGTTTAGTAAGAATCACCAAATACTGTAATTTATTTGTTACTTAGCCATAACAAATGGAAATGCAATACAGAGGAAAGCTCTAAAAATCTGATTTTATTGATCAAGGCTAATGTCACCCAGAAGTCACTCAGGCTGGTAGCTCATGGATGGGATCAAAGCTTCTCAGCTAAGTTATCTAAGCTTAGCTTCTAGTAAGTTTTCCCAGCTCGAAGAACCTGAAAATTCTGAAGTGAGAGCTCAGCTCTACCTAGAGCTGAAGGTCCTAGGCCTTAAAGCCCTGATTCTGGAGCTACAGCGCAGATGTGCACTGAGAAACATAACTTTGGTTCCCAAGTGATTGACCAGGTGAGGTTTTGTAAACTTCACTGAGGGCTGAGAAGTGTTTAAACCACCACATTTACACAGCACATTCGGGTCTAGGGATCACAAATAATAAAAAGCAAAAAAGTGGCTGACCACAAGTTCCTTGTGAGAACCTCATGTCTCTAGTATTAGAAAAAATCGGGGAATTTCTCAAAAAGTGTCTGTATATGAAAAGACTTTTTCTAAAATCTTTTTTAAGAAATACCTTGAAAATCATTAGAGATGAAGACATTAGATATGGCATGCAGACACTTCATAGCTGTGCTTACATACTAAAAAGATGTATTTTAAAGCACTTCCAATAATAAAAGATTTCTTTTTAGTCTATCCAATTAAGAAAGAGATTTGAAACTTGACAATTAGAAAACAGAAAATGTGATTTGCATTTTAAAAAGACAGCAGCAGTAACAAAACACAACTCTGCCGGATTCTTCGCAGCAAACGTGGTAAGACAGCCTCTAGCATTATACTATATTTGAGTATTTGACTTCAACATGCCAGCGTTTTCCCGCTTTGAAAGGACATGGAAACACACCTAACGCTGAGCAGCTGCAGGTCATGAAAAGAAAGCGGCCTTCAGCCAGCGTGCTCACCGGGAGCAGCCCGGGGCCGTTCGCAGCGCGGGCAGCTGCAGAGCGAGGCTGCTTGGCAAGAGCTGAAAGCAAGGGAGGGGAGCGGAGCCAGCTGCCCGCGCTGCTCCGCTCCCTGAGCAAGCCGCCGAGCTCCGAGCGTTCACACTTGTCTCTCACTCTGCGGAGCCAAGAGCCAGCCCCCCGCCACAAGAGGAGCATCAGACGCGGGCGGGAGGCGCAGCGAGGCTTCCGCAGGAGGGAAGAGGGCGGGCACCGCCCGGGGGACACCGCGGCCCCTTCGGCAGCGGCTGCGGGCGGGCACCGTCCCCTCCTCTCCTGGCCTCTCCCAGCCCCGAGGAGCCCCTTCCCCAGCTCCCGGCCGGCCGCCGCCGTTACTCACCCGCGGGAGGCAGGGGCGCTGCCCGACGGCCGGCACAGGGCGGGGGAGCCGGGCG
>WBMZ01007252.1:0-13812 GCA_013400975.1 Atrichornis clamosus
CTTCCCTTCCCTTCCCCAGTAATTGAAGTCTGCATCTTTTCAGCTTTCCTTGTGAATGTTTAAAAGGCTCTTGTTGTTACCTTGATCAAGATTGAGATGATCTACCAATAAAGAGGTTTGGAGAAAAGTCAGTTCAGGAATATTTTAAAACATGACAGCAATATGCCAATGAGAAAATACATTGTTGTCTTTGATACACGGTTAAAGGGAAATCTTATTTCACTTGTGAGATTACTGAGTACACATGAAGTATGAGACTGAAATTGCTCCTGTATCGCCAAGCATGATAACAAAATGTTGATAGAATAAGAACAAATCTATGGAGATTCCTCTTTTCCCCTGATTATATGCTGTTAGAAAAAATGGATTAAAACAAGTGTGAGTATAATGGAGTAGATATCATTAAAATAGTTTTTTAATTTATTTTGCCACCAGCTTTGTAAAGGCTATTTTAGAAAAAAGAAGAAGGTAAAGATACTAAAATTAATTTTTATATATATGGAAATCACTGCCAAGATCTCACAGAGCCTTAGTGACAAATTATAGTGGCATAGTTACTTGCAAGGTATAAACATGAGTACCTTTTTGCTTTCAAAGAGTGACAAGTGTACCACAGAATACATTTTGAGGTTTTGCTTTTAAAATCAAACACAAAGAAATATCCAGAACCACCAAATTCACTGAGAGAAAATGCTTGAACAGTACCTCTGATTACTTAGTGCTCAGTGTAAGACTGGGCAGTTTCAGGCATTTCTAATAGATGGTAAGAGGTGTTAATGGATGATGAATTAGTGTAGCCATTTTGCATATGTATGTACATGAATAGCTTCAAAAAATCTGATTTTAACTACAAACATTTCAATTTATAACTTTAACACATTTCTCAGAGATGCAGCTATTTTGATCAAGGCAAGGAGTCTCACGATTGTGTGGACAGTTTGTCTGTTCACCAATGAGCCCAATATAGGCAAAATACCTGTAGTGAGAAAAATGTACAATAAACTGACTTTAGGCTTGCTTTTTTTTTCCCTGTTTGTTTTTAAATATATGTGCATACTTGAGGGCTGCCAAAGTGATCAGCATACAATAGCAGAACAAACCCAAAACGCTTTACATTAAGTTTTTAATAGGACTTCTGATATGATAACAAAAAGACATTTATTAAATCTACCTAATATAAGCTCTGAAACAATTAATTGTTCTAAGTTTCTTTATAATCTCTGAAACAATTAATTGCTCTAAGTTTCTTTAGAAAATTATGCAACGAGTGAACAAGTACTTGTCAAATCACTTTGTAATTGAATTCATACATTTGTTCCTTTTTTTAAAATGGCCACGTATTCCATCTGCCCATGCAAAATGCTAAAGTATTTTCAGCCAACTTCCCAGGGTAAAGCTGTACACCCATCACAGGCAGCACACTTCACTGCTACCAGAGCCACGGCTGTGAAGTATCATAATCAAGAACAAGAAATTACCTTTCTTTGTCTTTTAATTTCTTTTGTTTAGAGCATTTCAGAATGAGAAAGATTCAGCTCATAGACTCTTTTTACAGATGGATTGTTAGCATTTTCTGGAGCTGGCTGAAACTGATGTATCACCTGCTTTGAATGCAATCACAGAGATTCTTTTTTTTCCCAGCCTTTTTCCAAAAGGAAAGCTGATCAGGAAGGGAGAAGCAGAATTGGTGCAAGCTACTTTGTACGGAAATATTCTCATGGTTGTGCACACATGTTCAAGGCTTCAGGAAGTCCTGCCTTAAACTAGAAACGCTGAACAAAAATCCTTATTGAAGACCATGGTGACTCTTATATCTTTCTCTGTTTTCAGTATTTGCAGATGCAGTTTTGGCATTTGGTGCAGTTAGAAAGTCTCCTCAGAAACTATCTTTCTGTACGAGCCCTCACTTCAGTTGCAGTTCTTCAGTTATTGCCACAAAAGCTAAAAAAACATAGAAACTTCAGCTCCCTGTTCAAACCTTCAGGAATCACATCTGGCAGAGAAACAGCACGACCTGTTCCCTCAGACCAGAACAGGCAGAGCTGTTCTGCTGGTCACTTACATGGTATCCCCTAGCAAAAAACAAAAAACAAAGAATCAACCAAAATATGAAAAGGAATCTGAAAAACAATTCTTAATGTGGTGGCAAATGAACTCTGGTGCTGTGAGTAAGGATGAAAAATAATTACAGAAAGCTCTGAGCACCCCAGTGAATCACCAAGGGCTCTCCTCAGCCAGGCAGACAGAAGTGCTGAGCTGAACTGCTTCCAGATGCTGCTCTGAATTCCAGCAGCACTGTCTTTTACCCTGGGGAAAATCCTTAAAAATTCTTCCTCAGATCTGCTTTCAGCATATCAACCCAGTTGTACTAAAAGTCTCAATTCAGCATTTCTTGGTTAGAAGACAGGGAAATGACAACATAAATTAGATTCACAGTATCACAGTACTAAGTTTGGAAAGCAGCTGTGGAGATCATCTAGTCCCATCCCCACTGCTCAGAGCAGAAGCTGCCAGAGAAGGTTGCCTAGGACCATGTCCCATCAGACTTTGAATACTTCCAAGGATAGAGATTCTGCAACCTCTCTTGACAACCTACTCCAGCATTCAACCAGCCCCACCACAAAAGACTCCTTCAGTGCTGTTGAAGGTACAATCAAAAGAACTTTAATAGTGAATCATCTTCTGATTCACCTTCTGATTCAAGGTGAACTGATTCACTCTACAAGCTCCAACAGAGCTTAATACATATATGGTCTTGAACGTCCTCTACAGAAAAACCCAGCAAAACTATCCAGCTGTTTGCTTCACAGCGACACTTAAAGGCCCCTACAGTATCTTTTCTGTTCATGATTTCAAAGGTATACTGTAGAAAAGCAAGTATCAAGAAATGGAGGTTCAATGTCCCAAGATATAGCTTTCTGAGGTTATTACTTAAAATCAGTAAGACATAGAGTTGGAAGAAGCTAAAGCAATCTAGTAAAATTTTTCTTTGTTTGATACTACATCACTTATATTGAATTTATTATCATGAGATTTACAAAATAACTCATAACAAAAGCACAGAACTACATGGAGCAAATCAATGTCCACATACTCCTTTTTTTCATAAGTATCTGCTAACCTACAACAAATATTTCCGATTATGTTTCATTGGCCTAACATACTGGAAACTTTTATCTGACTGGAACAACCGCTCTGTGGGTTTCAATACTTGTTGATGGGTCATAAGGCAGTTTCTCAGGTACAAACTATTAGGTTGACAAATTGTTGACAAAAAAGACTCTGGGATGGAGGGTGGCAGACTGCAGAGGGCACAACAGAATGAGAAACAGACAGGCAGCATAACCTGCCAACTGGCAAGTTTCTGAAGTGTGAAGGTTGGTCTCACACTCATTCTAACACTCAGTGCTGCAAATTCAAATGCTTAGCCCTGGGGTCAACATTTGCCAGGAGTAGGAGTTAGCCTTCCAATTTAGATTCACAGTAGTAGTAGTATAGAGAGGTGGAACAGACAAAAGAGATGGATGCTTCCAGCACTATTAAGAGAAATAATGAAGGAGATTCAGAAATACCCAACAAATACCGAAGCAAAAAAATATGGGAGACATTTGCAGGACTTTTGCATCGGCCTCAACCCTCTGATTATATTAAGCAAAAGAGTGAAAACATTGATGAAAAATGTAGACTTTTTTTCTAATAGAATCATAATGGGCTGCAGAATTATAATAATCTGATCTATTTGATACAAAATTACATGACATAAATGCACAATGGGCAAAAATTACCTGTTTAGTAAAACGGTAATGATTTAAGAAATCAGCTATTAATTTTCATGGGCCTATTTCCAAATTCATTAGAGCTGATGAGATTTCAGTCATTAGTCTAGTGAGCACTGCTGGATCTAGTCCTGAATTGGGTTATATTGGTTATTGCATTAGATAAGGATGTTCAGGTGAAACGTGAAATCAATTAGGAGCAAATTTATTCCCTTAATCAAATAAATATGGCAATAATCACCTGTATGTTAAGAAAGAAGGTAATCAATCAAATCAATCAGCACTGGTTTTATATATATATATTTCCCCCTTCCCAGTGAAATTATGCAATATTGTAATCCCTTAGGCACTAGCTTAGAACATTTTTGATGGAACCTCTGAAGTCCTGAGTTAAGCAACACTTGGAAATCATAAATTATTAGAAATCAACCACTTGTCTTTAGAAGTCTAAGAAAGATAGTTTCTAATTGGATATTTCCTAATCCAGGTAAATTTCTACTTAAGGAGTCTGAGATACTAATTTCTAAGGTACAATCACAGGACACCATAACAAGAAAGTTCTTCTGGACATAGTGCTACTTGTTTTGGCTTTAGTTAATGTTTTGCATCATATCAAAGACTATTTCTCTTTAATACTCACTTTCAAATCTTGGAGATATATATATATATAGCCAGCTCAATTCTAAGCTCCAAAGGAGGAGTTTTCTGTGTCAAGCTCAATAGCTCAAAAGTTAAATTAGTTTGCATAGGTGTGATTTTCTTTCCCACATGAACATCATGCAAACACAGATGAATATGGGTTAATAGGACCAAAGGTACCACGCGTTTTCTCTTACCATAACAGAAGTACTTTGTATTCAGGCAAGTTAAAAGAAAGACATCTCCTAAAGAAAATCTGGAAAGGAGAGACATATGTAAAATACAGGCCAAGTTCTGCCATCCAAGAATACCACAGAGTATATTTGCAAAGCTGTATATAATTTCAATCCAAGTTTATCCAGTTTGGGGAGTGCCTGTCAGATTCAAAAAGCTGAGTGATTTTGATTTTGTGTTTACTGTAACTTGAAACTCCAACGTTTTCTTCAGGGTACTGAAATACCATTTTCAGGCTGATTTTAATCCTGCATGGAAGAACAGAAACTGAAGTCCACTAACTCTATTCAAAATTGGCTTATCACAAGCAGGTGCTCCTTCCAACATGTAACTATTTCTCTCATCTCTTATGTCTGCACTGGTTTTTTCTCATGGTGTAAACCAGAGAATAGCAATCCAGTTATTCAAAAAAATTAAACTGGAAACAACAGTTATTAAAATACCTAATTTGTAGAAGGAGAATCCCAAGATAATGTAAGATTTCTACTGTCAAAATGTTTCAGGGGAAAAGTCTGATAGCTTAAGCAAACCCCTTCAGGAAGAGCAAAGGGGAGGGAAGCTTAAACAAGAGTGAATGTTCTGTTGACTTCTGGTTGAGTGAAGAAACAAATAGAAAGTATCAGCTACCAGTCCTGAAGCAAACTTGATTTAGATATGCTCAGCTATTGTGTGAGAGGCATTTCTGTTAGAGAGTCATATTGCAAATTTTACAGCTACAGTAGTGCATAGACATTACGGCCAACCAACTGCCTAAATGTGACTGAGGTAAAGGGTAAGTGTAATCTAAGATGAAGACTAAATTGCAAAAGTTAGTACCTAGAAGACAGTGGAAAAAAGGGTCAGGGATTTGCGCCAGGGTCTCTTGAAAGATCTGAGAAATGTCTCTTTACAGGAATTCTGTACTTGGAGAGGCAGAAGAAACTACTTATGAAAATATCATTTGAGATGGAAAAGTGCTTTGTTTCAGTGCTGTCTGTACATTTCCAAGGGCAGAAATAGCAAAACTAGAGCTGCAGGGGCTTGCTAATATATCTAAGAATAAAGAACGGCAGGAGGCACAACTACTTGGTGTGGCCGGCACAGGAGGTACTGCACTATATTCCTAGCAGGAACAGCTTGTGGAAAAATATCTCAGAAGGAATCAGACCTTGCTTCTCAGAAAATTGTAATAAAGAAGTGAATGAAGATTAAGTCAGGAAGAGAAAAGTAATTTGTTCAACCTTGTGGTTGTCTCTTCAAGAAAGATGGTTGTAGTTAAACAGAGTAACAATTAATATTTCCTAAAATGTATCTACAGAGTTTCTATTATTTTCAGTAAAGCAATCACCTGTTAAGCCATGTGGTTTATGTCTGTTAGTAGGAGAAAATTACCTAATTGGCCACCAAGAACAAAGTCTGGTGGTGGGAACTTGAACTGGTGTTTTGCTGCAATTCTGTTAAACCAAACATAGCCTGTGCATGCTCCTAATCAAGTTCTGGGAGACAAGCATCTGCCAAGCCTCAATTTTCAAGTTTTCCACTGTTACTATCCACAACTGACAGCAAAACCAGGGGATTTTTGCCTTTCTTTTGCCATGCTTTTTGACAACTCACCATGCAGTTCAACAAGGCAGACTGAGCTGATTTCTCAACTACAAAGGGTTGCCTTCTCTCCTTTGCCCTTCTGCTGATTGTGTGCTTCTGCTCTTTTCTCCAGCTGCACTAGATCTACTTCTACTCAGCAGATTCTATGCTGCTTCAATTTTGTTCATTAAGCCAACAGAAAAAATATTCCATTCTTTCTGCTTGGTTTGTTTTCTGCCAGCCCAGTGACCTGAATTGGCGTGTCAAAGGGCTAGGCTGTGTCAGAGCAGTGTGAAGTGGCAGAAGTACATTGCTGGGAGCAAGAAAAACAACCTTTGTACCAGGAAAAAGACATTAGATAAGCTTAGTCATCTCCGCACACAGCACCCACACAGACATCAAGCTCATAAGCAGGAACAACATGAAGTAAGCCAGTGCTGATCTTAGAACTTCTCAGCTCTCAAACTTACATTTCTGGAACTGATCAGCAACAGCTAAACTGTCTGTACAATGGCAGAAGTCAAACGCTTAAATCATCTCAAAGTTATCTTTGTGGATGAATGTATTGGGTTTGCAAGGCTTGGGTTTTTGGTAGCAGCGGGGCTACAAGGGTGGCTTCTGTAAGAAGTTGCCAGAAGCTTCCACCATGTCCAGCAGAGCCAAACCCTGGGTGGCTGCAAAGATGCTGGGCCAATTAGAAGTAGTGGTAACACCTTTGTGACAACAGATTTAAGGAGAAAATTAAAACAATGCCTGGGGAGGAGTAATTTTAATTCCAGTCAGAGAAGAGGAGGAGAGTGAGAATATATGAGAGGACCAACTCTGCAGACACCCAGGGCAGTGAAGAAGGAGGGGCAGGAGGTGCTCCAGGCGCCAGAGCCGAGATTCCTCTGCGGCCCGTGGTGAAGGCCGTGGTGAGGCAGCTGTGCCCCTGCAGCCCATGGAGGCCACGGGGGTGCAGAGATCCACCTGCAGCCCGTGGAGGAGCCCACGCTGGAGCAGGTGGATACCTGGGAGGAGGCTGTGATCCTGTGGGAGACCCATGGAGAGAGGGGCCCTGCTCCCAGGCTGGAGCAGCCTGTCCTTGGAGGACTGCACCCCTGGAGGAGTGACGCACGCCACAGCAGTGTGAGGGGTGCTGCTGCTGCCTGTGGGATAGACTCACATTGCAGTCGTTCACAGGGAGCTGTTGCTCGTGAGATGGACTCACGTTGGAGAAATTCATGGAGAACTGTCTCCCGTGGGGAGGGACCCCACAGAGCAGCAGGGGAACGACTTCTCTCCCTGAGCAGCGGAAGAAGCCACGGGTGATGGACTGACCACAAGCCCCATTCCCTGTCTCCCTGAGCCATTGGGGTAGGAGGTAGAGCTGGGAGGAGGGAGTGGGGGGTAGGAGGTGTTTTTAAGGGCTTATTGTATTTCTCATTATCCTGCTCTGATTCTGTTAGTGTAATAAATTTACTTCATATCCTTAAGCTTGAGCCTGTTTTGCCTGTGATGGTACTCAGTGAGCTTTATCTCCTGGTCCTTCTCTCAACCCATGAACCCTTTATTAAATTTTCTCCCCTTTCCAGCTGCGGTGAGGAGTGAGTGAGCGGCTTTTTTTGGGTACCTGGTATCTGGCCAGGGTCAACCCATGACAATGAGGCAAAACCCTAATAAGTAAACAAGTAAAGGGAGAAAAAAAAAAAAAACCTGTACATCAGCTAAGATTTGTTGATCATCCATGTGTGTGACCATTCATGTGTATCAAGCTTCAAGTTAATTCAAGTTGGCTTAGTCTTCTTTTACTGAAACAGTATTTGCATTTACTGTGGCTTAGGTCACACACATGGGTAGTTACCACAAACTTGCTGACACACAAAGGTTTGTTTGTGTGTCAGAATAATTTTTATTTACTAATTTTTTTTACTATTTGCTCACCTTCTTTCTCTGCTCCAGTTTTAACTTCTTTTTTCCCTGAGGCTGCTTCTCTGCTACCCATCAGCTCCTTTGTTGATTTTTTGCATGCAGAATATGTATTTAATAACATTATACCTGACTGAGATGTATACATAAAGGCAGCATGACATAAAGTATTCCAAGTACATTTTTCGTTAGAAGATTTTTCAAAAGAAGCACAGCTCAATGCTAGGCAATCCACATAATGGACAAAAGAAAATAAAATCCACATGACTATTTTCATCTGATTGAAACAGCAATTTAAACTGTGAAAAGCATATCTAAATATACATGCAAGAGATCCTGGATAGAAAATTATAATTTTCTTCTATACAGGTATCAGTGCAACTGTGAACTTGATTCTAAAAGCTGCACCATTATTAAGGTCATATAAATCTACTGAAAAAAATACTAGCTGATTTGCATCAAGTTGAGAGAAAAAAAGTCAGGGTAAGCTGTGAGTACTGTAGGAGTCACTAGCTGTTTTAATTGCCTGGATGCTGATCAAATGAGAGAACTGGAACGAGAGGAAAAATATCCTGGATGGATAATTGAATATGTATGCAAGATATTAAGAAAATTAAATTTAAATTACCATTTTTTTCAGTAACCTAACTATAGAAGAATGTATGGTGCCATGAAACACAGCTTTCAAAATAACATGAGAACGCTTATATTACTTTCAGTGCTCAGCTGCAACTGAAATCCAGATGTGGGAATCAGTTATCTGTGAATGGTGATTTTACCATGGAGAATTCATAAATAAAGATTTTGTTTGGAGCAGCCATTTTTTGTAAGCAGATAATAAGGAAATATTTATGATTTCTATTAGATATACATCTTATAGTTCCCTAGGCCTTATTCAACCATGGCATACTTTGAAACACCACCAATGCCTGTAACAGGGGCCAAAGCTAAGGAATGGGAACACTATACCTGTCACATCCAGTTAAATTCTTCTAAAATCAGATTCTGTCTTCTTCCTCAGTTTTACCCCTCCTTACAAAAAAGATTACTACTGTCTCTAGGTTAATAATTTTCCATAATTTTGCAGCACTTGAAAAACTGTCTTATTCTGTACAGAAAATATATAAATATACAGAAACAAAGTGATGACTCCAGAGCTTGTTAATCAACTACAAAACAGACCCAGGCAAGAGCTACAAATAACTGCACAGCATTACAAATTGATAACAGCATACTTCCTCACAAGTGACAAGGAAGTTGATCAAAACCAGGGCTCCAGACATCATGATGCGAAGCTTGATGGTGCCTGCTACATTTCCTCAAGCTGTAGAGTGATAAGTTGCTTTTCCACTAGCTGAACTGCCACAGGTGCTAACATGCCTAACCTTTGACTAACAGACAGATGTTCAGCCTTTTACCTATGCCATCCAGCTCCCTCACTTCCAAACAATGTCTCCTGCTTGATTTTGTTTGTTTTTCTTATTCTTTTTAAGCTTTCTCCCTGATGTGATAGCCAGGTGGCTAGAGACTAGCAGCTGAGATGCTTTGCTTTTCCCTGGCTATTAATTTATTCAATTTCTCTCCAGTTTTACCAGATAGTGAGTACAGTCTGCAGGAAAATTGTTCTTGCATGGTATCCTCTCCAAAGCTTCATCTTTGCTAAAGGCAGCTCCTCATCAGTGAAACAACACACAGCACAGCATAGCCTGAGTAACATTGGTGTTTGGGGGTGGAAATATTTATTAAAAACAAAACAAATCCCGCTCAAAATACCAAGAAGTGTAATAAATATGCCTTTAATAACAGAGCAATATAGAACTGTAGGCAGGGTATACAAGAGGGGAAAATCACAGGCATTTCAGTTTCAGATGATCAGCAGAAATGTGCAGGTGTTGTGCATTCAATGACCTTTCCTATATGGGTCACCATACATCAGTACTCTCTTAGCAGCCTTACCAAGGGCAGCTTGGTGTGTCTCATTTCTCATGTCTCTATACAGAATGATTACAATTCCTATGTGTAAGTTGGATTACAGACTGCTGAGCAGAGAAATAAATTTATAAATATTTGAGGGATGTAAAAGTCATCACAAGAGAAGAATAATAGTGATAATGCTAATTTAATATTAAAGAAATTCAGAGTGTAAAGTCAAATCTACCTAGCAGTTGTAATAGTTTCTCACTTAACTGTATCTCTGGTCCCTTTGTGATTTTCTCAAGAAAAAATAAGGTTGTAATATGGATACATTTGTTCTTCATTCCAGGCATAGTATATAAAGAGGTTATGGTGACATAACACGTGTGCTTGTGTATGCATGCCTGTGTGACTCAGACCTCTGTCATCTTGACAACAGAAGCTGTTAAGTGATCTATAACTGATATTGCTGATTTAGAACTTCCTTTAGCTTGGGCTTGCTTTTGTAGCTTTTGTACAATGAGGAATCAGGGTTCTGCTACTGCCTGGAAATGTTTGTGACCTAGACAGCAAGTATCTCTTCTCTGAGATGGATGACTTTGCAGAATATCAAAGAAATGTGAGCAGCCAGAAAAATAGTATTCCCACCACAAAACTATATGAGTAATTAACAGTATTTATATTAATAGGAAATTAAATTCCTGTTTGTATTCTATAAACCATAATTTAGGATTTTTACATGGACAAAACTTTAATTCACTTGAGCTTCTGGTTTGGTTTTGGACTTAACTCTCCAGTGTGAAAAGAAGTAAACCTGTTGCACTTCAGTTTATTATATGTGCTCATGTCTGTTGAAGAAGTTTAAAAAAAAATCTGAATTAGATTAAGTTACCCACAGTTGAAATTCCTCACAGAGTTTGAATTAATGCAGCTATAGTAAAAGATAAACTTCTATGCCCTTGCAACAAATGTGACAGAAGCAGGACCTGAAAGTGTCCTGGCTATTCCACCCAAAGGAATAGGAGGTTGTCTCTTAAACAAATGACTGTTTTATGCTGTGTAAGGTACGTACATGGCTGTGCAGGACAGAATCATTACACTGCAGTACTTATCAGAAAAATGAAATCAACAGAAACATAAGCAGTCTTGGGTTTTTTCTTACTTTCTCAAGCTATTGCAATATTCTGAAAAAAAAATTCCAACGTGCAGCTGAGCTGGGAATATTGCAGCAATTTAAAACATTACTAAGTAGTGGTAGGGTTTTTTACACCAAAAAAGAATTCATGTGAATTTTTTTTTAAATCTTCTATTCTTCATTCATTTTCTGTGAACACCTCTCTGGTATACGGTGTTTAGCGAGTGCAGTTCTGCAGCAGTATGTCTGCCCCACCCTGAGGGACTTCTGAGACACGACACTGGATTCCAATTCAACAGACTGAAAAGCGCCTTTGTTTGCCTTTAAGTACCCTGCCTGGCAGCATTAATGTTTCACCGCTGATCTCCGTCCTCCTATCCCAGCAAGTGCAGCTATAATGCTTCCTTCCCATGCCCTAGTAAAAACAAACAAACGGACCACAACCCAACAACAACAAAAAAATCCATACTACTTCTGGAAGGTGACTGGGAACTGCTGGCTTGTACTACCAACTCTAACATATTGTGTGACAAATTCAGCAAGCTAGATACAATCCATAGGAAACGTGTTGATTGTGTTTATTTTTGTAAATAGAACTGGTCCACTGTTGGGGAGAAAGCTATTAAAAATTAGGGAGAACACAAATTGCATCTAAAATTACTCACAAAGCTCAGTAGAATTAAATTTTCAGATGTGGTAAATGCTTCCTGGATATTTTTGAACAAGTTATTTATCAGCATTTTCCTTATCTTCCTGGAGAAAGTTTTGAGTACTTTTCTCACCCTAGTTGGAACTTGGGCTCACTGTGTTTAGGAGAAATCTGAGATCAGTCAGCACCTCAAGTGAGTACTTTGCTGGTGACAGTAATGATACTGACCATGAAAACCAGACTGATTTCTGTTTAGTGCATTTATGGAATAAATCTATATACAGCTAGTAGATGTTCAGATAACAGCTGAATATTCATGAATATATTTGTAAATCTTGACACTTTGAGGAATTTGCAACGGATGTCACTGCCTTCCTATTCACTGTAGTCTGATTGCCAGTCTTATCTTACTGGCTGCAACGTTTGACAGCCTTCAGACAGAAAAAACAATCAGACATTCACAGAAGTAAAAAGCAGAGGTGAACAGTTCAGAAACAAATTGCAGTCTGGCCAATTTGCTAAATCTGAAAAGTCTAAAAGACTTAGCAAATACTTACAAATACCAAATATAGTCTCAGCTTACGGAAATGGTTTGGTAATTATTCCAGAGTAAAAAAAAGCTGAAATTTCAAACATTTTTTTGCTTTGACAACTATATTTTGAGCAATTCTTACCATAAGTAATTACAGATGTCTCAAGAAAAACAAAAGCTACCCGTGTTGTGGTTTCTTTATTGTTTTTGTTTCCTTCTTTTATAAAAGAATGAGAAATGTCAATTTGTCTATTGGATAATTACATAACTTGACCTTGGGTTCTGATTTTAGTTGATGATTGGTCTTGAACAAGTCATTTAACTCACAATTTTAGCCAAATAGCAGAGCCTATTCCATCACAAGGAACAAGTGACATCATCAAGTGACATCTGTAGTGGACTTTGAACTCCTCAGAAGCGAAAACAAGGTGTAAGAGTTACAAGTCACAACAGCGGAAATTCCAATTAAATGTGAGAAAAAAATATTTATATGAGAGTGGTTAAGCACTGCATGCCAAGACAAGTTTCAGAATCTCTGTTCTTGGAGATTTTCAATACTTTGTTGGAAAATGACTTGAGCAATCCAGTCTAACTGTGAAGGTAGCCCCACTTTGAGCAGGAGGCTGGATTTAATGTCCTCCAGAATGTCTTCTCCTACTTAAATTCCTGATGTTTAGAAATCTAGCATTGTAATGAGGGGTTTTTGTGTTGTTGCCTCTCCTGGCAACAACACAGTGTCTGAAAGCAAGATGGACTAATTGATATGCAAAGATTCAGAAGTGCCCTAGCATGTGTACAGGAGGACAATAAAGGAAATATGAATCTGGATGCTTGCTGAATGCCAAAAAAACCAGTAGGTTTCAGCATACACCCAGTTTTCCACATCTTTAGGTACAGCTGTGAATTCTTTTTAAAGATCTAAAGAAAAGCATGCCTCCTTCAGCCACCATTGTGTAATGTCTATTGGCTTCCACCAGAACAAGAAGATAAAGAGAGCAGAGAACTTAACGAACATTTTCTTTAATTTTTGAGGGTTGGATGTGTTTGTCTCAAAAGGTCAGAAAAATATTTGTGGCTGAAATCAGTAGGTATTGCCCAGAAAAAAAGACAGGTTGTATAATCAGACTCCTATTTCTCACTCCTGCTGTTCACAACAGGTCTTTTCAACATTCAGTCTCTGTTGGATAAAAAAAAGCTTCCCATCTAACAGGAAACAGACTAAAATATATATCTAATTGGTGCTGTAGGCTTGACTTTGATAACAGCCCACAGCTGAGGTACAGCGTTGCAGTTTTATAGGAGTCTTTAGTCAAGGCTGTACTCACTATAGCCTACACGTGGCTTTTGCCTGGGATTTAGCTGTATAGAATAGAATATTAGAATAGAATAGAATAGAATAGAATAGAATAGAATAGAATAGAATAGAATAGAATAGAATAGAATAGAATATTTCCGTTGGAAG
>WBMZ01007252.1:13868-30427 GCA_013400975.1 Atrichornis clamosus
TAGAATAGAATAGAATAGAATAGAATAGAATAGAATAGAATAGAATAGAATAGAATATTTCCGTTGGAAGGTACCTGCAATGAACATCTAGTCCAACTGGTTGACTACTTTGGGGCTGATCATCAGTTAAAGCATGTTGTAAAAGGCATTGTACAAATGCCTCTTGAACACTGATGGGTTTGGGACATTGATCACCTCTCTAGGAAGCCTGTTCCAGGGTTTGCCCACCCTTGAAGTAAAGAAATGCTCCATAATGACAAGTCTGAACATTCACTTGGGCAGCTTAGTATTATGATTTAATTGACATGGTAGTGTTCAGTCAAAGGTTGGATTTTATGATCTTCAAGGTCTTTTCCAATGTTAATTATTCTATTTCTATTCTGTAACTTGCAAAGTGACCCTCATGCACTTCTCTTCCACAGAATCATTATTTACATAAAGTTGTCTTTCTCTTCTGTGAAAAGGAGACCATTAGGAAATACGGCAGGAGGGACACCTAATCCCACTCACTATATAAATGCTGAATAAGCACTTTGACTCCTTGACTATTAAGGGACAATTTTCTTTAACATCTCATAAATGCCCAGTATCAGGCAGGATGAAATGACTGACACCATCCACGCTCCAAATAGTCCCATTAGTCTCTCTCCTCCATCCCTGGAACACTCTTTCTTGTTGAGGGCAGCCTTCTTGGGATGGTCCTCAGCTTTCCCACAGCCGTAGCCCTTCCTCAACACGGAGAAGGAGTCTTCCTGTGTACTACCCATGGCCAAGACACCTTAATCCTGTAGGAAATGCAACTCACAGAGCAAGATATATTTCTGCCTCTCAGCTCACTGTCAGCCTTAAGGTGGAGACTATTTCTACTAAACTCAGTGGAGCCAGAACTGATTACCATCAAAGTGAGGCATTTTAATATCAACAACTTTGCAAAGGAGTAAAGGTGGGCAACTCATATATTAAAAATCTTTACAAGGCCATATATCTTTTTCCCATTGAGAAGTCACCTTGAGCACAGCCTGAAATTACAGCCTTCTGAGCCTTAGAAGGTCCAGTAGGTTTGCGTATATTTTTTCTTAGGTACGTCCTATCTGCATCCATGGACATAGCAAGCCTGTTTTCTGCATTGGGATCTATCACACATCATGCTTAGGACAGTTTAACTGGAAAATTCCAAGTACTTGCTGTTCTCCTTTACCTCCACGTTAAACCAAAACCAACTCCTTCCAATTATTTCAGTTACAGCTGCTAAAGTGTAAAATATGACTGCAGATGCTGACTTAAAGCTGACCTTTGCTCTTAGTGTTCAAAACAGAAAGTTAGAATATGACTTTGCTTTTTGGAAAACCAAATATTCCAGAAAACTGAGCATAAGAAATAACAGTCTTTTTGTCAACAACATTTGCCAGGAGGCTGATAAGAACAGGACGAGTGTCAGTGTTTCAAAGAGCTTTCATCATTAATATTCCCAGATAGTTTTAATGATGTCATTTACCAGAAATAGTCAAGAGACACTAAAACCAAAAAAATCACTGTGTTAGTACATGGTACTATTTTAATGCAGAAAATATTTTCTTTATTAGTGTGTTCCTCTGAATTAGCTAATAGGTGTGACAAAATTCCAGTATGGTCTACAGTGCACACAAAACCTTCAAGGTATTTTTATTTTCTAAAAATAATTCCCACGGGGGAAAAAAGCCAACAACTATGCTAATGGCATAAAAACTTTCAGAAAAAAAAAAAGAGAAGTAGTGCATGCACATGTTGTATTTTCTTTGAAAATAAAAAAGAACATAGGATTTTTTTTCCCTACAAAAACGTTAGTTAGTAGCTGTCTTCATAGGACTTTTAAAACATAGTGATGAAATTAGCACTTGAAAAATTACATTTATATATATAATTATAAAAATACACAGAAATGAGATATACTGGACAGCATGAAAAATCTGGAGTATTATTTATTTATCAGTGCTGACAGGTGGCTCCCAAGGGAAATGGTTGTGCTTAATTAATTAAATGGAGAAAGAGATGCACAAATTTGCATTCATCAATTGTTTTCAGGTGTTCTTCAGCATCATCACAGTAAAACCTTGAAAGAAAAAAAACAGTCTGAGGCTTTCTAATTTTATATATGGCACTAGTTCTGCACAAATCTATTACATAAATACTTTTAAAGATAAAAAATCTTTTTCAAACATCTTTGAATTCACCTAACAGGTTTCAATAGAAATACAAGAATCAGACTATTGATGTACTCTCAGCTTATTCAAATGTGCAATTTGTATGAAAACTTAAGGTAATCTGTTCTGACACAAGATGTAAGATAAAGCATTTGTGAGACAAGACTTAAAGACTTTAGTGTCAGTCCAAGGCAACACCTTAAAAACTAGCAACTGTAAAAGCCAGTGAATTTTGCCTCTTTCCTCTGAATAGAAATAGGATTAATATTGCACAGCTGTATGCACCTGTTAGTGAAGAAATCTTTGTCCATTAACTGCATAGGAAGAAACAAACTATGGCTTTAAATACTAATGTGTATGAAACACAGATTTGTGTAAAAATATTTACGACAAAAAGAGGGATTTTTGTGTATGTTAAGGAAGATAAAGATGGGAAATCAAGCTATTCACAGCAGAAACTAACAGAAAGGCAGTGACAACCAATAGATGTTGTTTCAAACTGTCCATAATAGCCTTCTAAAGGCCAGTCACAATGTCTTTAGCAGTCACTCCCTCCACGTGTCTGAATTGAGCAACAGAAAACACAATTTTAAAAGTTTATGAAACAAAGTGAAATGGAGAAGACACTACAGTGGAAGCTGCAAAGGATTTCGCTTTTTCTTTTTGTCTGCATGTATTGAAAAACATTTGCTAAAACCAGAAAGAGATTTTTCTTAATCACTCTCAAGTGATCTCTCTTTCCTGTCCACCTCCCCCTCCCTCCCCCACACTTTTATACTGTCTGGAGCACTCAAACTTTGCATAGAAACCACCTGTAGACACCAGATATCTCTACCACTATTCACATGGTTCAAATTTCCTGTTATTATCCTTTGTTTTTCTCCTCTCCTACTCAATCTTTCATGCATAACCTCCCTCTATTTTTTCTTAAAAAAACACCCACAAGTCAACCTCTTGTCCCTTTCAATTTCCTCCTCTACCACGAGCCAGTCTGTAGGATTACAGCAGAGAACTTGAGAAGAAATTAGAATAAACAACACTTTTGGGTCTATTTATGGAAAGGGAATAAGAAGAGGATGAATCAGCCCACATAAACTGAGTCAGTCCCTCTTGCCTTTCTCAGCAGGCAGGTAAAATAATGATTCATGGGCTTTTGGCCTAAGGGAGTCAGAGTAAAGCTCAAATGCAGACACCATAGCCTGAAAAATCTACAGTTCTGTAAAATACCTGTGGGAAATATTTTCTTAAAAGGTGTCTAAAAAGTCAGTGTAATTGCTTGAAGTTCTTAAAGATGAAATTGCTGTCCTTTAAGAACAATCCTGAAAAGCTTACATTTTTTTTCTTTTTTTCAAAACTAAAATTGGTTGATATCTATTTTTCTTAATCAGTACATTCTAGAGTTCTCATTTTAGATTTTAGGTTTGAAGGAAATTTCCTGTCACATTTATAACTTTTTACCGACTGTATTAAATGTTTGCATGCATCTATGCAAATTATTTTATCTGTTGAAGGTTCAGTTTAACACATAAGCAGTCTGTGACCTGTACTTAATTGAAATATATTGTGCACCAAAAGATATGGTAAATTCAAGCTAAATTAAATGAAAATACAGGCTCATACTAGAAAATCCAAATCAATTCCTTGGTATAAGGAAGGATTCCCAGCCTGGAATCATTCTGTAAAGGAAACTGGCCAGAAGAACAGCAAAAGGAACAACAGATTTTTTTTTTCTAACAAAAAAGAAGAACAGAACCAATAAAGAGTCATCCAAAAACTTGAAGAAGAAACCATCAAAGCACTAAATTCTTCAGAGCATATTAATACTTAAAACAACACTAGTATGTGGGGATTGGAAGGTAATAAATGTGATGCCAAATTGTAAAGTAATGTCTAGGAAACAAGAAAACAATGAAGTAAAACTTCCATACCATGTAAGTTGGTTGAAATTATAATCATGAATAGAATTAGTAGATGCTAGGTAACTATGACATGATGAGGGAAAAACAACTTGGATACTGTAATGGAGAATCACATTTTTCAGGTATGTTAGAGTTCCTGGAAGAAATAAATAATCCAGTGGGCAACAGCAATCTCTGAAATCTTGAATGATTTTAAAGAGGCTTTTCAAAAGGCTAATTGAATTAATTCCTAGTTGAAGAATAAAGCAAAAGATAGGAATCAATGGCTGCTTCTATGCCTGGATCTGTTTTTGATTATATTGAGGAGGAAAATGAACAAATAGTGAGGTGACAAAGTTTATTTATATATTATTCAAGGTGACAAAACTAGAAGTCATATGTGAAGCTTTGCAGGAATTTCTTATAGTATTGAGTAACTGGGCAATAATTTGATGGCCAAGACTGGACAGTGATAAAAGCAAAGCAATGAAAAAGGAGTACAATAAGCTTTGAGACACATATAGACTAATGGACTCTACTCTTACTAGTCCCATTCAAGAGTGAGATTTTAATTATATTGAAAATAGTTCTATTAAACCAGCACATTAAGAACCATTTACAATTTAAAAAAAATAATTAGTGATTATCAGAAAGCAAACAGAAAAAAAAAAGAAAACATTATCACTGTTTAAATCTATGGCACAAATACATCTTGCTTATTAGGTGCAACTCTTTTAATCCTGTTTCACCAGTAAGACATGAGAAAGATTTAAAAAGTACAGAAAAATATCAAAATGATTGTCAAACACCATGTGGATTTCTGCAGCACTAGGAAGTGCAAGACCTGATCGTAAGGTCAGCAACAGTTGTGCAGTCATTTACCCAATAATACCTTTACTGCCAAAACATTTAGACTCAGATTCTGATTTCAGAATTATCTAATTCTTTTTAAAATAATTGCATCAGTGTAATAACTTCTTATTCCTTGTGTCATTTATTTTTGAGGAAGAGTGTTTATAGGAACAGTGGCAAAAATAAGTGTGAATTTCAAGTCCTACATCTTGTTCCATTTGAACAGATTATCAAGACCCTTTAATGGAGCAGATACAGATGGAAATTTTGAGCATTCAGAGCAAATGCTAAAACTGAAGACTTAATTTGCAATTTCTGAATGTCATTAGATATTTGATCCTGCTGTTTCCAAGCTGAAGATTATAATGGAAAATGACAAGGGGAAAAATGATCTCCCTAAACAAGATCCCCAGATAGACTCAGAATGCAAAGACCTCCATGAAAACAGATCTCAAAGGAAAGTCAGAGGTTTTACTGCAAATCAGTGGATGGCTACGTGGGGTCTTGTTAGATCTCAATCTTGATCTCTTCAGATCTTTCTAACCTGAAAATAATCTCTATTAAACGGCAAAAATCCCTCAAAAGGATTTGAGACTAAACTGACGGAAGGATAATATGATTAAATCATTGATTAACTTGAATGACTTCAGGATATAGAGAAAGAAACTAGTGCTGACTGAAAAGAAACAAAACCCTTTAATTACTGATCAAAGATGGAAATATGTCATATGATTGCAATTTTTGGCCATGTACCTGCATGGAATTGCTTCTTTCAGTTCTTTGAGACAATAAGAGAATGCCCCATAAATCTGTCTTCATAATTATACCCTTTAGAATTTAGAATTTACTTTCATATTGGCTGTGCCTATGGATTTTAAACTCATCCAGGAGTTCTCAGAGTGGAAAGTTTTAGAAATATCATGGCTGATCTGCTGGTGTTTACACAGGTATTTTAAAATGTCATAGAATCATAGACTGCACCACACTTCTGGTTTTAAAACACTACATCATTTTGTGGTATAAACCATTCATTTCTGGATTATCTGATCATTTGGAACTTCTTAGCTGAATTACGGAAAAAATTAATCTATCTTTTTTTCTGAGGCTTTATGAACTTCAAAGAAAGAAGGAGAGAGTTAACAAGTAAAAAAAATCTGAATACCGGTATTTAATTATTTCAGAACAATGCAAAATAAAATTCAAGCGTGCCTGAATATTTTTAAGAAACAAAACCTCATGAATATTTAAACTTCTTCACTTAAAAGGACAGGACATTTATGCAGGCTGCGGGCGCTCTGTGAGGGGAGGCCGGCGCCGCCCCGGGCCGGACACAGCCGGTTCCAGCCGGATCCAGCCCACCCAGCGCAGGGCGCGGCTGAGCCCCCCGGACAAGGTGGGGGTGGCAGCAGGGAAAGTATTTAAGAAATGTCAAAATCACCATAGGACAGAGAGGAGTAGGCGAAAAAAGTGCAAGAAACAACTCTGGGAACACTAAGGTGGGAGAAGAAGGAATTGGAGAAGATAGTTCAGGTGCTGGAGCTGAGATCACCCGGCAGCCCACGGAGAGGCCATAGGGAAGGAGGTGTTTCTCTGCAGTCTGTGGAAGGACCCACACAGAGGCAGGGAAAAAGTGTGTGGGGAAGGAACTGTAGAGCAGAGCTATTATGGTCTCACCACAAACCTCATTCCCCATCCCCCTGCACCTCTTGGGGTAGGGGAGTTAGAGGAGTTGGCAGTGGAGTGAAGTTGAGCCTTACAGGGGAAAAGAAAAAGGTGGGATGGAGGTATTGTTTTAGTTTTTCTTTGTTTTTCATTGTCCAAATCTGTTTTATTTGGCAATAAATTAAATTAATTGTCCCCACGTTGAGTCTGTTTTGCCTGCAGCAGTAACTGGCAAGTGATCTCTCGATCTCTAACCGTGATCTTTTTCATCTTTTTTTCTACCCCCAACATCCTGTTGAGGAGAGGGAGTGAGAGACCATGTGAGTGGGGGTCTGACAGCCAGCCAAGGTCAACCCACCATGACATTACATATGTCAAACCTCCAACTCTCAGATCCAGGCATGGTCATCTGTAAGGGTATAGCAAGAGTAATCTTGAGATGCCACATATAAAATTTAAATCCATATCTATATCTAGATGCATCTGACAATAAATTTGAAGAATCTCTGGTTTGAGAATTAAATTTTGGTGTACAAAACACAAACTAAAGAGAACATGAATAATTTTGGTTTGATTATGACAATACATTGCAATCCTTAATGTTTTCTATTTCAAACTGCAAAATAAAAAAATGTGGGTTATATATATATCGTATACCCAGAACATGTGGACTTATATTTTCCAAGTGACTTTTCAAGTCTCTTGGAAAATGTTTGAGTTTTAAAAATCCAAAGTATTTCAATTGGGCTATAGCATGGTTCTTGCAACTTGCTGATTTTAAGTTAGACTTCCTTTTATTCTTTAGTAGGTGAAAGAGAAATATAAAGTTATAAAAAGTCATAAAAATTGGATAATATTTTAAAACATTCAATCAGGCAACAATGACAACCAGCAGCCACTATCATTTAACTAAAAATAATTCCAGTATTAATATACTATCAATAAATGCTTTTGATGTCATTAAGTGAGATACTCCAATATTTTAGTAGCACAGCATTAAATTTAAAAGCATCAGACTCTATGGCAGTTACTTTCCATAAAGCTGATAGTTACACTTAGGTGTTGAATCCTTTGGGGAAGCACATTTTAGAGTGTGAAATCATTCTAGAGCCTATTACAAGCCATTACATAGCCCAAATATTATTAAAATTGCATCAAACTTATAGTTGCTGTTAAGGGACAAAAATATAGAGGTTGAAGGATCTGCATGAGTGTAATTACATTCATGTAGGGGGAATGTAAGAAAACTTCAGTGGAAGAAAAGTGATTCCATGTCAACTCAAAATATAAATGGTGAGAAGCCCTTTTAGTCTCACAAGGGTGATAATAGTTATAGTTAATTTTAATCAGAACTCACATTTTCAATCTAATCTCTTGTTTAACAAACTGTGATACTATCAAGATGAGAGTCTAACATAAATATGCAAGCCAAACAATATACAACCATTTAGTTACTGATATTCCAGTTACTCATTGCTGGTATAACTGTCAGAAAAGCAATCCTGATATTCATTGTTTTGAAATACGAGCTTCTAGCTTTCATTTTTCATTGGCAGCAAAAGTCTAGAAGAGACAGTTGCATCTTTACTTACTGTGAACTATACGCATGGAAAGATACAAATTTTCCAATAAGCTCTCTTCACCTTTTGTTAATTATTGAATACAGTAGCATGTTCAAATAAAATGAAAATTTTATTTTAAAAAAATTCAGCTATTTAGTGATTGTAAAGAAAGCAAGTGTACAGAAAATACATATTTCCCCATGGAAGGTGGCAAGAAATACAGTGGTCAATATTTTCCCTTCTGATTCAGCAGTGGGTCAGTGGCTCACCATACTCAGAAAATACACCTCATTCTACTGACACAGTGTCAGCACCTATTCTGTCTTCCTGAGACTAAATGGGACCAAAATGTCTCTGCTCACTCTCCAGAATATTTGGTCTGATTTTTGGGAATGTTTCCTTCCCTATGTTAACTCTCTAATTTTGCAAGCAAAATTCTGGGAAGATTGCCTATTGACTCAGGCCAAAAATGTGTCAGCAGTCATTCCAGAAATTTTCTGTTACTGACAACAGTACCTGGAAATGCTTAACTCACTAATATAGACATAAATGGTTCTTCTCTGGCTCATACAAACTGATTAAATATTCTGACTGCCTGTCAGTATAACCTGTGCACTAGTTAGCACTGATAGGGAGCTCCATGAGAACAGATATAGCCTGGACATTCAGTATATATAGCTCCTGACCTCCAGAGGTTTCATGGATTTCACTTCTACTAAGTGACAGGCACTGTGATTGATGCCTGCCAAATGTTTGCTTTCTTATCCTTGTCCATGAGAAATAGATAGGTGGGATATGTTTTGGGGCTTTTTTTTTTTTTTTTACTGATATATACCCATTCCTTTTCTGAAATGTGCTGATGTTATAATATGCACAAGAAAAAAGGCCAGATTGCTGGATCAGTAAGAGCCATTCTGTGCCTTGATGTTAGTTGACATCACCCATTGGGAAAGTTTTCCTTTTCACACAAAAAAGTTATGTTCTCACTGTTTTATGTTCTGGAACTGTATGTGGTGGTACTCAACACAGTTAATCACCCTATAACTGTAATTAGTCCTGTGGCGTGTGTGCTTCTGAGTAGAAGAGTATATTGAATGCAAGGAGCAAGCAATTGATGACTGTAGATATTGAAGCAGGCAGTGCTACTGAGGAGACAATTATTATTTTCTGAAGAAGAAGAATTGCTGGTACTGAGCAGTCTGTATAGTAGAGAAAGTTTTTCACCTCAACTCCATTCTTCCAGTCTTGTCACATCAGGTGTCTTACCTCCTGATATCTTATCTGTTTCTTGTACAAAGTACAGAAAAAAGAAAGTTTAGTGAATATATACTTGGCTTACTTTCCACCACTTTTGGATTTTTCCTAACAACAAGGAATCTTCCCTCATTCCTTGATAGCTCTTTGAAAGCAGTTTTGACATCAGCCTTGGTTTGACTTTGAGATCAAATTTAGATGCTTTGAATAAAATTTTTTTGCCAGACTTGAAAAATTTCTTTATACTGTAAGCATGTTCACAACACCCCATCCCACTCCCTCCCCAAAAAAATTTTCTACCCATCTTATTCTATTTCTTGGCTAATGCCCACCCTGTAATCTTGTGAGCATGGACAGTATTAATGCTATTTTTTAGATTTTCACTCAAGTCACCAGTCCCTACAGATAAAGTTTTCTAGCAATGACCCTTTGAACTTCAGGGAGGAACTTCCACTCTCTAGGATAAACTCTCTGCCTGGAAGGAATGCCTTTGAAGTTTTCAGCAGGGAGGTCTTGACACAAGTCTGCAGTCTCAGCATTTACGTAAAAATGGAACAACCTCCAGACCCCACAGTTAGAACCATTCTTCCATGTATTCAAATTCCTGTTTGAGTACAGCCCCCAATTTCAAAATATTTTCTATTTTTATACTTGCAAACCAAAATTAATAACTGAACTAATTTCAGCCATAATTGAATGACCCCGCAAGCAAAATAGTTTCTGAGAATCATCAGGGACTTCAGAACAGCTTTCTGGCATCACTGCAGTTTCTTCCCTCACAGATTTGGACTTGCAGAAAGCACCTTGGGAGAGCTGGTACAAAGAGGCAGGAAGTTTACTACACACTTGCACATTCCAAGTGTCCAGTCCTGCAGAGTGAGGTCACTGAGTCCTGGAAAGACATCTGAGAGAATTAAACTAGTCTTGTAAACTGACATCATCTGAGAGGAATTAGAGAAAGATGTACGGGAAAAATAAAGTTATTAGTATTATAGAAAAGCCACGTAACACAAATAAAAACAAGCATCTAAAATGCCTGCAGGCAGTTCGAATGATAGGCTGAGTGATATTTTATTATTATGTATGAGATGTTTTTAGTTTAATTATTACTTCATTTCATCAAGTTGAAAGCTAGCATCAGTATGAAAAGCACTAGGAAGCCAGTTTTAAATGTTCAGCAGAGGATGCTGAGAAATATTATCAGAATCATCAGCTTAAGTCTGACAAAATCATACAAACTGAAGGAATTCAAAATGGGTCATGCACTTCAGGTGGCCTCCACAGGACCCTGTGTACTATATATGTACTATTTGGCACAGGGACAAGTTGCTTTTTGTTTTGGTTTGGTTTTTTGTTAAGTAGTACACTGTGTTTATGAATTTAAAAAAGGAAATTGCTGAAGGCAAATATATTCACAAGATATCCATGTCATTGCGTTTTTCATAAGAAAGGAAAGACAACTTTAATCTCAATCTGAACAATGCAGCCATGCTTTTGTCTGTGACATTATAGCCTAATACAATTAAGACCACATTATATTGGTACAGCAAATCAATTTCTTTTACATACAAAACAACTGCCTGGATAATTATTTATAAAATAAAGCTAACTTGAAGGCAAATAAAAAAGACACTGGGTTCATGGCAGTGTTGAAAACAGGGGGAAGCATCTGTACAATATTTGGACAAATTTCCACCGCTTCTGAAATTTACATCTTAATTCTGACATAGAGAGACGTGGATGAGATTTTTCATATACCTTCAGATCAGAAGACCCAAACCGTGATATAGTCCTGGATCACGTAGAACTTGTCATAGACAGGACTAAACCCAAATAAGCTGGATTGAATGGAGTCTGTGCAGCAATACGTGCCATTGTTTTTGAAGTGCCTGCTGAGATGATCCTTGCAAATGATATTCTGTAAATGTGAAGTGTAAACATTGTCAGAACAATGTAAAGTATGCATTGGCTTTAAAGATGTTCATAGAGTACAAAGGGTCTTATTTTCCGTTTTTCTGATAAGTTGCATCTTAGTGTCAGCAAGGTGATACTTAACATTTATGTAGAAAGCCCTGGCATGTAGAATCAGCTTTAGGTAGAAAACGTAACCATTGACTCTTCAGAGATCTGAAACAAATTCATCACTCTGGAGTGCAGTGTGGCATCCATCACCACAATCAGGGAAAAGTGAAGCGTCAAACAAGTAGACCTCTAAAATCTAAAGACTGAGATTAGGTTTTCTCAAACAGCCTTGGCCAATAAGGCTCTGCTATGCCTGTGGTCTGCATGCTGCTGATAGCAGGATAAGACATGATCTAAGGTTTCTGACATATCCTCTCACCCTTTGAAATGGTGTTAGAGAAAGCAATTGCACTAGCTGTTGTACCATTTCCTTGGTGAACTCTGGAGTCTGAGTGAAGAGCAGAGTGTTGCTCGGCTTGCTAAATTATATCTTGAAGAAAAGCAGATGAATCTAATGGATGAAGTTAGTTAACAGCCATTCAGACAAGAATAAACCTGAACACTTACGTTTAGAAATTTCAGGACTTCTATAAACACTGAAAAGGTAAAAGCAAACTTTTTCTATTAGTAGTGTGACTTTAGATCACAGTCTTGAGACACTTCCTTAGGAAACAGGTGAATAGCTAATAATTTGGAAGAGCACTTAAAACTCATTGATAGCATCCATAGAAAATGTTATAGAAAATGGAATGAACATATGAAGCCTGAAATAGTGAACAAATAAGTACATCAGTAAATCACAAATCAAAGGTTTTTTCCTTAGAATTGTGGAAAAAATAATTAAAGAAAAAGAATATAGCACTATCACTTCATATACAGCAATTTTTGTGCATGCTGTTGGAAGAAAAATATTAAGTATCAGCACATGAAATAATGGGTGAGGAAGCCCAACCAAGAATAACTAATCATATTAAAAATAAATGGACTGATAATTAATCACTTCAGTCTGAAGGTTTGCGGGATACACAGTTTGGATAAACACATTCAAGTATTTTTTAGTCCTTCTCACACTATAATCTCTACATTTCTTATGCATTACAATTTAATTTATAAACCAGAAAAATATTTTAATTCCATGTATTTCTTGGAATCCCATGCAGGGAAATATCACTATACAGTATTAGTATTATGTACAAAGTGTACCTAATTGTTAAGACTGTTTATTCCAAAGTGATTTCTAATGATATATCTAGGATGCCTTCAATTCCCCTTCATCAATATTTGCTCTCACATAAAAGAGAATAATTTCTCAATTCTCCTGGTATGGGGACAGTTTTTCTCTTTCATATGAGAATGAATGTATGCAAAAATGTCAGCTAGACTTGCTTTCTAAGAAGTTTTTTGAAAGCCTCTTCTTCCCTTGTGCCTTCTCTGGGTTCTCCTTACTGGGTTCTTCTTTCCTTCTAAGGCATCTGGGCAAGGTGAGGGTGAACTGATAAGAAAATTAGTAATCTGTGTAAGACCAGGAAAAAAATGTACAAGAGTCCCAAGCTCTACCTACTTTTTCAAAAGGCCTTTTCATATGGACCAGTGCTGGCTAGATCAGATGGAGGCAGTGCTGTCTCATGTCTCTGAAACATTTCACTTTGACCTTAGTAAAATACCATGTTGTACTGACAGACACATACCTAAATTTCTCAGTGCAGATCTAACATAGATTGAAAAGCATTTTTTCTCATTGTAAAATAGATATCTGATGGCTGGCAAGCTGAACAATTCTTTAGGATCTACTGATCATGCTGACTAGTTTCAAAATAACTGCACCAGAACTGAAGAATCCAGTGCACATATCAGTCATTAAATTTAAGAATCTGACTGCAAGTCATAGCCTTGGGTCTGTAGTAGTCACCTATACAATAGAGGTTCACTTTCACTGGCACTGTAATCTGCAATGTATGTATGCCAGTTCTGTATGGACAAGAGTTATGGAGAGCATAGGTTTTATATAGTAAGACATAAGGCCACAGTTGTCATGGCTATTGAAAATAAAAAAAATTGTCTACTCTCTATTCGTATTCATGTAAATGACATAGATTTCCAGTTAATCCAATAGTTTTGCAGTGGTTTTACTCTATCATGAAATGGAAGAGAAAGAGGCTCTGTAACTTAATTCTTCTGCCTTCTATGCTGGCTTTACAGAATCGGAGCTTTGTTAATTTCAGCTGTATTGCTTCTGGTTTACATCTGTGCAACCAAGTAGAGAAATTGAGATGGACAAAGCTTTTAAAATAATATCTAAAAAGTACTGGGTGTGAAAAAGTCACATCAATTGAGTGTTCACGTGCAGTAATTGAGAAAAGTTTTAACAATGCGATATAATAATTCAATTTTTCATTTCAAATTAAACAAAATCCAATCAAATTAAACAACAACACCCAACTGAAAAGATATCCTACTTTCCATTTGAAATATTGCTTGGAATTGTTATTTTTTGCTAATTTGGAGGTTTATTAATTTGAGGGACACTGTAGTGAAGCAAAAGGCAAATTGCTATGGCCTAACATGATATTTAGAGTACTCCCTACATGGGAGAAGTGTCAGAGCAATGTCTTGCAAGGCATTTGCAGGAAATCTTACTTTTCTTTGCTCATCTTCAAACCTTAGGCTGATTTGACAATTTCAAATAGATCTCATTTTGAAAATGCATTCATTGCAGATTTTCATTCTAATTTTCAGTTGTATAAAGTTGCCATTGCTACTTCTGTTATGACTACTATAATACTGTAGAATGAGCAGAGAAACTTACAGAAGTGAGACTTCTTTCTAATTCCATTAATTTGGTTTGATTCTATTCTCTGATTTATGGAGCACTAAGAACTTGTTGTAAAAGCAGCCTCTTTCATGACCCATACTGTCTTGCAAGTGAGCAACAACAAATGTACACTCCGCACTTGACTGCAAATCATTATGTGAGTTCAAGTTCTGCTTTAGCTGCTCACGTAAGAATCTCAAAATACCAGCATGAACAAAGCAATGCCATAGACTCAGCAGCTGGACCAATTTGTACAACTTGAGAATTTTCTGACTGATGGATCATATACCCATATTATCTGACTGCATACCCACACAGTTCCTATCTCAAATTACATCTTGTAACATATAAAACAGTCCAAGTAATCTAAACTTTAAAATATCACTTGGTTTATGTCATAATATTGGAAGAAGATGCTTGTGGCAGACCATGGTAGATCTTAGTTGATACATTTAGGTAATCAGTGGGGACTCTGTTGATGTGTTGTTTGCACTGCACAGGATCTTACCTCCTGAGTGCTCCTGTGGGGATCAGAAGGACTGGAAAATCTCTGTCACTGAATTGCTGGGACACTTACCTGGAGCTCCAAGGCCTCTATTCTGTTCCTCCTGATGCCACTGTTCTCCCAGACCAGTCTGTACAAATCAATTTACCTTCCTGGGCAACAGTTTCACTCTTCTGGCAGTCTGACAGAATTAGTCCAATTGCATGCCTGAAGAAAAACATTACTAAATGTGGCAAGGACATAATCTGTGGCTATAAGGTATCTTTTATTTTTTAAAGGAATTGCCATTATTTTTAACTACATTATATATGCTATTTTAGAGTCTGATATTCTGGACTGGTTTAACACCTTTCCTAATTTTCTAGCACACTCTCAAGGTTTGAAGTGTCTGAATATACCCCTCAGAAAAATCTTAAATGTCATTAAAACTTCTGTAATTGTAAAAAAAACCCCCAAAACCAGCAAACTCCAAAACACCAACAAAAATTTTGGAATTTAAAAACAAAAGCTATGGGCTGGGAAGCATATTTCTTTGAGAATAATTGAATGTTCTAAATGCTGACTGTGCAATGGAATCAACAGAAGGAAAAGTGTCTACTATTTAAAAGCTGTTTGGTTACCTTCAGTGTAATTCTAGTTAGACGTGTCACCCTGGCAGCTTGGTGACACCAGTACTTCTACTCAAGGCCATGATCTGACAAACAGGCCTGAGAAAACAAAATTTGATGACAAAAACTTTTATAGAGGTTATAATTTCCACTGGGCAAGTCTGCAGAGTGTCCTTGGAAAACTCTACTTTTTGTGCCAGCTATAACTAAATGCACATGAATTGAAAATGAGCTGCCAGGTGGCTAGGGACATAGTTTTTACAAAAACAGAGGCTGCACTGTGCAGAAAAGTACTTGGCACTAAATGCTGTAGCAAAATGTGGTTATTTGAAATTTATTATATAATATGGGTAAAAGTAATTTTAGTTAATTCAAAGAGCAGAGCGACACAATTGAAGTTGACACATAACACCAAATAAATACATTTAACCAGAATAAGTTTTTTGTACATAATTTTGTCCCAAATAAAATAGATGCCAACTTGTAACATTCATTTCAGCACCAAGGCAACAAAAGGAAAGGAGTAAGTTCTATGCCAAGTCCTTTCCTAGGCTCACCCCAGTGAAAGAAAGTAAATTGATGCAGTTTTCAATCACTTTAGATGGTATCATGGCAGAAGCAGGTAGGCTCTGCTTACTGCTTTCAACTTTCCTTTTCATTGAAGTCAGTTATGCCAGTTTATTGGTCTTTGGCTTCTAGAAACTAGGAAAGACAATTTTCTCCCTGGATTTTTCTTATCTCAGAACAGATTGCATAGACAAAGCTGGTATTTTGCATTTTATTCAATAGTCATATTTTCTGAGACTCATTTTCATGCATGCAACAGCCAAATATACCTTTAATGAAGACATCTCAAAACCTTAGACACAATAAGTGTCAGCTTCAAGCACATGGCTTGACTACAGCTGAGACTCAGAAATTAGTGCCTATTTATTTTTCTTGCTAAATTTTCACAAGAAGCTAAGACTAGCACCAAGACATGTGGAAGCAACTCTGCGAGACAGTCTGGTGGTTTTTGCTATAATTTTTGAACGTTTTCTGTGATTCCTGAAAGGGTTTTTATTTAGGTGTCTACTACTGCTGTATAAAAACAGATTGCATTGTCCCTGAAGCAAATGTCTGAAGCTGGGAACTAGACAAACTCAGAGAAAACATATTAGGTCTCTCCTGGGTTATGGGGATGTAGTAAAACAATGTATTCTACCCCATCTGCATCAGCCCTGATGAGCTTGCAACAAACTTGTCGTTTGCAACAACTGCCCAG
>WBMZ01007253.1:85-178139 GCA_013400975.1 Atrichornis clamosus
CCCACCCACCCCACACGCACACACCTTCCCCACCTCCTTTTGTGTTTTTCAAAACCATATCAAAGACTGGCCAGGGTGATCAACCATTCTTCTGTGTCCTGATTGTCTGGCATTTGCATATGACTACACTCCCCCCTGCCAGTTGTCTCCCTGGTAACCAACGAAAAAGAAGAAAAAAATTCACTAAGAAACACAAACCCACCACGTAAGGTATTTAGGGTTGTTAGACCATCTTCTTGCCAGAAGGCCACTTCTGTGGAATCATATGTGATAAAGACTCTCTTTCAAATAATTGCACTAAGAATGCCAGTAGTGTCAACAATTAGCTTTCATTGTCCAGGCACCTAGTGAAAATAAAAATGGGTGAAACATCTGTCCTGTGTTCAATTTCTGGTGGGATTTTTATATCAGTGAAGGTCTGAATTTAATCCTGTAAATTCAAGTTATCTCACTGACCATTAGGCATTTTACATCTCTGCTCATTTGAATTCCTCTGTTGTTCACAGAAGAAAATAATCTGTATGCTGTTTGCGTCTATGGCTTGAGGGGTAGTTTCTCTATTTTTATGTACACGAGTCTTGCAAGAGCAATATACTCTCTCTTGGTTTTATTAAGTGTTCTTGCATCAAATATAGTGGCCTTACTATTATCCCAAAGGGCTTAAGTAAGTAGAGCTCCGACTTCATAGTCTGAGGCATCAGGAATGAGAGCTGCAGAAGCACAAAATGAAATAAGGTCAGTGTTGTGCTACTCATGATCCAGGATTTCACTGTTTCTGTGGGTTTCAGCAGGATCTGCCCAGGGTGTGCCTGAAATTCTCTGAAGTGGTTCTGATCTACACCTCAAGGAGGGATAAGGACAAAGTTTCTTTAACAACATGCCAGAAATAAGCCTGAAAAACAGTATACCTGTCATTTTTCTGGCAGTTCTAAACTTTGATACCTGCAAACTCTTTGTTTGTAATGTCAAGATTAGATTCTTGTCCTGCTGGAAAAAATACATTCCTAAGGAAAGATGACTCTCTCCATCTGAAGTGTTATCTGGCAAAGTTCAGCTTGTAATGCTGAATTGGTGCAGGATAAGATGATTGGTGCCTCTACTGTTTGTTCTTCTGTATTTTGTCTGAGTAAATTAAAGTAAAGAAATCAAATCAAATCAAATCCAAGCAATACTGGATTTTGGACAGTTTATTGATAAACATGGACACCATTTCTGAGAAGCATTCAAACAATTGTCCCAAAAGTCTGTGCAATTAGTTACATTTAAAGTCTTGTCTATGGACAAAGAGGAAACACACCTTTTATGTAAAGTCAGAAATTTATGTTTTTACAATGGAGACCTTAATGGATTCCTCCAAGAATCACTATTGGCCCAGAATTAAGTATTGCAGAAAAAGAAAGAAGAACTACTAAAAAAAATTGTATTTTACACAGAAGGGAATTGTCAATAATGGTGACAATAATGGTGATAATGGTGACAATAGTAATAACAGTAATAATGATGATGATGATGATTATATACAGTTTAAATTGTCATATATACGCATTTTCTAGTTCCTTCCCCTTTTCCTGATGTTACACTCACCCTTCCACTGTCCCTCAGATCCCTAGGTTGTGTCTGGTGCTTGTGAGGATGTTATGGTAAGGCATCAGCATCTGGACTCCTTTGCTATTAACACCATTATATCTTGGTGTTATTCAGTCAATCCAAAATATATTTTGGTACCATAGAGTATCCCAAATACCCTCCTAGCCCTGCTAGCTCTACAGACCTGAACCCTCTTGGTCACAGAGGCCTCATCTGGTGCTCTATGACTTTGTTGTCATTGCAGATCATATTTTGTCATTCACAAGACTCAATTTCTCCTAAAACGTGACACACGTTTTTGTGATTGATCATCTCTTGCTGTAAAGATTGTTGAAGTAACTTCTGTCACATGGGATCAAATTATGCTGAATTTTACCTCTGTGAACAAATCCTTCAGCAGAATTCCCTTCATCTCATAATAAATAAGTGGGCTCTGCACTGCATTAACATCTGATGGTAAAGAAGCGCAGTTCCCGTTACATATTTGCATATTTATTGTGGTAGTCCTGGACCCGCGTGCTTTGCTGGTAGAGAATTCAGCAGGTACACAAATCATACCTGTAGGTACATCTACACGCAAACAACCACTCTCAGGGATTTCATCTTCAAGTAAAAAATTACATATAAACTGGGCAAGTCTTAAATATCGCAAGTAAACAGTTTCATGTTACAGGAAGTAAATAATCCATTAATTAAATAGACTTCTTGTTCGCCTGATAACACAACAGAAACACTGACATGGTGTTGTGTCTTCATTGCATTTGAGGTTGGTTCTGTCCAAATGCCAAACATTAACTGATGTGTGTTATCCAAGCATGTCAGTACTGGTTTTTTGCAGTGTTTCCATGAAATACTCTTAACAAGAATATGAAGTCATATAAAGAAGATTTTCTGTGATGCTGGCAGCACTTTGGTTCCTGCTGTGCCTCTGCTTTTTCCAGAGCTTGGGGGTTGTGTCTGCAGTATGGTGATTTTCTCTTGGCCATGCTGTAAGCCATGCTCTTACAGCTTGAACAGTGTGAGCTGTGAATCACCTGCTCATTTAGTTCTGCTGTCATCAGCTTGGTCTGGATGGCCATGACTATACTCTTCTTTAAAGGCAAATCTTGTTCAGGCAGTATGATCTCTCTGCAGCAAGGTTTCGATGCAGGTCTTTCAGTGCCTCACGTGCCACATTTGTGAGCTCACCTGTAACCACCACTTGCTGTGAAGCAGCAATGCATGAAGCAGCAGGTTCTCTAACCGTCCCAGTACCATATCACATTTATCATGAACAAAAGGGCTTGAAGCCTATTTCCTGCATTCCAGCATTTCCTGCATTTGTCTCTGTTGAAAGATTAATCTTATGTATTGTACATATCTATTTTTCAAATGTACACAAATGCAAGAATTTCTCAGACTTTGGAGAAATGGTGCATATGCACTGATCTTCTTTTTGCTGAATCATTGGGCATCTTGACTGAAGGTACAGCCAGGTTTTACCATGCTTCTTCTAGATGCATAAAAGTACTGATGAAACATGGTCATAGCAATTGCACGACAGAAAGACTCTGACAATAAGCACACAGAGACAGGAAAGCCAGGAGAAAGGGTTTGTCCTTCCCCCACTGCCCAGAGGTGCCTGATCAATGCCCTTCACAGCAGGGTAACACCAACTACATCTTTTTTTGCTAGATGAGTATTTTCCACCACATAGAACTGGAACTGCTGGGCTATCTTCTCTTTGTAGATTATCTGATTTATATGTTCGATGGCAGCTATTAGAAGGCTACAGTAAAACATGAAGTAACATAGACTTTGATCCTCCTGCGAGAGGGTATTTGGCTCTCTACAAGAAGCTGAATGAGCACAGGCAACATTTACTTCCATCCTCTTGATCTGAAGGACACTGCTTGTTAGTGAAGGCAGCTTATCCCAATCACAGTAGAGGGATATTTGCTGTTCCTTCACATTCACACTCTTCCTCCAAAATGGAGGACAGGATGGAAATACTGGGAATGTAGAACCACAAAGTGCTTACTGGGCTGCAGTACCTGTGGAAGTAATTTGCCAATGGGAGTGATAGAGTGTCTTTTCATCTTGCTCCCTGGAGAATGAGGGAGAAGTGGAGAGGGGGAAGCAATTCTGTGAGTTTCATTGAACAATTATACAGATGGGTGCAGACAGTGCTTACTCATTACTTATTAGAGAAATGACAATGGTCAGGAAATGCAGAATTCAAGAGCAAGTGGTTGATGGGACAAGACTGGCTGGGGAACAGGAAAATAGAAATCCCATTTGACCTCTGCCAACTCTTTCTGCTAATGTCTATATTTACATTTACTGGTGGATTTTTGCCAGTCCCTCCATAAGTTGCCATTGAGGAGCTCTGTGGCATCACTTTGCATCAATACACAATATTTTTAGTATGTCCAAACATATAGTTCACTTTTTCAGTTATGCATCAAAAATCTAAGCCTGTTGGCCTTATCTAGAAATGACAGAGTTGGCTTTTTTTATTTGGTTTTTCAGAGACAGCCATCTGTCTATCTTAAGCTTATTCAGAGTTCCCACAGGCAAAGTATTTTTAACTATTTCAATTATAGTTGTATCAACTGTTTTGTAATTATTGCCTTGTAGCTCTTCCATTCTGTATCAACATCTCCCTTTCTAGTCTCTTTTTAGAGAAATCATGATCTTGTTCCATTCACCCAGAGGAAGAATTTTCGATGTATTATTTGCTGAGGAGCAAAACTAAGTGTTTGTAAAGCTGTATTTCCAAGTGGTGCTTCTACCTACTGCTGTCTAAATATCCCATCCAAGTAAAAGGCATAAGCACATTTCTTCCACAGCAAGCTCTCTCTTTTATTATAGCAGTGAAAAGCATATGTTTTATATTCACAGTCCCTATGCATCTGTTTAATTCATCCTCATTTTCTCTGAACATTTAAATTAGGAAAGTAAAATGTAAATGAACGAAAGGTAAGTCAAATAAAATTACCTGCTGCTGCTGGCCCTGATTCCACATTATAAAGTATTCTCAGTTAGGTAAGTAACCTGAGGATTTTATTTAATGGACATCACATTTTATGTCTGTATTCCTTTGTATCCTACACAGTGTTTTCCACCTATGTTTAGTAACTTCCTTAAATGCCATATAATTGCACTCTGAAGTCACATGAGATGGTCTTTCATCTCAGCATCAGCAAATACTATGCTTTGCTGCCAAGACCATATAAATGTGAAGACTGAAAGTCATCTGACACAATCTAGCATCTAATTTCCCTTTGTCTTTCACTCAAGGCAAGCCATACACTACTTTATTCAAGATAACACAGTTTTCGGGAAGGCTAATATCTCTTTCTCTAATTCTGAATAAAAATTACATTGGGAGTACTCCATGGCAACATTTGTAATGAGGAGTGAATTTTTGGAGTAGAAATAATTTTAATTACATTTGGTTTTCTCCAGAGACTCAGATTGTCCTGTCTTTGAAATAATCTAATATATTTTGCATCACAGGACTCTGAATATATTTTGCTATATTATTAAGTCCATTATTTAGTTTAATACTGCAGTAACTATGAGCTGGATTGGCCCATTTCCTGCAGAAGCCAATAAAGTACAGAACCAGGAAAATATTGCAAAGTTGCTGTCACAGAGTTCTCTGTAAATCTCCCCCTTTAGGCTTTTGGATTTACATGAATATGGGATTGGCAGAGCATATGACCTCCTGCTGATAAAAGGAATGTAAGATTCAGAGAAACTCTATCCTCCTGAATTCTCCAACAAAAATCTCCATGGACTCCTAGGGAAGGAGAAGTTCACCTCCTTCTGCTGTGGGTAGATGACCTATTCTATAAAATAGGTGTTTGTTAAAACAAAGCATTCATTTACTGGAACAAATATTTAGGAGTATAAAATATTACAGGAGGGCAGGGATACAGAATTTTGTCCAGCTGGTTAATTCTGAAGTACTGCCAACACATATTAACAATTTCTAAGATAAGTAGGACTGGGACATCTGTCCTGTCAGTTGTCCACCTCAATAATTCCATGAGCATCATGACCAGTTGGGTTAACCTTTCTACTATTGTTTCTCTCACTAATCATATCAGCAAGTATCTGCATGGATATAGCCTACAGTAGTAATTAAAGCTGTGAAGCAACTTGACATGCAACTGGCCTAAGTGGTACCCATCCCACCACACCCATCTGGCATATGGCTGTGGCTTTCCTGCTAAGAGCATTGATGATTACAGGTTTGGGGATGAAGAACAACTGGAGTCTGTCTGAAAATACAGAATGGAAGGTGCCTAGTGTGGCAAGCTGTCCTGGTCTCAACTGGGACAGATACAATTTTTTCGTAAGAGCTGGTACAGTGCTGTGTTTTAGATTCAGTATGAGAATAATGTTGTTAACACACTGATGTTTTGGTTGTTGCTAAGCTGTGCTTACCCTGAGTCAAGGACTTTTCAGTGTCTCATGTGCTGCCTGTGAGGAGCTGCACCAGAAACTGGGAGGGAGCATGGCCAGAACAGCTGACCTGAACTGGCCAAAAGGATGTTCCACATTGCAGAATGCCGTGCCCAGTAGATAAACTGGGGGAATTACCTGGAAGGGGCCAATATCCGCAGGTTGGTCATCAGGTGGGGGGAAGGGTGAGCAACTCTATTGTGCATCACTTATATTTCTTGGGTTTTCCCTCCCTATCTCCATCTCCTTTTAATCACAATTGTTATTGATAATAGTATCATTGCTGCTAGTATTATTATTATTATTATCATTATCATTTTATTTTAGTTTGTTTCAGTTGTAATCAGTGGCACAGGGTCTAGTTGGAGGCCTCTCACTAGTGGTATCTCTCAAAAGTTCAATACTGGGCCGAGTATTGTTTAACTTATTTATCAATGACTTGGGTGAAGGGGCAGATGCCTCTTCAGCAAGTTCACTGATGACACAAAGCTGTGAGGAGTGACCAATACCCCAGAGTGCCGTGCAGCCCCTCAGAGGGACCTGGACAGGCTGGAGAGATGGACAGCAAAGAACGGTCTGAAATTCAGCAAAGGCAACTGCAGGGTCCTGCCCCTGGGGAGGAATAACCCCATGGACCAGTACAGGCTGGGGACCAATCCGCTGGAAAGCAGCTCTGTGGAGAAGGACCTGGGGGTCCTGGTGGACAACAAACTGTCCATGAGCCAGCAGTGCCCTTGTGGCTAAGAAAGCTGATGGTATGCTGGGGTGCCTCAGGAAGAGCATTGCCTGCAGGTCAACGGAGGGGATCCTGCCCCTCTACTAAGCCCTAGTGAGGCACATCTGGAGTGCTGCATCCAGTTCTGGTCTCCTCAGTACAAAGATCCTGGAGTGGGTCCAGTGGAGGGCAACAAAGATGATTAACCCACCTACCCGTTCCCCTTTACTACTGACTGAACATCTGTCCAGTTGCAGAAGTGTGGGACAAAGAAAATAATAATAATAATGAAAAATAAAAATACCCACATGGGTCACTCAGTTCTGTTTTGCCCAGTTGGGGAAACCATGCAACAGCTGTTAATTTGTAAAATTCCTAATCTGCACCAGGTTATACCCTGAAGTATAAGAATGCATCCCAGCATCTTAAAACAAATTTTAAGTCTATATTAGGTAAAGGAAGAGTTCCATTATAATGGGTCATAGGAAAAGTGGAAGTATTCCGAGACCTCATCAGTGTCCTTGGAAGGCAAATATTTAATAAAACTCTTAAGTTATACTAGGAAGTGGTCTACTACCTTGTGTTGCAGCGTAGACAAAAGAAAGGGTAATACTTCAATTTCCAGACCACCAGTATGACTCCAAATCTGATATTTGTTTTACCATTGAGGATTAGAACAGGATATACCAATCAAGAATTCAATAACACTAGAACCACCACTGTCTTCCATTTACATTCTCTTAGGTTGTTCAACATCCAGAGTTTCATGAAAAATGAAATAATCTCCTTTCTCATTCATTCCACTGCAGAAGGTGGATTATATTTATTAAGGATAACATTTTCCTTTCTTCTACTAAGAATGCTCCTCATAAATAAATATAAATATGAATAAACCTAAATCTAAATTTAAATATAGAATCTAAATATAGGATAGCATGTATGTCATGTACATACAGTGTAAAGATGATATAAACAACTAGCAACCCATTCTTCATAATTTCTTGAAGATACCAAAATACCAAGTACCAGAGACTAATATATTTCAAAGGCTTCAGTTTTCAATGAGACATTTTAGGTTGCCAAATAGCAGTTTCATTAATTTGCCAGGTTCCATGTTAAAATAAATTCAGACTCTGGATGTCATCTTTTTTTTTTTTGAAAACTCCTGAATTTATCTCTTGGGATGTTTAAAAGTCATCTTCTAAATTTCTAGGCTAATGCTTATGATTGGTTTATAGCATTTGATTTAGATCAGAATTTTAAATTCACCTAAACAATTCTTCTCCCTTTTTAACAATTTCCCCTGAATATAAGAAATTGTCAATGCTCTTCAAACTCTCATTTGCCTAAATAAACCCTAATCTTTTCATTTTTCCTTATAAAATGAACCCTCCCTTTTCCAAGGCCTTCTCTGTTCTTATTCAATTTACTTTAGTTTATTTTTGTTTTTCTTGAACATAGGTGCGAATAGAACACTATATTCTAAAGTATTTCAGTATCTTCTGCAGAAGGGTTTTCTTGTGGTGGCTCTCTACTTTCTTGCTGTTCATAATATCTCACAACTTTGTATCATCCGTGTTATGAATGGAGTGAGAGCTTTAGATGAGTGCTGCCTTCCTAGGATTCCCGGCAGTGGCTCTGTTGAGGCGACACGCACCCCAGAAATCCAAAACTCTTGCTTGCAAGTTCTTCATAATGGCCAATTAGAGCTATTCCAAAATGAATTATTTCTTGAACAGACACAAGATTAACAGACAAAAGTCTTCGAACAGACTATCTACTATACAGGGTAAACAAGTAACCACTAGTAAGTTACATAAAACGTGCACCGTGTAAAGGTACCTATGTTATAGCTAGCAGAGAAATAGTATAGGTACCTTTACATAAAACGTGCACCGTGTAAAGGTACCTATGTTATAGCTAGCAGAGAAATAGTATCTCGTAGGATTTCAATGTATTTTACCACGAACTGATGGTGGTGGACACGAGAATCCTTTCATTCAACACCCAGATGAGAATTACCACAAAAGACCAGCGTCCCAGTCTTAAGGGGAGAAGGCTCCTACACATTTCCAGGGGTGTGCAGAAAAACTTCTGCTTTGCGAGGGTTTAGCGAATCTTTTTATAGTTTGTAAAGTAAGATGCCTGTCAGTCACAAGTTCCAGCTTATCCTTTCAATCTTGCGTTCCAGGCAAGATTTTATTGTTAGCTGAAGGTGTTACACTCATGGTGCAGAACAGTCATCAGGAGCCAGGTGGTCTTGAGTGAGTTATTTGCACCAATTAGCGGGTGCTTGTGAGGACTGGGTGGATGCTTTGGACAATCATGCCAGCTAACAAGCAACGGATAAGCTTTATGTGGCGGGAGGGATGTCCTGCTACAATCTGTAAATTTCATTAGCAAATAATTTGATTCTGCCTGCTTGGCCGCTAATACGTGAAGAGCATAGGTCCCAATATTGATCACTGAGGCAGTAACCTCTGTCATCCTAATAATGCTTCCTAAAATATGATTTAGGGCAATTTTTTTTCTTAAACAGCTCTCTATCCACTTCACATTAATCCCTGATATCTTCAATTTAAAAATTAAATTCCTATAAAGTGTTGTAAGAAACGCTTAACTCAAACCTACCTAGATTATATCTACTGCATGCCTCTGTGTAGTAACTCACTGATTTTATACTAAAAGAAAAAAAAGATTAGTCTGTCTTGAATTATCTTTGACAAAACTGTGCTGCAATTTAGTCTACTTCATATTGCCTATCTGCTCTTACTTATGTATTCCTCCAAAATCTGTTACAAAATTTTGCAGAATAAAAGTCACACGAGGAGGCAATAAGTGTTGCTCTGAATCATGTTTTGCACCTTCTCTGAAGATATATGCTGCATTTGCAACCTTTTAGACAACATTTACAGTTTCACCAAGTCGCTTCTACTGGACTTGCCATTTCACATTCCAGTTCTTTTATTGGTCTGGAATAAGAATTTCCTACATCCTAAATTGTATTACATCATATGGTCTAAGTTTGGGGGTTTTTCCATTGGAAGCCCTAGTTCTCTATTTCAGTTACAGATTTGCATTTGTTCAGATTATAATTTAACATGAAGAATTCAAACTATCCATAGGTATTTTCACAGCCACTTTTTTCTGCAAGAGCTTTACACCCACTGAAATGGAGTCCAAATCACCACTGCTTCCTGTGGTTTCATTGACCATTTATTAAAGAAATCGCTATTCTAACCTGTTCTGTTCTTTACTGCTGGCAGTTTCCAATCAACTGATGTTGGGAAATTCAAGAATTCAACAGTTTGCACTATTGGTTATTTCACTTGTTGTTCTGTAAAGAATATAATTGATACTGCTGTTTAAAGCTGCCTTTTCATAAGAAATGCCTTATCCTGTATTTGTAGTGCTTCCTTTACCATAGTGATTTTCCCAAAGATATTCTGGCTTAACTATAGACTTGCACTGTTACCTGTTTACAGTCAAAATGTCACTAATTTTAGAGAACTTGTCTAGCCCTGCTGCTGCTATAAGCCTGTTTTAGTTTTTTGTACACAGTCAGTGTTTAATTTCATTTTGCAGCATATATGACAAAAGGGCTTACTAAGTCTTCATTTTCTCAGGCTTTAACATAAATGTTGGGTTTTATTTGGCATAAAATTCTATTATCTACAATTTTTATTATAAAATAACATGCATTTTCTATTAGAATTTTTCTAGAACTTTTATAAACTCTATTCGTTATTCATTCTCACACAGTATTTTTATCATTTCTGGATATATAGCCTTCTCTAGTAACTAATGGTTTCAGATGGAGTAGCCATTTTACTTCATGATCATGTAGCTCTAAGCAAATCAAAGGATCAACTTTGTTTGTGGTTTTTGTGATATAGATATCAATCTATTTCAAAATTGCCTGAACCCTTCTCACATGTTGTCAGAGAGTCCTTACTCAGGAAGAATGTTTAGCCATATTCTCATCTAGCACAAACTTAGGCATAAAATGAAGATTTGAAAGGAAAACTTTATTTCAAGCACGTAACAATGTGACTTCATTTTCAGAAAAGCTTCACTCTTGGCAACTCGCCAAAGGGCCAGCATGGCTGCAGCAGGGAGGGTCTTTATCCATGAACTGTGCCTTTGCCAATCTCCATTTCTGTTGTTCAGTAATTTTCATTGTGGGCTTTAACTGCATTTAATAAAACGCCAAAGATAGAAATGGTGATTCATCCCCTCCCTCTGAGCAGTGTCAGTGTATTTCAATTCCTAATATACAGAAGACACATATTTAATATTGATAGCTCTCTGATCTCTCCACATTTTGATCTCCTTCTGCTGTCCAAATCATGCTTGTCATTGAATATTTCCATGTAAAAATGAGAAACATGGTTTCAGGTACAACTCAGCTTTCCTACAGCAGTTCATCCAGCCCTCAGTTTTTCACCTTCAACATCTCCTTGCCTACCTGGGTGCTGAACTGTGCAATCATGTCCAGTCACCCAAATGCAAAAAACCCAGCACCTTCTAGCATCTCAACCACATACCTGGCATGTCTCCCTCAAGGAAACAATGAAGGACAATATTGACTTTTAGAAGCGTGAAAATTGCACAAAGGTTGGAACTGTTGACCACAGGGTTAGCACTGTCCTAAAACTACGTCATCCTGAGCAGATGCCTCATGGTGTGAACATCTGCAACAGTCCCAGATTCCTGCAACTGTCAATATTGATCAGTCATTCAAATAAAGCAACTTTTGCATTTAATTAGAGCTCACCAGATAAAGATTTTCCTCCAAATGAAAATAGGATGTTAAAAAAGAAAGAAAGAAAAAAGGGATAATGCAAATGTCTTTAGCCAAGAGTAAATTTTCAACTCGAAATTCTTAAGAAAAGAAAAAAAAAAAAAGTGTGCTGACATTAAAACACCATGACCCAGGGACCTAAATTCTAGATATCTTCTTTCTGCTGCTTCCCTGTGAGCCAGACTCCTTGACTGAACTTTGCCCCTCCAGCACTGATCTCCAACCCACCGGCCCCATAGTGCCTAAGAGGAGACTGGCAGGTTGAAGTGCTCAACATGGGATGGCCTAGAGTGACCCCACGCTGCTCAGCCTGTCTCCATGGACAACTCCAAGTACAGCTGGAGTGCTGAGTAACAAGCCAAAACCCCTTCAGTCCTTGGAGGCTAGAATGCGGGAGGGTGTGTGTACGTGTGAGTTAGGTTATTCTGTTGTTTCCTCATTATTTTTTAGCTGCGTATTAGAAGTACTTGAGATTATTTTGCCTATGATTAGAGCAAGATTGAAATTAGTTCTCATTATTAGACAAATTGCTGGATGTCCACAAGAATCCTGTATTGTCTATCTTTCCTACATAAAGCAAAAATAATAATAGCTGTTTTCTTTGGCTATGAATATTACATGTCAATGCTAATCTTCAATTCCCTTTGCTTATTCTTTCAGTATTTTTTGCTACTCCTTTAAAATAATATAGAAATGCTTTTCGGCATGCTTAGTGTCTACCACCTCTTGCAGGCATAGTTAATGTCTTCTTGGAGTTTTCCATTAATCCCACAGTAGTAGAGTTTCATTCCTTTCATTTGTAAAATTTTCTTTCTTTCTGCATAACTATGTGCACAGTCTGCATTGCAAATCATTATTTCTAGATTATGCATCTTCTGCTGAAAGAAATTATCTTTTGCAAGTGTTTTTCTAGTGGCGCTTTGTTCAAAAAGATTTCCTGAGCTTTCTCCTCTTATTCCTCCTATATGTCATTCTTGATCAGAAATATCTCAGGAAGGTTGAAGGATATTAGCCAAAGGGAAAATTCATCTTATCATTACCCATAATAACTCCATGGCAAAGAGATTCAACAACTGGAGTTTGGCTTTTGGGGTGTGGGCTATAATGAAGAGCATCACACAAGCATCTCTGCAGCAGAACGTTGCTCTTCTTGGCAGCACTTGTAAGAGCCAGAATACTCTGACCATGCCTCTGCAATGTGCACACCCCTCAAAGTAGCAGAAGCTTCATCCTAGCCTTTTGGTTTGTCTTTGCATATCCAATTACAGGATTAGGAAACTATATTAGAATCTAAGCATTATTCTGAAAGGCCTTAAAAATTAGCCTTAATTTTATATGCCTTAAAAACAATTAAGGAAACACTCACTTCGATAGCAGTGGTCTAGCTAGAATTGAGAACCCATTAGTTGTATCCCAAATTGACTTGTCCTAGCAAAAAAAAGCATTAAGAAAGGAAGTAAAGTAAAAAAGAAACAACAAAAAAATTACTTTCCCTTGAGAGAGTAAACAAGTGACAATATCTTGAGACTAGTGGGCACGTGGTGCCAGTGTGGCTGTGTGAATTGACATACAGGTAACCAGGGTGACTGCCAAACCACAGCTGAAAGCAAAGAGTGGATTTATTTCATTCCGTCGCCAGCGACGTTGGGTGGCAGAGACACGGGACACAGGCTCCATTAGGCTCAGTCCATCCCAGGCCCAGCAGAGGGGTACGAGGAGCCGCTGCCTGCCCCAGTGTTTCAGAGGGCTTTCCACACCTGCAGTGTGTCACAAGGCTGGGCCTCTCTCACCCAGCAGGAAGCTCAAGCATGTCTTCGAGAGTTATCTCCACACAGCAAGCCCACCTCTCAAAACAGAGGAAGAACAGCACTAGGCATAATACATAGAGTTTTCCCACACTGAGATTCTTAGCATTCCCAGCTGCAGAGTCACTCTGAGAGGAACTATTTCCTCCTTCTTGCCAAACCTTCCAGTTTTAACCATTTCCTCCCAACAGTGACATATGCACTGAACTGGTGACAAGTCAGAGCATAGCAACCTTAGGCACCATGAGAGAAGAGCAGAATATGCCCACACATCTTCCCACGCCATGTTGTAGTGTGTGATCGGAGCTGTGACAATTCTGACAAGCAGGAATGGGGGGAAAGTTTTAATGGCTTACCAGAACCATTAAGAAAATTGGATAGGTGGAACCAGTGCCTCAGAGCAAAATGATACATCACTGTGTGAGTTCTGAGGTTGCCACAGCTGCTCATTTATTAAAGATGCAGCACTGCTGCCACAGCCTGTGATCCTCTTGCTAGCACTGATGATCCTCTTGCTAGCACTAGCATGATTTCAGGAAAATCATCAGTAAATTCCTCCATTCTCATTCTGTTCTGTTAATTAGGATCTTGTGTGTTTCTACATCTGTGATTCCTAATTAATCAAACACTTAAACTACCTAGGGGCACATTATCTTCTTTGAGAGAGGAAGATGCAGTGAAGGACAAAAAGGTCCAATCATTTTGGCTATCTTTTTCTTTAAGTGTTACAGAAAAGAAAACAGAATATAAATGAAATGCAATTTTGCTTTATTTAAGAAAAATGAAAATAATTGTATATTCTATTTCCACTTGTGATACTTTATTGTATGCTTAAAGTGCAGTTAAATTGAGGTCAGACAATTTCAGAAGTGAAATTCTTAATGCCTCTGTTGAAGAGAAGACAGCTGTCTATAATAGCCATCATATGAGATTATTTAATTTATAATCTTTGCATTTTGTGCTTGTCCACTTTTTTTTTTTGGCTTGAATTTTTTTGGCTTGAATTTTTACATTTTTCATTCTCAGTTACTGTTCATATAGTTCTCTCTTTTTTTCTCCTTAATTTTGCACTTCTTTTCTATAAACGCTTTTCCTACTCTCTATTTCACCTCTCTTTTTACCTGTCTTACATGCATCTGTGAAAGACCACTGGAGAGACCTTGTAAATAATGAAATCTGATCTGACTTTCATAAAATTATGTGGATGCATTGTTAGGTGATGCTGGATAATGATCGTGCCCCTTTTGCACAGCCTTTGGAATAGATTAGGCAATGCAAAGGATTTGACCTTGACCTGACTACCTGAATGGCAGTGATTACGTATAGATATTGCTTGTTCTAAGAATCATGCAAAATAGATGTGCCAGACTATGTTCTCACTCACTGTTGAGTAGCTGTTTGGGGATAATTTATTCTTGAGATGACAGAATGCAGTTTACAAATTGTATCCTGTATACCTAATGAGACAATTATTTCAGGAGAGTCTGAGCTATCCAGCAAAATTGACAGAGAGCAAACAGAAATCCTGTGCTGGAAAGGATGACCATGTTTATTTAATCTGACGGGGTCCTGGTTAGGCTGTCATTTGCTTGCATGTAACTTTCACCAGTGGAAAATGAGGTCTCAAAAATTTGCCCCGAAAAATGTTTCAAGCCAGTTTTCCCAACACTGTTTACAAAATATTTGGATTTCCAGAAGATGTTGGTCTTCTCCGAATATTAACTTTGAAAGCAAGGGTAAGTAAACTGAGAATGGCTGGGGGGAGAGGGATAGGTCTGTCTTTCCTATGGTACGGTGAGAGTGCTGTCTCCCAAAGGAGGGAGACAGACAAGAGTTGAAATTCAAGTTGTAAGCAGAAATGCATTCCAGGGCACTGTAACATAGTGCATATATTTTAACACATTATTTTTAGTTTACAAATGTTTGTTAACAGGAGTGAGAAATATACTGTGCATATGAGACTGACGAGCAGGAATGAAACATTCTGTCTCCACTTGAAATAGTCTCCTTGTAATCCAAACAAACACACACACCTGCAAATTCCTCACAAGTCAGCCAGCTGAAGCTCAGGAGATGACTCACGTTGTGCTTGCCTGGAACACTTGCTAAGGTAGGCCTGTGTGGACTCGGCATTTCGTGCCGTGGGATGTTTAATAGCTGGGAGTAGCAATGTTGCAATGCAGCAATTTTAAGCAAGGACTTTCTTCATTCCAAACAACTGAAAAATATCTACCAGTAGTTTTAAAAAAAAAACAAACACCCCATAAATACAGTTCAACATGGGCTGGGGCGGAGGGAGAATTTAAACACCACTGCAGCTCTGGATGGGATGTTTACTGCATCGACTGCTCTTCTCAGGGTCTCTTCAGTAATGCTGTGGGTTAATTGCTGTGCGGCAGCCCTTAATCAGGAAATGTTCCTGAATGAGATCAGCACTGGTTTTGACCATAAAACACAAGTATCAACATTAATAATGTCAAATAATGTGTATTAGTCTTTAAACAGTCAGCTTCCAAGAAGTGTCCAGCTGATATTTTTGTGTGGAAGTGGGACTGGAAAAGAAACCACTATACCGTATGATACCATGAGTTGCTATTGGGTGCAGAACCCAATGCATATGGAAATGTACAGCTCAAAAACATAGCAGTGAAAACTAAGAAGGGACTCACAGTTCTATATCTTTGCCCTTTTTTGCTGTAATTTGATATAGTTACTCAGTTTCAAAGGATAGTAGTAGTCTGTAATTACTCTTTAAAATGACATCTATTTTTAGTAGGTTTGAATTATTGAGAACATCGGAATGGTTTGAGGACACGTTGTTCCGTGAGCAGCAGACATGTCAGTGCTGTGTGTCAGGATGAGAGAGGGTGGGAGGTGCCTTTGCCACCACTCTCTGGGAAATGCAGGGCTGAACCAGGACAGACGGGCACAGTCATATTGACAGAGCAGGAACCAACTGCAGTCTCTGACTGAGACTTCAGATGGGCCATGAAATCCTGACCGTTGTGAGTTTTGGTCCTCTGACTAATAATTCTGTCTGGATGGCCAGTAGTCATGAAGTATTTACTTGAAGTCTAAGTGTTGAAGAGAGTGCTGAAACTGCATTTCACATAAAAAATATTTAAATCAGTGCTAATTTGTGCATTGTCTCAGTGAAAACTAGGATTTTACCATGCATTTTATCAGAATGACACTAGGTAGGACATAGTCATTACTTTCTCAAATATCTCCTTTGATTTCTTTGGTGACGTTAGGGTCTTCAAAGAAAGGGAGAAGGGAAGATGGTTGTCCTTGATGCTTTCTCCTGGAAATGAACTCAAACCTAGACTGAAGTTTGGAGCTGATGCTCTACTTGGTCCTTCCTTTTCTTCAGAAGCATACAATAGGGTAGGAAATATTTCCTTTGCTTTTCTGTTTATTTTTGTTCCCATAGGTACAAGTGCTTTGCAAGTATCTTAGGGAGGTGCTCTGTGCTGTGAGATGAAATTCAGAGGGACCTGGACAGGTGTGAGAGGTGGGCCCATGTGAACCTTATGAAGTTCAACAAATCCAAGTACAAGGTCCTGCACCTGGGTCAGGGCAATCCCAAGCACGAGTACAGGCTGGGTGGAGAATGGGTTGAGAGCAGCCCTGAAGGGAAGGACTTGGGGGTGTTGACGAATGAGAAGCTCATTGTGATGTGCACTTGCAGACCAGAAAGCCATCTGTGTCCTGGGCTGCATCAAAAACAGCATGACCAGCAGGGCAAGGGAGGGGATTCTGCCCCTTTGCTGTGGTGAGTCCTCACCTGCAATACTCATCCAACTCCGGGGCCCCCAACATAAGGAGGACATGTCCCTGCTGGAATAAGTCCAGAGGAGGGCTACAAGGATGATGAAAGGGCTGGACCACCTCTCCTGTGAAGGCAGGCTGAGAGAATTGGGGCTGTTCAGCTGGGAGAAGAGAAGATTCTGGGAGACCTTATAGCACCTTCCAGTACCTAAGGGGGCTACAAGAAGACTGAAGAGGGCTTTTTACAAGGACATGTAGTGATAGAACAAGGGGGAATGGCTCTAAATTGAAAGAGGGTAGATTTAGATTGGACACAAAGAAGAAATTCTTTATGGTGAGGGTTATGAGACACTGGAACAAAGAAGACATTCTCTCCTGTGAAGGTGGTAAGACACTGGAACAAGTTGTCCAGAGAAGTGGTGGATGCCCCATCCCTGGAAGTGTTCAAGGCCAGGCTGGATTGGGCTCTGAGTAACATGGTCTAGTGGAAGGTGTCCCTGCCCATGTCAGGGATATTGACTGCATTTGATCTTAAGGTTCCTTCCAACCTGTACCATCCTATGGCTCTATTTCATAAATCATTTCAACATGCAGAAGACTCAGATAGGAGTCCTGCTCTTTTTGTCCCTTCTGTGCCAACAATATATATCTCAGAAATTGTGTTCAAGGTTATAAAGAACATATACATGTCAATCTTAATTGCATTTTCTCTGTGATCTTTGACTGCATTTGAAAGGCTTAATCAGAGAATTGTGTTAAAGAAAACAAGATCTAGCTTAGCAAAATCAAGGTTCCAAATTTGATCTTCTCTGCATAGTGGAAAAAAAATAATCAAAGGCAAACAAAAAAGGGTAACATGCTAGCAAAAAAAAAACAAAAACCAATCTTATTCCCCTAAATGGAATCTTAGTATATCTGTATTTTGAAACAAATTAAAATGTTATTGTCCACTTCTGTTTCTGCAACATGGCTGCACAAGATATGGGGTCAAAAAGCAAATCCGCTCCAATTGCCTAATGGGACAGAAGTAGTTGCTGAATGCTGGCCTGACCTAAATGGAACTGAAGGATTTTCACCAATCTTTCATCCTTTTGTATTTTCTAAGGTTAATCTTCCTTTCTTTACGATTCCTTCACTAGGCTGCAGCTGGGAGAACAAGAGGTACAGCTGAACTCGGAGCATCTTTCCATGCCTATCTGATAAGGAGGTGGTTTGCTTGAGGCTAGAGCTAAATGACCTGTTCATAATCAATGTTTTTCAATTAATTTAATCTTTTTTCTTGCACATCAGTTTGCCGTGAAGAGACCAGATTATATAAATACATTCCTTGTCTAATGTCATTTTATGAATGCTTCAAGAGAAAATAAAGTAACTGCCTTTGTATTGCTAGAAAACTGTCACTTCAAGACTATTTGCCACTCATTATGGCATCACTGCTGCAAATACAACAAAGCAGATGAGCTTGTCAGGACCACTCTGAAGTAATCCCCTGGAGATGACAGAGCAACAGGTAGCATCTACTTTGGAAGTAAGTTTTTGAGCTTACTAACCAGCTAAGTTGGTTCAAATTTTCTCTAAACTTCAAACTAGAGATGGATGATGCACCCACCCTGTTGCATTTTTCATGTATATGTTAGCATGAAATACAGTTAGAGCAGAAGTTAGAGCAGAGCTGCATCCCTTTGTCCTTTCCCCTTTTCCTAACAAACCACCAAAGCAGAGATGTTAAAGGTGTGAGTTGGAGGGATAAGACGCTCTAGCTCATGTTCCATCCCGCCAGTACAATCAAGTGTGCTGCAGAGAGGCATATTGTCAGGAGAAGAGACTTCTCAGGATCCTCAGCCCCCATACAGGAGAGTCGTGTGATATATGAAACTTTGATGGAGGGGACTGCAGCTTTCACAAAATATTCAGAGTATCATTTAGCAGCAGGCTTGATTTGTTTGCAATAGATTGTTTTACACAAGTTAAGCAGATGTAATGACAAATAGCATCAGGAAAGCAAAATACCTGAAACCACAATGCAGCCAGTGTTGGTTTGCTGTGCTGCTGCATGGATTTCCCCCATTACCTGCTCAGTTCTGCAGATGAGGGCTTTAGCTGCTTCTTCCCAGTGGCCACTCAGATTAAAAGCCTGAGCTCTGTGACATATGGCTGCTCCAGTCACAGTGGATCTCTTGGCTTGTTTCCAATATGCTGTAACTTCAATTTACCAGAATGGCCCTTATAGATGTCCAATTAAAATTATAGAATGGCCCTTATAGATGTCCCATTTTTATCGGGGAAAATGCTTTTCCAGTGGTACTGTATGCCACTGAATAGAATTCAAAAATCACTTTGTCTGTTATGACTTTTATTTTCATAAAGAATGCAAACATGAAATACTTAATGTGATGTCCTAATTAATGCAAATATGCCAAACCCCTTTATTTTCCAGAGAAAATTATATTACGCTGTTACATTTCCCCAATTCATGGCTGCATATTTTATATACTGTAACCATGGTTACTGTGTCATTAAAGTCTATTCAGATGGAGTTGGGCATAGCATCAAGCTATCACAGAGAATGATTGCTTTCGTAAATTTAAAAGAAGCTCTGCAGCTAATTACTGTGAGTTTGTGTAAATTGGACCAATGGAGAGCATGAAATTTGGAACAAATTATTGTGGAGTCTGAAGCAAATGGAGAATAATTTTATTTGATTTAGGAACTTGCCTTCTGTATCACAAGCCTCTTAAACTTTTAGTTGTGTAAAGCTGAAGCCACACACTGGCACACCACTGATACAGGAGCACAGACATCCCTGTCTGAACTGGGAGGTGAATGGTCTTAAATGGAAAGTACTGGCCATGGGCAGAAAGCTGGGGAAGGGGCGGAGCATGCCTGGGCTGTTCTGATTTTGCATTGTTAGGAAATTTTAGAACCAAATTCAATTGCTTGGGAATTTTTTCAAGCTATCTCTTACCTGCCAATTAAGTATATGTTTCCTCCATGTTGAGCACTATATATTTGGAGAGTGGGGCTCTCTCTTCTCTCCTTTGCTGCCCAGAACTGTAGTAGCAGATACAAAGTAGGATCTTGCCATTACACTTTTCCTTAATCTTTCTTCAAATACTGATATCCTTATCAGAAAGCAACATATCCATGGCCATGTAGATGCCTAGCAGCCTTTGTACTGTATGGAAAGATCAATCTAACAGTTGAATATCCTCCTACTTTGGATGCTACTAATCACTTTTCCAGCTTGCCCTCCAAACTTTACAATAGCTGCATGATTTGTGGCATCCTTATATGTCAATAAGAATTTCCCATTCCTCCCTATACCTCTGTGCTGGGCAAACAATTGGGGGTTTTTTGTTTCACCAGCCTTTGAAAACTTTGCCTGGGCCACTGCCAAAGCAGTGAGTGTCAGCACAGAAGGGAGGGTATGTGGGGTCATGGCTCACAGCAGCAGAGCAGCTGATGGCTTTTCTTTGTCCTGTCTCTGCCACTGTACTGCCACACACCCTCCATCTGCCAACAGCCAGGGGTGGTGAATTTCCTGAGTTTCATCTCTTATAATATTTTGCAGATATTAATAACTAAGCTTACTACTCCTCATGGACTTAGAAAACCTAGTACTGTCCTGATCCGAGCCAGTGTTTGCTTTGTATTGTGTTGCTTGTGTAACGCTGGGATACAGCAGGTGTTCTTCCTTCTCTCAGAGAATGAGCAGAAAATCAACAGCACCTTCTCCAGATGACAGTGAGCACAAACTATATAAAGTCCTGTAAAAACCTCCTGTCCCAATCACTCATCTTCCCCATATTTTGAATTCTAACACAGGAGCTGTGGAAGGAATCACATTATCCTCAAGCAGCTTCAGGGAACACACTTCCACAGATGAGTGGGAAAAAAACCTATTATAAATCCTGAGCAGTCACCAACAATCCCTGTCTATTCATCATTATACTGTTTTATCCCTAAAAGCAGCTCTGCACAACCTGGCTCTCAGTACCCAGCATGACAGACTTGGCCAGAGAAGATGCAAAACCTGGGTTTCCCATTGACCACTGCCAGTTTGGCCAGTCAGAGGCTGGTGCAAGCAGGCCTCAGACAAACAGCTGCTAAAGTAGGGGTGAAAAATTATTCCTACCAGTGCTAAAAGACACAGAGTCTCACAGTAGCCTTTTTGTAACAAATAATTAGGCTGTTTTGATTTCAGTACTGTTAATTGAATAAGACCAATAGCATGACACAGCCCGATGTGTGTGAGTCCATTCTCCCTGACCTGATCACCAACAGGGTTGCAATTTTGAGGTTCAGACTCTCTGCTAACCTTTTCTCCACTAAGTGGTCCTTCCTTCTTTATTTTTTCTGCATCTGTTCGCTTATCAAATTTATCAGCAGGATACCTGAACCCTTACCTAGGATAATACCCCGTCAGGAGGTAGGTAATGGCATGGTGTAGTATAACACTGGTATGTAGCAATGAGGCAATGACATATCTAGGCGGTATGTCAGGAACATTGTATTTATCTTTCTGTGGTATTTTTGCATCATTTTGGAAAAGGCCAAGTATGCCTGTAATGATGTGGTGTTGTCAGAGAACATTTCAAAACCTATTTTGCACTCAGAGGGTTAACAATGGGAGAGACAAGCACTTCAACATCACCAGCAGCAGGTGATCCTGCACCTCCTCATTTGCAATAGTTCAGCAAAACCAGCCTCCAACCCTGTTTAGAAGGTGTGGGCATCCCCAGTATGCTCAGAGCTCTGTTTTCCTCTCTTATTTTGTTCCCTGGCACAGTCTGAACTACTCACTAGTAATTCAGTGTGGAAACACACTCCATCTCGGTTAAAAGCCTTAGAAGCAAACATGAGACACATATCTGTGGGGGGAAACATAGAAAAACTGCCCTCCTGGCAAATGTGGTAAGCACATAATCCTCCATGTGATAGGGGCTTGCAGCAAGCACAATGCAACAGAACTCCAGAGCACTCCACTTGCTACCTCAGTCTCCTGCTTTTTTTTCATGGCTTCTACTTAACCCACATCACATTTCGCATTAAGTTAGTAAATGCTCATCTCAGAGAATCCCTGGCATTTTTTTTAACGTTTCCAAAAATAAAGCATGGCCAGAGGGTTCCTGTTATGTAACATAAATATTTTATTATCTTCCACATTACTGACTTGTGGGAAAATAATCTTTGGCCTCATTCATTAGATGGCCTTGAAAAATATGATGCCATACTGCACAGGTTGTCCTTCTGCATAACCATGGAATATTGCATTATGTATACCTAACCTTTTTCCAAGTTGGTGCTTGAAAAAACAAGAAAAATGAAAGTCTACTTCTTACACCAACTCCTATTGCTTTTTATCCAAAAATAATTGCGCCTGACAATGTATTTTTACTGCATCATGGGCATTATTTTTTTTATTTTCCAGCAATACAAAATTGTAATTTCTGCTAGATTCGTCATTCCATACCCCAGAGGTGTAAAAATTAAATTACAAATCCTGCAGGTCTTGGTCTACCCAGGCTAAATGCTGTGCCATAGAGAGCTCTGCTGGGCTTTGCCAGGTTGCTGCACAGATGTAGCTGCTTGTGTGTTGGAGCATATGCAATGAGCCACAGTGCTACAGCCACTGGGCTTACCAACAGAGGGGCATCTCCATGCTTTTATTGGTATGATGGTTCTCAGTTCTGGACTGTGCTGGTTTTGGCAGCAATGCAGTTAATTTTCTTCATAGTAGCTGGTATGAGGCTATGCTTTGGATTTGTGCTGAAGACAGTGTTGATAATTCAGGGATGTTTTTGTTATGGCTGAGCAGGGCTTACACACCACCAAGGCCTTTTCTGCCTCTCATCCCACTCCACCAGTGAGGAGACTGAGGATTCACAAGACGTTGGGAGAGAACATGGCCAGGACAGCTGATCCCAACTAACTCAAGGGATATTCCAAACCATATGGCTTCATGCTTAGCACATAAAGCTGGGGGAAGAAGGAGAAAGGGGAAGACATTTGGTGTTTGTCACCATTACAAATGATGGAGACCTGCTTTCCTGAGGATGGCTGGACACCTGCTTGTCCATGGGAGGTGGTGAATCACTTCCTTGTTTTGCTTTGCTTGTGTGCGTGGCTTTGACTTTACCCAGTTGAACCGACTTTATCTCAAACCCCAAGTTTTATCGCTTTTTGCCTTTTGGGGAGCTGAAGGGAGAGGAGGATGAGGAACCTGGAAACACACAGTGCCTTTGCATGGACTCAAACCTTTCTTCATGAAGTTCAGGCAGATTTGGGGCTGAAGAGGGAATGAATACACATCACAGCCCAGGCTGCCAGCAGTCATCATATTTTCTGTTTTTCCTTCCCACTGCATGGGAGCTTTGAGAAGCAGTCACCAAGCAGTGCCTTGCAGCTTGTTCTTGACATCAGACTAGAGAAATTACCTGTGCATTAGTGAGTAAACTGCCATCTTTGCAAACATACCAGGCTTAACCAATACAAGCAGAGGTAACAAGCAGGACGCCCTTACTTGGCTGCAAGAGACACATTTTCCAGGAATTAGGAACAGATAAGGCTACTGGATAGTCAGCCTCTCCCAGAATCATCTTCCTCAAATTTCCTCTGCACATAATTTGGCAACTGCTCTATTTCTACAGGATTTTCAATTGTGTGGAAATTCTTCCCTGAGTGTCTGGGCCTCTAGCTGTGCATTAAGCAGTTGTACAAAGTGCTCACACAACAGGCCGGACATGTCCATCAAGGGCCACCACACATCCAGAAATCCTCAGTGCATCCACAGCATCAGCATTCAGTACATGTGCTGCTGGGTTGACCTTCTCTAAAGGGCACATGTGCTTTTTAGTCTTATGCAAAAGGCTCAGGATGTCTCTAACATCAAGGGCCAGACAGAGGAAAACCTAACTAGGCTATGCAGCAATCCAGCCTGGGGCTTGCTGCAGAGAGAGCCAGAGGGGAGGGGGTTATCACTGCAGAGTCAGCCACATAAAAAAAAACATACCAAGATGTATAAGAAAACGTGCCTCATTAAACACTTCATGCACCTACCAGGAAGCACCCAACACAGTCCTCAATGTTCAAGCACTACTTGAGATCAGGTCAGCCTGGCATAGTGAAGCTCTCCATTTAGTAGATATCAGGACTATTTAAAGTTTGTTAACATTTACAGTTGACTTCATTTTTATTTTGAATTACATACCAGAGATACCAGTAATATTTTGGCATTCTTGCCAAATAAAACTTTTAATATTTACAGACTTTGAACATGCCAGCTGGCTGATGCTAAGAGTTTGAGTTCACTTCAAAACAAAATTATTGGAACCATTTACATGTCTCATTGACAGTTTACTTTAGCTTTCATTTCCAAGACACCAACATTAGCATCCATGATTTATTTTGCAGTCTTCTGTGGGAAAAAGGAAAGCTCTCACCTCTGTAGTGATGCTAACGTTTATATGAATCGGCCAGTAACCACTTGGATCTAAGAGCTGCATGTCATGTTTTAAACAGGATGCAGTTGAGCTCCCAGTCACAAAATCAGTAGATTGGGCCATCCAGGAAATGCACGTGATAGACCACCAACCACAAGCCGATGCTCCAAAAAGTTTTGGTCCATGGATTAGGCAATGCCATGAAACATTCTCATTGGCAAATTTTATCTGTTGATGTTAGAACCCTGCTTCTTTTCCCAAAAGGATTAAATGACATAGCATAGCATCTGTTCTTGTGCTCTTTTTTTGCCAGCTTTTAGCCCCAAATCTTCCTCCTTCTTTAGGTTTTTCAGAAACCCAAGCATTGAACCCTGATTCTGTGCCTGGGTTTCCTCATCTATGCTGTGTCACTTTGAGCTTTTTTATTCCTAGTCCCCACATTACTTCAGACAATTCTCCTTCAAGATCACACATGTTCATGTTTTGAGTGTCCCTCAGTTTTGAATGGTGGCATGAGCTTGTGTGGATTCTGCCGATGCTGGTTAAAAACACCTGTCCGCCATTTAAGACAGCTCTAAGAAAGGAAGCTGCTGGTTTGCTCTACCTGTAATATCGTTACATTCAACACAATTGCCACTAATTGCAATGAAAGAATGATTTAATTCATTTGTTTGCAAACTACTGTGTATGATGGTGCTTTCAGAAGGGAGTAATGGGCAGCAGGAGGAAGGTGATTGTTCTTTATGCATGACAGCAGAAACCAACCCTCTGTGATGGGGGGATGGTGCTTCCACAGGGAATGATGAATATGGCCCCATGGGAGGAGCCTCCACATCACTTGGGGTTTTGGTGTATTCTTCCTCTGGATCTTCGTGGTGCTCTAGATGACCAATTCCTGCTGCAATTCAGCAGTAGGACTGTGTGTTTTGCTCAGCAAACGTAGTGCCATGAGGTCCAGCCAACCCCACAGGAGTTTGTCCAAGAGCTCCCTCCCAGTCAGGACCTGTTCATGCTGTCAGCTGGGCTGGGGTGAACACACCGCCATCAGCCACTGCTCAGCTGCAGCTGGGCTGAAGGAGACTTTAACCTCTTTACGACAGGAAGCGAAGGTGCTGTTTGAACTCACACCACGACAGTGTGACAGTGACAGTGCTGCTTTCAGCAGAACACACATTGACCCTACCACCAAGAACAGCACAGCGATATAATGTAGGCAGGTCGCACCTTTCCTGGGCGTTGTGAGGAGACCAATGCTGGTTACAGTAGCCCAGAAGGAGTACTACATCACCTGCACTTAACCTTTTCCAGGGTACAACATGACCAGGTTACATTTGCACCACAACCTGCTCTGGAGCAGCCTCTGCTCCTTGGGCTCTTGTGAGGGTGAGTCTGATCTAGCAGAACTTCAGTCCCCACAACTGGGAGAAATCCCTCAATCACTGTGGTTGAGAGATACTCACATCTGAGAGATGGGAAGGGCATTAGTGGACAGAGTAATACAAAGAGAAGGGAACAGTTTCACCACGCATGTCCCCACACAGTGGCAGAACAAGTCTTAGGAGAGCCATGTACTTCACATTCTCATCAACCCCACTGATGACCACCTCTAATGGGCATAGGACAGTCTCAGATCTGGTATCAAAAGAATAATATTTCGTCCCCCTGATGCTTGCAGACAATTTTGGGCTACAACTATTTTCTGGACAGCCACAACACAGCAGAATTCTAGATAATGCTTCCCTTCCTTATCTACCTCAAGAAAAGAAGTGAGTCTGAAGATCCCTTGCATTCCCACATAGGCACTTATGAGGGCTGTTGTAATTCTGATGACAATTTTAGGACCTTCCTCTGCAAAGAGTACTTTTTACTCTGTCTATCTTGCTGAAATTTCAGCACACACTGTCTGTATACCTTAGTAGCAATGCTGAAAGTTCAGATCTCTTCAAATACAAAGGCATGTATTCAGGGTATTAATTTATATTTCTTTATTCCTGTTTGCACTGTCAACTCCTGAAAATAAAAAAAAAGCTGCTTGAATCTTGACTTAATAAGTGAAGAAAAATAGTTGTGTTCCTGTGGCCTCAAAAATCCTCTGAATGTATATCTAGAATGGCTTGTAAAGACCCTAAGTAGAGTTTCTTTGGCACATAGCAACTACTATTGCTGATGTCTTGGGGAAATATCTGGAAGTTATATTAAAGGAAGCAAAGAAAAGGTGGAGGAGGAAGCCGTGTGTGAAAACATTCTTTCCCTCATCCATATCTGAATGTTCCCAGTCAACAAGCTCTCAAGTCTACACTTGAACTGTGCATCAAAAGAAGCAGCCAATGTGTATTCTCTTGTCAAGCTCATTTCAAACTGATGCATAACAGCCATGTACTAGCCGAGGTCATTTCAAAGGTGTTTACTTTGACTGCAAACTAAATTTGTCTCTCTTCACTCAGATATAAAGTCTGTAAAATTTGTGAACCAAACATTGTAAGGCAAAGGTCTGACTTGAAGCTGTTGCTCACACTAGAGCTGGGAGCATGAAACAGCTGCATAACAGTGATATTTCCCTGGAAATGCTGACCATGACTATACAGTGAAGACCAATTCATAGGCAAGGCCTTGGGAAATGTGTCTGTGGCAAGTTAATGGCTCCCGTGGCTGTACTGGAGCCTCTGTGAGGGTTGCCCTACCTGTCCATAGGTGGCACTCAGTGCCTGGCCTGACACCTTCACCTATCTCTTCTGACTTGGCTTCCTGTTGCTGCCCATCAGCACACACAGCAATGGACTCCTCCTAGAAGAGAGAGCCCTGACACAGCCTGCTGCCAAGGCAAATGAGATCTGAAGCAGCCTGAAAATAATCTTGGGCATATACTTTCTTAAGCTGGATCTGAGATTGCTCTCAGCTTTGGCATCCCCTGGGAGCAGCCAGCTTCAGGTACAGCAGGTCCCAGCTGGAGCACCTCATATTCTTAGGAGGTGCAGACTTGTTCTGTGCTTCTGACACACCATTTGCAAAAGGTGTCTCACAGTCCATGGCAGCTGTTAGGTGGCCAAAGGATATGGACCATGCCCCTACAGGCTGGAAGCACTCAGGGGTATCAAACTCTGTGCAGGACTGGCACAGGCAGCTGTCTGGACAGACTAGCTTCTGCCAGTACCAGTGGATCCTAAGCACCTAATCAGAAGCAAACACAACACTGCTGTTTTTTCTGAGCCTGTCTTGGTCCTGTGTATTTGGTTTATTTTCTTTTGTTCTTGTGCGCCACATAAAATGAATTTTACTTCGTTCAACCATCTGGAACTTTTAGCATCCATTTCTAGTGTTATCAGCATTGTCTGCATGGCTCCTTTAGCAGGCAAATATTTTTCCAAATTGCTTGAACTTTCATTTGCTGTTACTGTGATCATAGGAATAACAAATTAACAACAGAACGATACTCCCTGTGTAAATAAGGACAGTCATCTTCAAATCATCTAATATGTTCCACATTATGACATTTTCATGTTTTGCAACATGAAAACAAAACAGCACCAAACTTACCTTAATGCTGCTAACGGAAAACAAAATGAGTTCTTTGTAGATCACTACTATGTTCTTGACATTTCTGACTAAATACAGTATAGGACTACATTTCCACTGTTGGACTGCAGCTGCCTGTGTCTAATCAAGCAAGAAGTTAACCTTGAATACCAAACACAAAATCTATAAACTAAAAGCTAGAACTAACTTGATTCCATGAAGGTCACAGATTTTAAATAGAATAGAGCAAATCCATCTGAAAATGAAACATTCTGCATTATTCCACATGTATAGGCTTATGTCTTTGATACAGGATTTTCAAACTGCTTATTAACCCTTTAAAAAAATTGTTTTAAGTAGTAAAAACTTTTAGTCAAAACTGGCAGTGCTTATTCAGGGTTTAGTCAAGCCAGGACAGCACCCCAGGGCAAAGATGTCATTGGACCTATGCAGCCAGGAAGAAGGAAACGAGAGTCTTTCCTCCTCCCTTGTGTGAGCGCAGGGGTTAGTGTAATTCAATTCCTTCTGCTCCAGTAAATGGTGAAGAGGATGCAGAAGAAATTTGGCTCTGCAACATGGGAAGGTGAGAGCAGATTCCCGTTGACCAAAGGGAGTACAAAGGCCCAGATCATTGCATACATGGAATGTTGTACTCGCTCGGTTTGCTCCATGCCTATGGAAAGAGCTCACCTCTCCTTTCCACTCTGCCCACAATAGTGCTCTCAGCCACCTTTCATCATCCCGTGAACATGAGAGGAAATTCTGATTGAGAAAACACTGTCAACTCAGGTCTTCTGAGATTCATAGGATAAGATTCAAAGGATATACTTAACAGCACTTTCATTTCTTTTTCCAGAACCTCAATTACAGACCAAATATTTACTGTTCCTCTTCAGAAAAATGTGAGGACATTTGAGATGCTGCACTCTGGTTTGCAAGGACTTACTATGTTACCAGCATATATTCTTTAATCACAGAGCAGTTAGCACTCAGCCACAGATAACACATTACAGTGTCCAGGTTCATCTCTAGACAGTGACATCTGCATCTAAATTTAGGTGTCTGAGCTCAGTCAGTCATTTCAGTCAGCAGAGCTCTGGGCTCAGTGTGTGTGCCTGTACATCAGGGTTCAGGGGTCTTCAGTGGAGCATCACAGACATCCGCATGGAGCTGGTGGATGTGGCCCAAAACCTGCACACCCTGAAGAGGCAGACTCTGGATTTGGCACCAGATGGCACTGGACGCTGCAGCAAGCCCCCCCCTCCACTCCCTGCCCCCTACCTTTCTCATGGGCAGTGCTGGAAGCTTCAGAGAAAAGCACAGTCTTTGGTAGGCAGCTTGTTTCCTTCTTCCACCTCTGCTGTGCTGTATGGGAGAGGGGAATTTCTCTCTTAATCCACTTAGCAACCAATTTAACACCCTCAAATGTAATGTGTTGTGGCCCATTGAATTTCCTCCTTGGAGCTGTAGCTGCCGGCCTTGCTTTTATTCTCACATGGAGCCTCATATTTCAATGAAGGTTCCTATGCTACTTGTCACAATTTCATCTCCCAGGCAGCTCCACAGAGAGCCTTGTGCTAAACCTCAGTCACTGGGATTTATTATAATGCTGTTATCATAAGGGAAATATGAAACTGCCGTCCAAGTAAATTAGAGGCATGATAGGATCCTGGGCATTGGGGAGGAGCTGTATTCACGTGAGAACTCAATGGATCAACAGCTACAAATGAGACCAGGTCTCATAGCCTGACTTGATGCCTGCGGTTCAGCATGTTGTTTTGTTTGTAGTCTTCATTACTAGTTCTCTACTTGGGAGCTTAACTGTGCACAGAGCTAAAGGAAATATTTAACTGGAATTTTCCATTTTAAGATTGGTTTCATTTTTTTTATGCCTGAGTAAATTATGTTTTGGTAAGTTATTTTGGTTTTCAGAAGAAGATGCTTTTAACAGAAGTATAATTTTATGTATTGTGAGTCTTCTCTCCTCCCTGAGCCATTCTTTGTTGGACTCCATCTTTGCACAGCTCTTTCTATATATAAAATTTCACAAATAATTGCTTTAATTTTTGTTCCCACAGAAAGAATGTTTTATGGCAATCTGGAACAGAACGTTGCCTTTTCTGATGACCTTAAATTTCTTATGGGTGACAGTGGAAGAAGCTAAAGAACAATTTGTCTCTGCATGTGAGTCAATTAACACTTCAAAGGCCTGAACACTCTGTCTCTCTGTGCCCCCTTCTACAGACAAGATCCCTTGCACTGTTTATCCCATCCCCTACCAGTGGTTACCCATCTAGATTGGCCCTTTTTAGAATAAAATGGCAATCTTTCAGACAAAACAGGGTGTATAAGAATTGGAGGTAATTTTCTGGTCATGCTTGAGACAGTGTTCTTCTCTTAAAGTCATTGTCATTTTGATGGGCCTTTCCTTGAGTGACACCCTTTCAAGTACAGGGGAACTTGGCCATGCATTAGTGGTTTGCTGGCGTGCTCATTTTCTCTGGGAGTTTGTTCTTGGCAGAGGGAGGGCGCATCAGGAATCCCTGGTGAACACTTACAGTGTAACCTACCAAGAGGAAAATTTGGCTTATTATTAATTAGGAAATGTCTATGCCTGCAGCAGGGAAGTTGCATATTACCTGATTTTTTTTCCACTCCATTTGATTTAGTATTATCCTTATAAGATATAATCTTTCTTTTAATGCTGTTAAACTCTTGACCTCAATATTTTGTAAAAATGAGTGTCACAGTTTAATTATACATTGTGAAAGACAAGACATTAATTTTTAATCCTTTTCTTTTGGTTAGGAGTGTTCCTGGCTGGCCACAGTGTGCATGAACATTTGAAAATAATCTCTTGAACAACCTTTTCGCAAAAGTTATGCCAACACTTGTTACTTGATATCCTCCAAATTTTACCTCTGTGTTCATTAGGAAGTGTTCAGACACTGTAATATTGCAAGACAATGTACAACCTGCCCATGTAGCATCACTTTACACTTGCTAAGATTTTTGAAATTTTATCTTCGGCCAACCATGACTGAAGTGTTAATTGCTCAGACCCTGACTTCCTACAATCTAGTTGAATTTATTCTTCCTCTAACCTTCCCACAACTATTGTAATATTTATTTAGATATTTTAAAAGATATTAGAGAAAAGATAAGAGGATAAACCAAACTGAATGAACAAAATTGACAAACTGGGTTGTCAGTGACACTTTCTATCCTTCACCATCTGATTTCCCTGTGGTTTGTGGCGTAAACAAATTTTAATTGAGTGACAGATTGTTATTTTAGTACTGAAAATTCCTCTCAGTTTGGGAGAGAAAATGCTCTGATAATTCTTATTAAAATCAGTCTACAAATCATCAAGGCCAGAGGCCTTTTTTGATTGCATTTTTACAATAGCCATCTGGACTTCCTCTGGAGATTTGCACTTGAGCCTGGTCTCTATTTTTTACAGTCACTTTGCAGAAGCACACCCTGTCCAGAAAATCCAAGACCTCAGGTGCAGCTGAGCTAATGAATTACATGCAGTGATGTGCTTTGAGGGGTCTCTTAGGAACTCCTTGTTAGAATTCTACCATCAACCCAGAGGCAGGAGGGATAATATTTCTCCTCTACTGAGGTCCACCAGATTCCTGCTAAATCAGCACTGCCAGAGTTGACTTATCCTTCATGCTCCTAAAAACCATTTGAAGGAGAAATTGTTTTCCTCTGTAATTACTTGCTCTACTTAGACTGGAGCTGCAGCTTACCATAGGCACATATCCTTTACTTATTTTGTGATAAGACTGTTATTGACCTGTATTGACAGCACAGTGCTTGCAGAGCACAAGTGTGCAGAAGTTGTTTAGTGGTATCAATCACCTTAGCACTGGAAGCAGTCTCTCATCCCAGGGATTCCGCATTTGCAAGAAGAAGATATTAAATATTTTGGCAAGGGGATAATTAGACAGAAAGTGGCCTCTTTTGTCATTGCAGGACTAATCCTGAGGACCATTCACATCAAGGAAAAAATTCCCATTGAGTCTAGAAGGCCTGGACTGGGTGCCTGTAGACTCTCTGAAAGACAGCAAGTGCATCCATGGAAATGGCATATCATGGGGTGATGCACTCCATGTCATCCTCATCACAGCAGCTGTGTGTGCATTTTAACTCACCACAAATGCATAGCCATTGGAATTAGGTCAGCCTCAGTGAAGAGGGTTAAACTAGGTTAAATTTTACACATTTCCTGCAGGCTGAAAATTCTTGTGCTGACAGTAGTTGTGAATATAAGATATATGTTTTGTATATGTATATGAGATATGAGATATAGTGACTTCATGTGAGTCCAGAAAGACCTTCAGAAATGTCTAATGTCCTCCTAAGATGGGAACTCTCCAGCTGATTAAAGAGGTGTACATCCTAAAGACCAACTGGCCCCACAGTAGAAAGTGTCTAGTCATTTTGGAAGTTGGAAGGTTAAACCTGCATTATTTTTTTATTTTAGATTTTCATGCCATGATTTCAAAGTCAGTCTGAAATTGATTATTCTCTCAGTACTGTTTTTCCATCTTTTTTTTCCCTGTATTTTCAAGAGATGTTTTTGTTCTCCAGTCTTTCCCTTTCTGCTGTTGTCAGCTCTCTCTTTAAGAGACTTCTGTCCTGTAAGTTCTGACTGACTGAATCCCAGCTTCAGTCACCCAGGATTAGTATTGCTAGCTAGACTGCCTTCATTGTGTAGTGATGACCTGGAAGAAGGCATGTGCATACAAGGGATGAAGCTTTCCAATGGCACAAAGATGGCTGCAGGATTAGTCAATAGAATGAGGAAATAACTATGCCCAGAAGGCACCGAATAGAGCACCAGCCAAGGAAAGAGAAGTGCAAGCAGGAAATTGAGCAAGAGAAAAAATGTTAGGTTAAAACCTGGGGTAAGTAAACAGGGTGGAAAGATCAGGGGATTTGGATGCAAACTGGCAAGGAAAGCCCCATTCACTGAGAGGAATTCAGAGACCCAAGGGTGTTGCTTGGACACTTGGTCTGGGAAGAGCCCAGAATCCCAGAATAGGATTGACAGCATGGGATAGAGGAGGAATGAGGTGGAGAGACCACAAGCTAGACAACAGGAACAACAATGAGAACATGTCCAACACTGTGCTTTCTCTGTGGAATTAAACACCTCCCTTTTGCTCTGGGACAGAGTTCTGGCATCCATGACCAGAATTGCTGCCTTCACGTCAGCAGTTATGAGTCCTGGGCATGGATGCTGGAACATGCTGTTGGTTAACAAAACAATTTTATCCAAGCCATCCTGAAACCAAATATTTCATCTTCATTTTTGCTCAGTAGAAAAACAATTCTATTTTTTTCATGAAGTTGGTATTTTTAACATAAAAGGCTTTGATTTTGCCAAGAAAATATTTGTTACCAGATCATTCCTACTGGAGGTTACCACCCTGCTGGGGCTCAAATTGTTATTACAAACTTCTATCTGGCAGGTTATAGACTTGTTAGGTCACAGCTACAAATAAATACAGACTTCAAAACCGTATTTTTCTTGAGAATCAAATCCCCTCACACAGTTCTTTCCTGCAGTGTTTTCACAATGCATAATTTTCAGGCAGAATATAAGAGTGAGTAACAATTAAGCTCTTGTCTGTATGATACACACCTATTTTTGAGAATCTAGGTTAACTCGGATTGGGATGGACAACAAAGTACAACATTTATTACTATAGCCTGGCTGGCTTTGCATTCCGTGAGTGTCCAAGTGTGTTATCTGTTGAGACACACTAGGATTTTCCCAGTCTATATAACTATATTACCAGGTTCTTCCCTGTGTTAAATATATCTTAAATTAAATCATGTCCAAACTGGGGTCAGCAGGTTTTGTATGCTTGACTGGAGAAAATTAATGGCTGAGACCAATACAGGTGAGAGTCTGGAATCAGTGGGCAGTGAAGGGTGGGCATGAGGAACAGATTCATGCATGTCAGGCTTGTTTCAAGAAATCTATATCCCAATTTTCACAGCGTTAAAGGAATATTTGTTCTAGTTGCATGCGTCTTTACATTAAAGTGTTGCAAATAATTTGCAGTCTCAGTTATTTTTCAGGTCTATTTTTCTAGGCTAATATTGTGCTGTACAGCTTGGGAGGAGGTCTGTGCACTTTGCAGTTCACCCTATTTCCTGGGCCTTAGTTGTTGCTGGTCTTAATCAGTACCCTCCATGCTTGGCTGTCACACTCTATAAATACTGATTTAAAGCTATGTCATATCAAATAAAGTAAAAATAACTTGTTCAAGATCACGTTTAATCAAACAGAAGAAATTAGCTATAGGTTGGTTATTTGGACAGGTAATAATATCACTGATTTTTTGTCCTTCACTGTGGACATTAACAGGAATTCTCTTTTTAAAGACTATCCTCCAAACTGCTGCATTCATTATTGATTTTCTTTCTACAGTTGTTTAAACATCAATATCTAACCAACCGCTTAATAAAAATGCAGTTTGCTAGAAGTTATTTTTATCTTACTATTCTTAAGTAATTTATTTTATATCTCAGTTGCATGGAAAGGTAAAGAGTTCAGGGAGATAGAAAAAAAGCAAGTATCTGTGTTCTTGAATGTCTAACCTTTAGGATTAGAATTAGTCAAGATGTCTTTTACTTTCCTCTTTCACTTTCACTTCTCTATTGATATGAACAACTCAGACTCAAATGTACTGCAGGATATTTTGAAATGAACAAATAATGAGTGTTTATTCAAGAGGACGCAATGTCCGAAATTCATTCTGCAACAGATAAATGTTAACAAATATATTTTTAAATAGTTTTTTCCTGCCTTTCCACTGGCTTCAGATGAACCTTGTACATAAATGTTTTGCTGTGTGTTCTGTACAGGAAAGAAATCATTCCTGAAGGGCTTTTCCCTCTGTACCTTGCAGTTACATATTGACATTTAGACTTACGGGTCCTAATTAGCACAACTGATTTTCCTGTGGGAGTTAATGTAAATGATAGCAGAAAGAAAAAGTGTTGCTGCCTCTCAGCATTGCAGTCACTCTATCACAGAGCTATCTTAGTAAATCCTTTAATTATGGACAAGCTGTCAGGTTGCTTAATGCTTCCAAGTAGTCAAAAATGCAGAGCATTCAACATCTGGATGGCTCCTTCCTCCCAGATCACTCCCTTGCTCGGGTAGGAGTTACCACCCAAAGCCCCCCCCACATCTGTCAGATCCAGGCATGGTCCACAATAGCTTGTGGTCTTTTTTATCAAAAAGTATTGAAAGATGAAATACATCCAATTTATGCTAAACTCATGGGGTAAACGTATGTGCTATGGCATACAGGGAGTCCTGGGCACCAGGATTAAGCCAATTACAAAGGTTCATTGAGTACTACTATTTATAGCCATTCACAATAATCTTGGTAGACTACCTCAACACACCCACAAAAGGGAAGACAGGGGGAGAGAAGGAAGAGACAGATAAAATATTTCTTGAGGAAAAGTGCAACCAGGATGTAAAGCAGAAAAATCCTTGTCCCCACAGTACAATATTAAAATGTCCTCAGCAATGAAGAAACTTTAATCAATTGGTTGGACCAATGTTGAGAAGATGCAGTTTCCCAGAGATTAGTGGCAGTTTTTTTGCTTTCCTAAGTACAGTAGGATTTTATCTTTGAAATTGGCTTTACAAGTAGCTGTAGAGAGTCTCTGTGTACCTACTTAGGAGGTCAGAGTGCACTCAACAGAATCAAGCAGTGCTTTGCTGTCCCTACTCTCACCTATGCCCACAGCCTTGGGCTGACTGTAGCAAAGTTGACAAAACTGGCAGGCAGCAGGACAAGTGTAAGAAAACATTCTATTCATAACAAGAAATAATTGATCTGGTTCTCTCCAAGGACAAAGTCTAGGTTAATTCACCCTGCTTATCATTTGGATAATGCCTTCCCATATACGATTTCAGAAGGACGTGTTTTGAAGGAGAAGAATAACCTTTTGGTTTCAATCTTTCTACATCTATCTGAAAGGTTTCCCACTTTCATACTTCTAGGCATGCAGACTCACTGAAGGTAGGGATGTGACTGATAGTACTCAAGAGTACAGACAGGAAAGAGTTTTAAAGGCATTACTGAGGTAGGAAAGGGGCAAACTGAGAATCAGCAGTTAGTAACAATGTTCATACTCTGCCAGCCCTAACCCTTATTTTGTTAGCTGTAGCAATAATGGCTATTTTGTTATTTACAGCAAAACAAAACAAAGCAGATGAAAACAGAAAAAGGCATGCTTTTACGTGCCAGTTTTAATTTCTATTACGGGGAAGGAATGTCCCAGCAAGGTGAGCACCAGCATCTATCCTTTGCCTTAAGCTCTCAGTTTCACCTCTGCTGTCCTGTTTTATTTGCAACAAGTGATTTGCAACACAGTTTTATATCAAAGTACAGTGGAAGGATGCATCTGGGGACTCTGAGGAAGAGCAAGATCATTACAAATGGTCTGAAACCACCATTCATATATTTTCCTAAAGGTGCTTTAAGGAACATTAATAAAAAGAGAGGATTGCAAGTGGAGGTTTGGGTACTTGTCTTCTGTGTGGAGAAGGATCTGAAGGGTAAGGTCTCAGAAGTGAGCAGTTTAGTGGTTTTAAGAAAGCAGTTAATCATTGGTAAGGGTCTTTAATAATCTCAGTGGGATATTTTAGCACTTGCCAACTTTTTTTGTTTTTTCAGCTTTAATTTAATCTGAAATCAACCTAGTTAAAAGAGTACAATTCCCAGGAGTATGCACCATTATTAGAATAAAAATCTTCTCTGCTGGCATAAGGCAGTTTTGTATACCCTTCTTGAAAATAGTTAAAATTTTTCACAAACGTTATGTGTAAATAACTGGAGAAAACTGGCTTGAAAAGCAGAAACAACCTTTGTGGATAGCATAGATCTGAAGAGGGAGGTCACTGACCATAACACAGATATTGCCTCTGCTGAGATAACAGAAGTGGGCAGAGCTGAAAAAAAAATTTGCAAAGAGACATATGTAAGCAATTTTGGAATCCAACATCTTTTGGAATGCAGATGTGGATTTTTTTCAAATCTTTTTTATCTCTTTTAAAATATGTTTTGTCTCTATTTTTTTTTTAATAACTCCTGGGCTATTTGGTTATTTCACATTAATGGTTCCAGAAAAAATATAGTCCTGGAGATGGGCTAATAGAAGAACTTCTGAGGTAACATCCCTAACAGGTACTCAGATAAAAAGGTGACTTCTCATAGGTTAACAAATTGCTAGATGAATTTCCAGTGGTTTAGAAGTACACATGCAAAGTGATGTGCACGTCTTCTACTGAGGTTTAAGTTGAAATGCTTTATCTCATGCTTGTTATGGGCTAAGAGCATGCACACAGCTAGTCATTAAAGCCCATCATGCCTTTGCTGTGCTTCAGCCCTCAGCATCTGACAATGAGGACAGAAAATACGCTCACGTCTACCTGAAATGTGCACATATTGACGTCACGTATTGCCACCACAAAGCTCATAAAGTAGCTGTCATTGGGAATTACCATCAAATGGGGTCTGTCTTGTAGTAAAACATAATGTTTATAGAGCAAGAAAAAGATCATTTCTTAAGCCATACCTTTTCAAATCATTTTACTTTTATGAAAATTAACTGAAAGTAGTGTTAAGAAGAAGAAATGTAGGCAATGGTTGCAGAAAAACCAGCAAGAGTGCTTGAAAGCAGAAGAGAGAAGTCTAAGCTTTCAGTGTGAATCCTTAATAAAAGAGCCAGTATGATCATAGATGTGTCTACATATGTCAACACAGGAGCCATGGGTCTTGGGATTTTCCTCTGTCCATGGTCTTCCTGATTGGACTGAAACCGGAGTATATTTGTACAAATCAACACTTCACATTTCAGAGTGGATATTGAAGACTTAGAGGAGATACCAAAAAGAACAAAAATTGCCAAAGCCTTAGAGATATAACTTACAGTGATAACTGTAATAGGCTTAGCCAGTTTAGCTAATAAAAAAACCCCCAAACAACTGAGAAGATATGGGATTGAGTTTCTACTGACTAGTAAAAATAGAGGAGGGCAAAAAGGCAGAACTGCAGATAAAGCCAGAGAAATGCAAATTAGAAATTAGTAATTAAAATTTAACTGAGAGGGCGGTTAGGCCTTGGATCAAATTGCCAGGGGAAGTTATGGATTCTTCACTTCTTGATCCATCATGAAGGGCATCATTTGCTCAGTGAACTCAGCATGAAGACAACAGCAAAATCCATCAGAAAATTATCTGAATCTTTTTCCCCTCAAACTTAATATATGTGTAGTGGAAAGGAACTGAAAATGTGAGCAAAAGACAAACATTTGCAGCAAAGCAGGTCACACCAGGCCACTGGCAGTGGAATGGTAGTAGTATTATTTCTCCAACAGTTTTCCAATGTGAACAAACAGCTGAGATATCTCATTTTGCTCCATCCCCTTCCATGATCCACTCTCACCTTTCCCAGTCTCTTGGGTCCCAGAGGCTGATTGCTAAAGGAGGGAATAGTTATGCCCCAGAGAGACAGCTTGGTGGGGCTAGCAGGATGCATGTTGTCAGCCAAGGATTGCTCAAGGACTGTTTTGGGAAGATGAGCCCTCTCACTGCTTCTGGAAAGGAGGCTTAAGCATTTGGAAGAACTCATTTTCCTGCCAAAGATGATAAACCCATCAGAGAGCAAGGGATGCTTTCTGCAGGGAGAGGCTCACTGCAATGTTCCTTGTGGATGTCTTTGTCAAGTCTAAATTAATGGAGCTAACTATGCTGCAGGTTTTCAGGCAAAGCTTTGGAATCAACTTGAAGCTACCTGCAAGAGATAACAAGAGCCAAGAGCTAAGTAGCACAAACTGCTGGCACACCGGTGGGTGTGAAGACGACACTGAGCTGAGCCTGAGGGCACTGGCAGAGGGATCGGGGTAGGCCACAGCACGGAAGGCTCACGGCCCTATTCTCTCAGCACCCCCTTGTCTCAGAACCTCTCAGTGACTGGGATAGGGGTGCTGGAGATGGCTGCGCTGGCATCGCACTCAGGGTGAGATCTCCACTGCTGTTACCCTTCTGGATAATGTGCCGTTCCCATGCTTTGCGTGCAAGGAGCGAAATTCCTGCTGCTCTGTCACCCACAGCCCACGCCGGTCACGGCCAGCCATCGTCACGGCTGGGTGGGGGTAAATCTGCTGCCCACGCACACTGAAGAGGCATGGGGCCATGGCAGGCCGTGGTGCGTGCTGGTGGCTGGCGGCAGGCACACCTTACAGGGTGGTGGCAGCGGGCAGTGCTGGGCACATGTTATGGGGCTGTGGTGGGCAGCGGCAGGCGGTGGCGGGCAGCGACAGTCACATGTTACGGGGCGGCGGCGGGCGGTGGCACACGTTACAGGGCGGTGACAGGAGGGGTCGGGCACTCGTAACGGGGCGGTGACAGGAGGGGTCGGGCACTCGTAACGGGGCGGTGGCAGCACAGGGCCCCCGCTCGCCGCTCCCCGCCCAGCAGATGGCGCTCGCGCCGCGCGCTCCCGCCCCAGCCGCGATCCCTCAGGATCCCCGCGCGCTCCCCTCGGTCCCACCCCTCAGGATCCCCACGCGCTCCCCTCGGTCCCACTCCTCAGGATCCCCGCGCGCTCCCCTCGGTCCCACCCCTCAGGATCCCCGCGCGCTCCCCTCGGTCCCGTCGCGCAGGATCCTCACCGCGCTCCCCTGGGTCCCGTCGCGCAGGATCCTCACCGCGCTCCCCTGGGTTCCGTCCCGCAGGACCCCCGCGTGCTCCCTCGGCAGCCGCGGTCCCGTCCCGCAGGACCCCCGCGTGCTCCCTCGGCAGCCGCGGTCCCGTCCCGCAGGATCCCGCCGCCCGCCTGGCCCCCGCCGCCTCCCTGTCCCACGGCGCTGCCTGCAGGTGTCCGGGCTGCTCCCGCGGGTGCCGAGGGCCGCAGAGTGACCCGACACCCGCTCTCTGCAGGGCAAACGTCCGGCGCCCCGACCCCGGCCACCGCAGCCGAACGCCCGAGCGCCCGGAGCCCCCGGGCTCCGCGACAGCACCGCTGAACAGCATCGCTAAGGGTGGTGGCGAGTTTCAGTCTTCCAAGTCAAGCTGATAAAGTCACTTCTATCCCATAAACCTCCAATTTAATTAGAGCTACAGATGGGTTTTATTTTACCTCCAAGCAATTTAGCTTGGGGGACAAAGAAACAGGGTCTTCAGATAATAATCATCCTTCCAATGCACACAAGAGTGAAGCAGACAGTTCCCTCACAACAAGGTGAAAGGAAAGGGAAATAATGGTCCTTAAGTCATACAGTCCCCTCTACTCACAGGGATGCTCACACGTGGAAGTCCCAATAATCAGGGTGACTCCTTGGGTGCTATACTTGACTCTGGCTTGTTTTCCAGTCCACTGTCCCTCTGCTTACCGGCCCTTTCTCACTGCTGGATGTCATCGGCCCAGAGGTCCACAGCATGACTGATTATTTTCTCTCAAATTTCTCCATGCTTTTTCCTATCCTGACCCCACACCCCTGAAAGTACCTGCAAAACTACCTTATTGTCCTCTGATCAATCCTCACTTTCCTTAAAAGCTCTAATTTTTCCAAACACCTATGAAAAGTGCGACAATACGTAGACTGATGGTACCTTGGGATGATTTGCTAGTCACACTGAATAGTATTTTCTTATTGTTTCTTTGCACTTCCCATGTGTCTGGATCGATCGGTGTACTATTGTCTAAAATTTGAGTTATAAATTCTTTGGGAACACAATATTGCAGACATATCCCTGTTCCATATTTGCACACATTTTACAGAGTGGAGCTGTGGTCCATGAACAGTATTTTCGGGGCTACACTAATAAAAATGGTTGTTACTGATACTATGCTACCCAATACTGCAAATTTGTTCAATGCTTTTAATTATAAATTCCTTTTCTGGTTATTTATAACTTTGTGAATTTTTATACTGGGTGTCTGCCTATGTTTAGATTTTTTTTGGAAAGTTTCAACAAAAATGATTATGCTATTTCCCAGAAAAAAGATTATGAAAAAAAGACATTGTTTTGCCAATGTTAATGAATTGGTTGTAAGAAGTCTTTTTTGGAAATGCTAGCTACTCCATGCTTTGACTTGGAGGCTGGCAGGCTGGAGGCCTCCTGCTGCCAGACACATAAGCACTTGCCCATATTTGGGTGGGTTTTAAACCCTATTCTTTATTAATACGGTAGACTTTGGCAGATAAATTCCTCAAAATTTCTGTCTCTCCTGAGCATGTGCTAGCTTTTGCAAGCCAACTGCATTACCTCCACAGAGTAATTTATCCCTCCTGCATTTTTACCAACCCAGGATTTCCTCGCAGATGCTTTTGAAAGTCACAGCAACATGGCTTGTGACTGGTGCCTCCTGTGCCCACACACTGCCAGGTCAACAGAGAGCAAGAAATCATCTCACTTCAGGCAAAAAAAGACCAAGATCTCTGATATATGTCTAGAGAGGACCAAGAGCCTGAGCTGGAAAAGCATGGGAGCTGGTGAGTTTTCTCAAAAAGAAAATACAAGAAGAAACTTGTTGGACAAGGATGCCATAACCTAAAATCAGTAAGAACAGAAACTATATGAAAAACTGTAAGACTGGCAAGATCAGAACAGAACAAAGGGATGAAGAAACTTGCTGGCCACCTGAAAAGCCACAAAGAAGGACACAAAGTGCAAGGACATAGGTCACCTTTAGACACTATTGGGATGAAGAGGCAGTTACAAAAGTGAACAGAACAGATGAGAAGCCAGTCTGGATGAAGAGAGGCTGAGGGAGACATGACTGAGCACCCTAAGGAGATAATTAGGAATGGCAGTTAGTGAGAACTGGCTGGAGGAAAGGAAAGGCTGAAACAAGGATCTCAAGTGATGAAAAAAGTGGTTGGAAAGCAGACTCACTAGATACAGAACTGATTTGGAGAGACTGGGTGTGGAGTCATATCATGTACATGGAAGAAAAGAAGAGGAATGAAATTTGAAGAAAAAGCAGAAACAGGGGAGACTGTGGGTGGGAGCAGAAAGTTTAGTGTTATGCTGAATAATGTTTGAGTATGGGACCTCCTATGCAAAGAGACAGGAAAGAGAAGCTTTGCAATAAGAAAGGATTAGAGGGAATAAAGCAAAGAAGGTCACAAATGTGTCAAGGGAGACTGTGGGTGGGAGCAGAAAGTTTAGTGTTATGCTGAATAATGTTTGAGTATGGGACCTCCTATGCAAAGAGACAGGAAAGAGAAGCTTTGCAATAAGAAAGGATTAGAGGGAATAAAGCAAAGAAGGTCACAAATGTGTCAAGGGAGAAGAGAAAAATAAGAAAGGAAAGCCTTGTAAATTGGCACACATGATCTGTGACCATGAAGACTTGAAATTCTACCCAGTTGCTGAGACTTACTCTGTCTCCATCTAAAAAGTATCTGTGAAGTTCACTTTCAGACTGTGTCTCATGCTCCCTTAGAAAGCTGGCCCACCCAGAAGGTGACTGTCTGCTCTTACTTTCTCTGGGTAGAATTTCCAGCTCTGTCAATGACCTCTCCATGCTGTTAATATGATTCCACAAAGAGGAATTGACAAGAGGATTTTGTTGGCTTTTCAAATAACCTTAAAAATTGCAAAACCCACTCCCCCCCATGCCTTCACATAAAGAAAGCTAGCTGAAAGACAACCTATTAGATGTTAAGAAGCATCAAAACTACGGATACCAACTGTAATCTTGATTTAATGTTCTTCTGTGTAGCTGCACGCAGACTGGCTCTATTTGGAATTCACTTTCCTGCTTTTGTTTCCTACACTCTCAGCCAGATACAGATGTATACATAGAATTCATAAGGAACTTTGCACCATAGATAATTAAGAAGTAAAGAATCATAGAATATGCTAAATTGTAAGGACCCATTAGGATCATCAAGTACAGCTCCTGGCCCTGCACAGAACACTCCAAGAATTCACTTCTTGAACTCTGACAGGCTTGGTTCTGTGGCCACTTCCCTGGAGAGCCTGTTCCTGTGCTCAACCACCCTCTGGGTGAAAAGCCTTTTCCTAATATCTAATTTAACCTCCCCTGACTCAGCTTCAGGCCATTGCCTTGGGTCCTGTCACTGGTCATGAAAGTGACTGGTACTTGACCCTCCACTTCCCTTGGTGAGGATGTTGAAGATAACAATGAGGTCTCCCCTCAGTTGCCTCTTCTCCAGACCAAACAAACCAAGTGACCTCAGCTGCTCCTTATATGGCTTCCCCTCCGGACCCTTCACCATCCTCGTGACCCTTCTCTGGATGCTCTCTAACAGCTTAATGACTTTTTTACATTGTGGTGCCCAAAACTGCACACAGGACTCAAGGTGAGGCCACCCCAGTGCAGAGCAGAGCGGGACAATGCCCTCCTTTGCCCAGCTGGCGATGCTGTGCCTTATGCACTCCATGGTGGAGCAGTCTTACTGAGCACTAGTTTTTACTGTCTGTTATAGTGTGTGGTATTGTACCTGTGTTTGGAAGCTCACACAGAATTACTGTAACTATCAGTAAACATAAGGAAATCTTAGGAAAGTACCCATGATAACGGTCTGCCATTCCAGTCTTTCTTTTGGGAGAGGAGATTAACTGGGACCTATATAATTTGTATTCCCCAATTAATTTATATCCCCTTGTTTCTGGCTTTGCTTTTGTATGAAGACCGGAAAGATTAGGGAGGAATATTGACTTTGGTGCATCCAATTCATTGATGACTTTCAGTTCCTACATCACTGTCATTTTTGACATGGATGATGAGTGATAGACCACTTTGATGAGCTTAAGCCCTGGCTGAGATCTCACCAATCATGCCAGACAGGATGAATTGGGTAGGGAAGGCAGCCAGAAGAGCTGGCAGAATTTATACCAGCCCTCCTCCTTGAGAAAGCATAACTGATCCTTGTAGCATGGAGAAACAAAACATTCAGCATATTCCAGCAGCGTACCTGGACTCTCCAGGAGCAACTCAGTCCAGGACCAATTTTTATGCTCATGTCAAGGCAAATATGACCTTTTCTGCCAGATGCAAACCTGTAACAATCATCAACATTTTGGCCACCCAAAAGGAGGTTACTGTAATACTCTTCTGATGTGGAATCATAAATATACTGAAGGTTGTGAAGACTGCTGAGGCTTGTTGAAAGGAGCTATATATTAAAGGCTTATGAACTAACAGCTGAATCAGAGTGTAGGTCCACCCTTAACTCTGTTTCTCTATAGTCAGCAGTTTCCTTGCTTTTTCTTTGTACATCTTCCATTTACAAACTTTTCCCATGATCCTCCCAAGCCAAGGGACTGTACAAATTCCTGGCTGAGGGAGAAGGACATGCAAATGGATCTGCTTGCTTCTTAGATTAATGGACAAAGATTTTTTTAATATTCTGAGATGTTTCATTCATGCCTTACAGACACCTTTGTTCACCTGCTCTTTGTGGACTACAGATCCCAAAAGAAGCATTTTCTAACAGGAGAAAGAAGGATCTAGCCCAGGCCTTGCCATTAGCAAAGATATTATGTTCTTCATTAAAGTGTAGGAAGAAATGCATCTGGCTTCTTACTGGATGTGAAAGCAAAACACACAGTCTCATCTTGCTCTGACTGGATTCTTTTAGGATTCTTGTCCTAAAAGAAGCAGGAATGATCTGTGTTGTAGGGAGATAAGCTTTGTGAGCAACTGTGTGACAGAAGAGAAATTTAAGTAGCCTATAACTATGATGTAGGGAAGTGGTGGAAATGTAGATTAAGAGTTTCAAGTGCTGTATGGAAACATGAACTGCAAACTCGGTTTGGTCAGAAAAACTGAGCCTGCTTTTGCTTTGCCATATGGGGACCAGGTTAGCTGGCTGTCAGAGCTTCAGCACACCTCCCCAGATTGTCTTCTTTAAGCGTTCACAAGTGCTCCACAGCCTGGATGCAGGGCATGCCACCAGTGCCGGGGCTCCCTGCATGTCACAGGAAGAGCAATGGCACGGACCGGGAGCCAGAAACGTGCTGCACAGTAGGCTCCAAGACACTGGAGGTGGGCAGCACTGCCAGCACCTCACTGCTCCCTACATGCCCCCACATGCTGCTCGGGACTCTTGACCAGCAGTTGTTGCTGACACCTAGAAGAGGCTGCAGCTCCTTCTCTCATATCTCTGTCTGCTGCACAGGAGACTCGCTTTGCATCTTAGGCTGGAGTCGATTTTCAAATGCAACCCCGTGACAAACTCATCACTTTGGCCCCAGAACGAGAACCTTTCAGGAGAACTTAGGTAAAAGAACTAATTCCTCTCAAAGTGTTTTGCAAGGTATAATAGAAGAAAAATTAAAATTGTTTATTTTAGTTGGTGTGACAAGAAGTTACAAATAGAATGGTGATAGGAGATATAGCTGAAGGTGCCTGTCCTTTTTGACCTGCTTGAGATGTGGTGATTGCTTGGATCTCAGCCACCAGAAGTCATATGGCAGTAACCTCATCCTCACCAGCATTTTTTTTTTGGTCATTCCATCAGAAGATGATGATTGATTGTTCTCTTCACATGTGGACTTTGTAATAATGATCTGTGTTTTTCCTCAGAAAGCTGAATTACTGGCCTGAGATTTTTCTGTGAATTCTTTAGGACCACATTGAAAGACCCATATACTTCTTTGAGAGAGCATGGGATGTCTTAGCAGTTGCAACACAAGGCAGAGAAGGGTCCTTAAGAGTGCAAATGGGTATGGGAGAACAACCAGCAGCATCTGGACAGTTTTGGATACTCAAAAATTAAAATAAAGATTAAAAGGTGGTTTAGCTGATAAAAACTAGCCTGTTAGTCATCACAAAATCTTTTTTCCTGTGTTTGAGTGACAATGTCATCAGATCACAGAAAATCAGAGGATTTAAAATGCAAGAGTAAAAACCAGACACAATGGACAGAATGCTCATGTTTACATGATGCAAGACAATATGAATGATGGATATTGAGCTAATTCTCTGTTTGTTAAAAATGCAGGAGGCCAGGGAGTCTATGTTTTTTTATGGAAGGCTTCAGACCTATTTGTTATGCAACTTAGACCTAGGAAGTGGTATAGTTGGTTTTGGCTTCTTTGACATGGTTTTGGATAAGAATTTGGTATGTGGGCTTAAAGAGAGCTCAGATTGCAAACTTCAAGAATTCATCAGTTTTGGTGGCTTGCAAAAGTGGTCCAAAACCTAAATCCTGTGGGATAACTGATGTTTGAAGAAACGCCGCAATTAAAAATGAAATAGGGAACATGAAATAGCTATTGGAAAATGTGGTTCATTTTATAATATGATTGAATAATAGAACAAACACTTACGAATCCGCAACTAAGCCTGAAAGTGTGGAACCAGGTTTTAGACAGAACTATTTCAGAATAGCCAACTATTACAGAAATAAGTAAAGTGCTGTAATCGGTGAGGTCCTGAAATGCATGTGCTGCCAGTTTTTAGATGCACTAGACAAACCTGAATTTGTATTTGTTTTGACTCAGTCCCCTGAAGTAAATTTGGATCAGATATTTAAAATCCAATTATGCTATCTACCATATTTCAAATGCTAAAATAAACCCCCCAAAAGGAAATAAGGTCTCCTTACTGCTTTCAAGTGGGTATTAATGCTGGGAACAACTGAAGAACACTATCATCTTGGTATCCTCTCGGTTAACACAATGGTTTCACTTCCCATTTGACTCCCACTAAAGCAATGGTATATTGAAAAAAAAACACAGGAACTTCTTTCTCCCCAGTAAAAATGTACATGATGCTCATTAAAACCCAAACAGGTTGCCAGTGCACCCACATGCTTTATGGTTTGTGTTATTTTCTGAGTGAAAACTTCTCAAGAATTTGAAATTGAAAAAACAAATTCCAATATGTTTTTATATTTTGCTAGTGAAACTCAAGAAAAAACAAATTTTCCACAGCAATCCTATTGTCCCCTAGCTTGAAGTAGAACAAAATTCATCATTTACATTGCTTCTTCTTTGAAACAAATTATTCTCACATATTTTGTTATTATTGGAAATAGAAAAACACAGAAAACAAAAGGCAAGTGTTCCATGCCTTTCCTCTTTTTCTTTTAGGTCTATTCTCAGAGGAATTCAGTGGTGGTCCTCAGGAGATTTTGACCGTAGATGTGAAAAGAACTATAGGGAATGCAAACAAGCCAGATAGACACCAAAGTGCAACTCCCAAAGGAGCGTCCCATTTGTTGCACTCTGCTAGTGTGGCAGGGAGGCCTGGAAGGGCTCTGGGAACTACGACAATAAGCAATTCTGTTTAGCCTTCCTAGTGTACTTGAGAGTATTTTGCTGTCATGTGAGCATTTATCTCATATCAAAATCTCAAATGAAAAATTATTTTCCTTGTGATAAATAAAATACTGATGGCTAATTCAGTGTATGAATTGTAGGGCTTTCACTCAGACTAAGAACTCTTGATACTGTACTGCATTAGATTGATTGCTTCGGCTTTCCCTGATTTCTGTACTGAGTGGAAGAAAGGATTTCAAATAATTTTAATTGCTATTTTCCTTTAACGTGGGCTCAGCAAGAATTTCATCTCATAGCAGCAATTTGCCAGTTCTAACAATTGTCTCTGTAATAGCATTGTTGAAAGTTTGGAAAAATGTGAGGTATCTCTGGATTTAAGCAATTTTATCAAATTCGGACCTGTCTAGCCTCAGTTCAGCTGCTGTTTGCTTTCCCCACTCGGCTTTCTGTGGATGGAGTCCCAGGCTGAAAGCACCCTGCTTAGTTGAGGTCCTACCCCACCCTCTAGGTAAATAATGACCTCACCGCAAGGTCTCCTATGATTTATTTGGCAGGGGTGAAATTCTCCCACCTTCTTTTGACTAAGAGCCTGAAATGTTTTCTTTTATGTATCCATTTGCACTGACAAATTTGTCCCTAGCTTCTACATCCTACCTGCTCCAGTCTGGCCCGTGTCCACTAGTTATACTCTGTGTCCAGGCTGTAGAATTTCCTTCCTTTCCTGGAATCTCTAATAAGGCACTACCTCAGCTCCAAGAAATCCACTTACTGAGTCCTAGGCTTGAAGAGTTCCATGGCCCCACCTTCCCTTTGCCTGCCAATCTTGCTGCTACAACTCTTTCTACTTTTCTCTTTATTTTTTGTGCCCATGACCCGTGGGGTTTTAAGTCCTATACTATTCAGGTGAGGTCTTAAATGCCAAACAAGAGACCTCTGTTAGTATTATTTCATACCTAAGACATCATGGTCCTTTTTATTTGCCCTATTCTGGATACTGTGGGCTGTTGTGTAGAGAGCAAATACTTTTCTTAGTACATTTCTAAAGGTTGAAATAAATAATGAAAATAAGATTTAAAATGTTATCACTGTCTTCCAGACTTTCCACTCTGGAGTGATGAACTTTTTTCTTGTGTTTGTTCTGTGAGAAATCTTGGCAGAGATTTTTTGCAGCCTTCTTCCAACACCTTGCAATTGAATGCTTGAGCATTTGTCACCTAGGATCTGTGCCACTCACACTTCTGTCCCAGCTGCCCCAACATTGCTTTCATGTCATCTCCATTCCTATACCAGCAGTCTTTCTTCTAAATAAATTATTCTGCAAACTCAGTGTTAGTCCCCTTGAAACCCAATGACTCTGGAAGTACATTTATTTGAACCTTTTGTACATGCATAACGACCAACCTTATGACAAGTGTTGTTATGTTTTTAGTTATGGATAGACATGCAACAAAAACACTGTACCAGTGCTTGGAGCCTGTAATCCCAGAGAGCCCCCTTTATGTTGCCACTTCCTTCCTGGTTTTGTCGTTGTTGGACACAAGCACAAGGAGTGCATTGTCTTGTCATTTGACCTTCCACATCTCAGATGACAGTAATTGTCATCTGTCCCACATCTAAACATGTGGGTTGGCATCCAGCTAATGTTATGCAAAATTTGAGAATTCCTCAAAGTAATTTCATTTCCTTTGGAGTCAAGCCAATAATTCCCCATGGTCATCCTGACTGCTCAGATCATTTTCTTGCCATTTTCAGATTGGGGGTAGGAAGGAAGGAAGGAAGGGAGGGAGGGAAGGAGGAAGGAGGAGAAGGAAGGAAGGAAGGCAGGCAGGAAGGCAGGAAGGAAGGAAGGAAGGAAGGAAGGAAGTTGGATCAAACTGTAAGTAACATAATGCAAACAATAATTCTTTGGGATGTTGATCCGTTTCTGGCAATCTTTACTGAACAACAGTCAGACCAAGTTAGGTGGCTGCACTCAGATGTTTTGAAGTGATGTTTAACCTCTCACAGGTTAAAACCTTTTATGAAAGGTGAAAAAGTTTTCTGCAGTGACTTGACCAGGCTTATCTACCTGGATGGTGTTGAGTGAACATGTCTGATTTTAAAGGAGGGGTGTAAATGGTCATCGATTTAAGAATTTCACAGCTTTAGCTTTAGCGAAGCCTGCTGCCTAGAAGTACCTATGCCATACACATGTATTTCATACTTTCCTATTTTTTAAAACTTACTTTACTTCAAATACCTAGAAGTATCAATTCCCATGTTCCCAAACTTATTTTAATATTGGTACTATTTTTATCCAGATAAAAGTGAAGACTCTTTCTGATCATTAAGAAGAATAAAAAATATTGGCACACATATAAAGCCCCAGGAGCTTTCAAGTAACATTAAATCATTCCTTTAATAAACTTGTGGTTTCTCCCGACTGACTTCATTATCTAAGGACTGGCCTACCTGAGCAACTAACCAGAAGCAGTACTAAAAAATTAGAGTTTCTTCACTTCTGGCTTAACTTTTTCTGGAGTTCTTAGGGTATACCAAAAATGTGAACTTTCACAGCTCTATCACATCATCACCTAGGTGTTTTACTGCATCCATTTTCACATAAGGGCATTGACATGGACAAAATGGAAGTGACTTGCCTGGTAACAGTGAAATGGGGTTTTTTGGTGGGTATTGGTATGAGTACAATTAATTCAGTCCACTGTCAGTAAAAGAATTAATCACTTTCTTTATCTAAAGTCATTGCTGACTTTAAAGGGACTCTTTTTACCTTTGCACTTGAGTAGCTACCTGAGTTAGCAAGATCAGATTTCCATACTATAAATCCCCCAGGAAAAGGTCCTATAGTGTGCTTGCCTTGCACTCACTTGGCATGGCAGGAACCATAACTGGGCTTTAGCCAAAGGATCCTGACTTCCCATTTTTGGCTGTGTGGTAGAGCTCACCCTTTCCACAGAGACCATGATTACTGTGGGAGTGAGCAGCAAGGGATCTATCAGGAATGCTGCGCATCGTAAACATGGCCAGCCCTCCCAGCAGGGCTCGTGGCCCTCATTCTAGGGATCGAAACAAAATATTTCTTCATCACTTCTGAATTTTAGAGCAAATACAGAACAAGCCCATGGTCTCTCCAAACCTCAGACAATTTACTTTGGCTACCAATACACCCACAGAAAGAGTTTTGCGATTTATATATTTATCCTTTCCTTACTTAGTATTGATTCTAAATAAAGACGAAACCACGCTTGACGGGAAACCTATGAGTAAGGACATATGAATTAAAGAGTTTGTTTTATCTACCCACTTTCCTTCTACTGCTGCCAAGGAAAGTTTTCTTCTTTGTAGTAGCAGTAGTGGTGCTCTGCATATAATCAGTATGATATAGATCAAGTAGTAGCTTCTTTTTCAGATATTGAGTACTGAGAAACTATCAAATTATTATTCCTACTCCTTTATTCATATTTCATTAATCTTATCAAATCTACCCAACAAGGAACAGGTACTGACAAGCATTTATAAAATTAACCTTTCTTATTTGCCTTTCACTATAATCTGTCATTTTATACATCTAATTTATTTAGTTTAAATTTGACAGATCTTATGTCTGCAGCAGAAACAAAACCGAGATACTTCTGTGACAGCAAGAGTCATGGAGAAAATTAATCTGAATAGACAACACTGTTATGTTTCTAAAGTACCAATGATTTTATTTTACATTCATATGGCTCTATCAGTGGTAAAATGCAACCATTTTTCCTCAATGGATAAGTTTAAAATAATATTTTTGTTATGTCTGTGGAGAACTATAATAACCTTGAACCAGTACTCCAGATGCAGGTTGCACTATATAATTAGGTACCCTAGATAAACATTACTGTAGAAGTTAGAACTGAATGAACTTTTAAGGAATGGAAAGAAAGGGAATTATGATGCAGTGGTAAGAATACACTTCGGGCGATGGTCATGTAACAGTGTTTTTCTGATGGTAGTTTTACCCATTTGCTTTAGTAAATAAGCAAATGTGCCTTGGAAAAAGAATTAGGTTCTCCTTTTTATTTGTTTATGCACACTCGCTCCTTGTTTTCAAATTTCAACGTGATACATACTACTGCATGATCGGATGAAAAAGGAGTTCAGCCCCTAAGCACTTGCATGTACACAGTTTTCAGCTTCCTTAGAAATTGCGCAGTTTAGGTTCATTGATATAATTTCAGTATTTGCCATTATAGTACCTGATTCTATGGTTAATGAGAAGAAAAATTAAAATATCCCACAGAGAAAACAAAACAACAGAGGAAGATGCTCACGGGATGCAGAACCAGTGGTACTTTTTATATATGCCAAGTTCTGTCTTCTCCATCCAGTAGTACAAAATATGAGTGGCTGCTTCTCTGCTGCTGTGGCTTTGGAGTCCAGGTGAGAACCTCATTGAAGCAACAGAGGTGAATATGATGTGATGTTGCTCCATGCAAGTAAAAAGGGCACATTGGTGTTGAGGCCAAAACCCCTGCTGAAGTTAATCCCACAGATTTCCAGATGCTTTGGAGGAGGCGTAGTGATGAAACAATGCTCTGTGAGAGACTTATACTACCCAGATGAATCGTCCTTCCATTTGTCTGGCCCAAATGAAGAGGCAATTTTTTACTCTCTGGTGTGGGTCTATAAAGTTGAAACTCAGTTTAAGGACTGACTATTTCCTCCTATGCCAAAATAAAGCTGTGTTAATGGTTACTCTGAATTTGCTTGTCATGGTGATAATAAAGGTTTCACTTGCAGTAATGGAGAACATCTACTCCTCACCAGTGCTCATGCTCTGCATACCATTTTCCTTAGTCATGCCTTCATTTTAGTTCTGGGAATGTGGCCCATACCTACATTGAACATGAAGGAAATGAAGGAACCAAAATAAGACTGTAAAGGGAGAGAAACTTGAAAGTTAAAAAAAAATAAAAGGGGAGAGGGGGAAGAACAATGCTTAGAGAGTGCCAGAGGTATCCTTACTAAACTTGAGCAGCACATATATTGGATTTATGAAGCATACATGAAACTTCCAGCTTAACTTCTGTAACTGTCATGGGAAAACCAGTCTGTGGCATAAACCTAGGAATGACAAATACTCAGTTCAATTTTGGTGGGTATTTAAGGATGAATATCTAAGTCAGTTGACTTTAGTGTTATAACATGTACTAGTTCAACCAAGACATGGATTGGCCTATAAACTACCTCAGGTCCCTTAGCTAATTAAATAAAAATTGTGTGTTTATGGTTGAGTGCCATTTCAAGTTCTTTTCCTAGAAGAGCAGTGAAGTTAGGGGTACAGCACACAGCTGGGATTGATCACCTGCCTTTCACAAAAACTTGAATAACTTACCCACCCAACATCAGAAAGATATATGCAAAAGCAAGTACTTCAGAGATGGAAATGACTATAGACATCACCAAACCTAAGCTGCTGCTTTCACTTTCATGTACAGAAAGTAGCCTAAATGATCCCAGGTACCCCACAGTGTTTCTTGTTTTCTTTTTTTTTAACCTTTTTTACCTTTTTCTTTTCTTCTTAGTCAGAATACTTGGAAATTGACCCCTGAACTCTGATGTATATTGTCCTTGCTTGATGATATATAAAGGCTTTCTGAAATCATCTCTATTTTTTCTCTTGGAGCAGCAATTCTCGTCCATCAGGGCCCAAATTTGCTTTAAATCCTATCACACTACTGCCAGGAGAAACAGCAAAAAAAATTCATAGATTTCCAGTGTCTTGTTGCAGTGACAATAGCCTTTAATGTTCATTCCACCCTTAACCCTGTTCCTCTCTGAGTCATGATTCCTTTCAAAGGAGGTGATAAAAAGAAAAGTGTAGAAATTGCTTTTAGATAAAAAAATATCATGAGAATCTTTGTTTCTCCTGTGGGAAATACCTTGTTTTCAAGACAGGCTCATCTGTCAAAATAAACTGTGGTGATATTTAAATACTCTTCCTTAGTAATTATGTTTCACTTTGCAGTTTTGTAATTAGTTATTGTTTCTAATAGGTAGTGGCTGCAAAACTCTACAACTCAGGCTTGAGGTCTTGAAACGCGATGTTTCTTTGTACAGAGGGGAATCAGAAATGCTTCTCTTTCTAAATCATAGGTTTGGTGAGTGGAGAAACAGCAATTTTTCAGTGACTGGAATAGTGCAGCCTGAAGGCAAGTTGCAGAAAAGGTGATCTAGAAAACACAATGTACATCAGCGTTCAAAAAAGGCCTCTCACAATTTTTTAACAGACACTCCCAATATCCACAGTACAAATGGTTGCAGTATAAGTAACCATAGGGCAAGAAGCAAGCGCTTGGCAGAGACTTGGAAATGGTTACACAGTGGGAGTCTGTTCCTCGGCTTAGAAAAAATGAATTGTGGTATAAAGCCAGGGACTGTTTCTGGGACTGGGGGTATCTCAGGCACAGATGACCTGCAGGAAGAAGCAGGCAGCCAGCTAATTAAAGTCTGCAGATGACTAAGTTGTTTTCAGTAATAAAAACTACGGAGACTTGCGAGATGCAAAATGAATTTATACACATTGGACATTTCCCACATGACTAACTTAAATACATTGCTGTCAATATACTTGAAACAGAAAAACCTTCTTCTGTACGTATAAGATTCAGAAACTGCCAGAAATTTTTGTGGAAAAGCTCAAGGACATTGTGACATCCTCCTTGTTTTTCTGAAGAGGAGACCTGTGCTGCAGCTCAAAAACCAGGACAAGTGCCTGTGTGCCTGAAAGACCAGGATCACATCTGGGTCTCTTGCACCAGAGTATGTTCCCAGCCACAGAGCTGAAAGGAAATGCCTGGTGTGGCAGAGGGATGCCCTGCTCCCTTGGCTGCTGTCATGCACTGCAGCACCCGGGCTTACCCACGGCATCCCCACAGTGGCACCAGAAGTGTAATCGTTGTGGCAAACAGAGAAACCCAAAGAGCCACTGTGTTTGCCTGCAACTCCACTGTGCGAGTTGTGACACCACAGAAAGGTCAAGCAAACTGGATGTCCATTTGGCTGCCTGCCTACTCACGCAGGTAGAGACCCCTCAGCCTCAGACTTCAACGCCACATTTAGCTGGTGTCAACAGGAAACAGCCTCGGATGGTGAGGTGTCGTTGCAGGAGGCTATATATAGGTGTATACTCAGAAATGGTGTGTACTTTTGGAGGGCGAGTTCAAGGAACCAGGATAAAAGTTTCCACCAAGCTAGGAGGAAATGGGGAAGCCTTCAAACTGCTCTGACTCAGGCCTTCAGGGAAACCTCAGGGATGCAACTTGTCTGGATGCTCACCTCACTTTTCTCACTCCTTTGATGTTGTCAGAAGGTTTTTCTCCACAACTCCACAGCTCTGCCCTACCTCTGGCAGGGCCACCAGGGAAGCTGGGTGCCCAAGGCAGCCATAGGCTCTGCTGCCCACAGCATCTTCCAACACATCCCACTCCCAGTGCTCCTCCTTTCCCCATAGTCCTTTGCCAACCCTTTGGGTATGACCACCCATCTCCTTTTCACCACTCAATGATCTATTTCACAGGAGTTTCCATTTCGCAGATTTCCAGTTTGTATTGTGTCTCATCTCTGGAGTTTCACTCAACGGGCAGTGCAGGGCACATATTAAAGAAATCTTTGCTAACTCCTTCCATGCCATTCTCATGAAAAATTGCAGAATGTGAAATATAAACCTCTTTTTAGGCTTCCTAAGTATAATGTTTAAGCAGTAATAAAGCGTTGAGAACATCTGAAAACACTGAAGAGGCTAAAGAAAACAGACAGGACTTGTTTTCCTTCAGAGATACCAATACATTTTCACTTACTTCTTTCTATTAACTGGGTTTCCTTGACTGTGTCTACAGCGATCTCAATTGTAATTATGTAGCAGTTAACCTGTTCCCCATGCCTAACATAACCCATAATTAGTTGTCTTGTGTCCACAGTTTGTGACTCAACTCCATGTGGTTTTTCTATATCAAAGGCTTGGTTACCAGATTTTTTTTCCTCTACCACAGTACTTGTGCCTGCACTGGAGGAGGGCAGCAAAACCTGAGCACATCTATTTTGTTTGAGGATAAAACCACCAGAAAACCAGACAGTTTTATGAAGATCTTACTTGGGTGCTTTCCAAATACTGCACAGTCTTGTAGGAGAAACTGTTTTCTTGAGGAATGACCCTTTTATTTATATATTCAAGTCGTCACTTGGACATAGATGTCAAACCTTCTCAAAACAAATACTATCTTTCTGCCTTATCTAAGGACAGGGGAGACAGAAATACATGTCTTGGAATGAGGATGAGCTATTCATTGACAGGCAAGAATTTTATGGCATGAATTCATAAACCTCTGCACTAATTATGTTTCATTATCTCTTAGGGTTCCTCATGTGGACAGATAAGATCATTCCACATGAGAAAACAGATTACTTTGATAAATAGACAGCTTTGCTGAATGAGAATGAACATTTTAATAAATGTTTATGCAAGTTTTCCATTTGATTAATTTTGCAGTGACACGTGGGCAGAAGAGATGTACAGAAAACAAACAGGTCCTTTAGACTGATGTAAGAAAACAGCCAACCACTATTAGAGAATATTTAGATAAGAACAATTAAAGGAACTGACCTAAATGTTAGCTGCACGGTCTGTGTATGAAGGCAAGCCTTCTGACCACTCTGGATGCTGCATGCACAGCTCAGCTGCTGCATCAGTGAAGTGGTTGCAGCAGAGAAGTAGTGTCACAGGCACTGAATTATGTCCTCTCCACCAGACTGGAACAGCAACTGCTGGGAAAGTTTGACTTTGTTTATCTTTGCAGGAGGGATGTGTTTGCTCTGGTTAAATCACAGTTGGAAACATTATCTCAAAGCTGTGATGTAGCCATTGTTGAGTAGTCCTCATTAATGAGGCTTGTGGTTAGAGGAACAGAGCAGTTATAAAGCTCCAATATCAGATAAGAAAGAAAAGTGCCCTGGGAAGGACTTCTTTTTTTCCAAATGAGTTGGCAGTTTATATGAGATTTGTTTGTTGAAATCTCCCATTTGACCATCAAGGCTGTGTGTTTTTGTTCAAGAAGATGATAAGCAAAGTCTGATGTATGCCTTCAATGCTTTTACAGAATGAGCAGTCTGTCTTTCCCTCATTTTCTGGGTTTTTTTAATACAGTTCTACTGGCAACAGAGCGATGAATACCAAGTCCCTTGTATAATTTTCCTGGCAGCAAGGAATAAATGATGTACTAATGCTTTGGCTCTTGAAGGATTATTAATTAACACATATGAATAACCGAATTGTAGTTCAGTAGGAGGGGGAAATACCATGGCAGATGATTCAGTTAATGTGGCCCAAATTATCTTGCCCCAAAATATTTATAAAAAGTTGAACCCTTATAAATTTTATGTGCATTTAACCAGATCAGAGTCAGGACCAGAGAGCTCTAAGTCTTCCAGCTTCTAGTAGGACCCACTCAGAACCAGTGGTCCAGAGGGCAGGAACTGTTCAAGTGCAAAATCTACTCCACATTTCAGATCCCTTTGCAGTGACAGAGGGAGCAAGATAGCAAACTGACCAGTCTTGCATCAGAGTGTGTAGTAACCAGAACGACAGACCTTTTCAGTTGGGCCTATGGTCGGGTTCTGAGAGGAACCTACAGGGGAACAGCTGAGAGCTGTACTTAACAGAACGAGCATCACTAAAATCAGCCATGATGCTCATTTATCTTGAAGAAGCTGCTGCTATTTTTCAGTTGATTTTAATATCTATTTTAATAATACCACACAGTTGTTTTTATATTTAAAATCTGAAGTGAGGGATTGTTAAAGCTCCAGCTTTTCCCATCTCAGCAGAAAGGGATGTTTACTGTCATGTGTTCTGGATAGCAATGCAAAACATCCATGCATGCATGAAGGCCAGTGTACCTTATCACAGCTCAAAATAGAAAGGGGACTTCGGGCAGAAATTCTGAAATTATGACTTTTAAAGAAGTATGTAGTGCTGCCATTTTCCTAGTTAGCAAAACTTAAAGTAGGACTTTACATTAAAGTAATGACAGCAGGAATTCAAATGTCATTATCATATGGTTTGAGGTCAGCCTATAATATCTGCTGCATTGATTCCTATTGGCTAAAAGAACTGTTATTTATATCAAGGGGAAAACGGATGGCAAATAAGACATGACTTTTAGAACTTCTTTCCAAGGTAATATTATTTTAAAGTTTTCTGTTTGTTAGATCATCAGATATTTCACAAACAAAACCAAACCAAACAAAGACTAGGATCCATAATTTTTCAATTGGAAAAGGCTAATAAATCAAACAAGCCAAGAAATGGTAAGAAAACATTTCAGACTTAAGGGCAATCAGACAGCCTAAATTACTGGTACTGCATGGATTTTTACTTACAGTAGAGGAACATGAACAAGACTAATAAACTACAAATTAAAAAGACACATTAACATGAGAGATTGTGGGTTGTAGAACTTAGGCTCTAGGAGATATTTTTTCACTAGATTTGCTGTGAGCTTGGGAGATTATTTGTTGTGTTTTGAGTCTTTTGCAGACAGCCTTTGACCACAGCATTTGGACTTTATTCCTTTGCAGTTCTGAAAATAAAAGACAAGGTTGTACTTGAGTTTGTAAGTATGCATTGCATATCTAACCTAAGTAACTTTGTCCCTTTACTGTGGGTCAGTTTTCTTATGGGGAAATGGAAATATTTGCTTTCTTCACAGGAGTATGGTGCATCTTTGTGTATAGAAACACCTTTAGGTCTTCATTTGGGAGATGCTTCATAGTAAAATTGTACATAGAAAGAGAAATGTTCATGAGTTGAATCCAGCTCACCTAAATTAAGTGACTAAGTAGTGGCTAAATTTTGGAATCTAATACATTTAAGGGACAACATTCCTGTTCAATAAATGGAGAGAAGCATGTTATTGAAGATTCCTTGGATGGAGATCTTCCTTGTATCTCCATCAGAAAAAAGAATTTTGTTCTGAAAGCCTTCTGAGGAATCTCCTTTACTTCATGGACAACTTAGTCACTTTAGAATTGCTTTTTTTAGGTGCTCAAATGATAACACAATTTCCAGGGTTCCTGGTTGTGCAGGATGGATCCTACCAAGTGTTTTCACACTTACAAAGAGAATTTTTAAGTCTTTGAATATTTGTCTGTGAGTTGGGTTAAACACAGCAGTGAAGTGACAAGCAGTACGACCTGGGGTATTTCTTTTTTTTTTCCCAAAGCACTGAAGTGAAAACTTTTAATTTGAATATTCAAAGACAACCAAAAAAAAAAAGCAGGTTGTTTTATTTGATCATTGAACTCTTCATCTCATAGATGGCTGCTGCAATAAGCAACCTCTCCCTGTAATTGTGGTAGTGCACAGTCACTGCTCTCTCAAGTTGGTTGGCTCATTTGAGATGGGAATCAAAGTATGCTGCCTGTTTTAGCATTTAATCCCAACAGTTTAGAACAACCACAGCTTTATAAGCATACCATTCATCTCAGTTTCCTATGACAGTTTTAAGGTTTTTCATCGTCATCCCAGTGTTCAAAGATGAACTTTTCAGGCCACCAGAAGCTTATATGAACATCCCTTTGTATATTTCCTCTCCATATTTTCCACCTCCCAGATTAGATACTTTCTGCTGTGTTGCATGTTGCAGAGGTCAATATCATCCAATTTCTCACTTAGCTCTTTATTTAGAGGTCTGTGTTGGCCAGTCTGGTTTTAGCAGTGGCGCAAGTTTATTATAATAATAATGCATTTTAATTTATTGGCATCCATGCCTGAAGCATCTTAACAAAAGCAACTAGAATCTAAATGGCAATAAACAAAGGCAAAAGGCCTATAAAAAGAGAGCTTGGAAGCCAAGAGCTTAAAATCCCTGCAAAACAAAACAGGAAAGGAAATGAGAAAGTCAGAAGCCTTGCCCTCAAAAGTGTTCTGGCATGTGCAAGAGACAGTGTGTTCCTGAGGCGAGGGAGGAGACAGCGCTTTTGACCTTCCAACTAACAATGACCAACACCATCAGCCTGAATTACTGAGAAAGGACACAGGGATGCTGGAAGTGGCTTTCTCTTACCTCAGAACAAGGAACTTCATTGGAAAAGCCACAATATTGTTGAAATTATGCTGTCTCTCTTTTCTTCCCTGAAAAGGTTCACTGCAAATGTGTCTTCCCCTCTAGGTTTTGTTTCATTTGTTTGAAGACATAGCAACTGATCTCTCATGTCTGTGATAGTCTTGCAGCATTTGGCCAATTGGCCAATTTTGAGAATAGCTAACTATACGATGCATGCACACATATATAATTATATTACACATATATAGCTAACTGCACTGTACGTACATTAACTACCCAAGAACCCAAAGGATTAGTAGGTTAAAGGAAAACACAGAAGACATGTTAGCATAGCTTCATTTTTGTCTCTTCAGCAGCACTTTTTAATTGATCTTTTATTTCTGTGGCTCGAGTGTCTGATCTGCGAAGTGAAATACTTATCTGGCAAGATGGAAAATACCATCAACATGGCAAATCTCCTCTTGTTCACTTACCTCTGTCTGCAGCAAATCCTAGTCTTGGCTTGGATCTCTGCCTTGTGGCACACTAAGCTCTTCTGGTCTGCCAGGGTCCCCTCCAGCACCTTTGGTTGATTCAAATTTTAACAAAGGCCTTGACTGGAGGTTTTGTCCCTGCTTTGGAGGAGCTAATACCAATTTTAAAAAAATCCACTGAAACAGCTTTAAAAAAATGAGGCTTTTGGGTTTTCAGCCTGTAATTACAGCATCAGTTCCCTTTTATGCGTCTAAATTACAGAGAAGCAAGCTGCCCTGTGTTCTGCTGTTTTATTTTTTTAAATTACTCAGTGGCTTTGTGGGGAAAGAGTAACTGAATATTTTTGGTGGTGTTATATAGGCGACGCCTTCCCCATTAGCTCTTAGGGAGTGATTCTTCCTCACTCCCTAAGGTTCCCTTTAGGGGGAATGGAAATTAATTTTCTTCAAGAGCAGCGGTAATAAAGAATGTCCCCCTTTCATGGTTTAGCCAGCTTGAAACAAACTCTTAAAAATGTGCACATCATTTTTAACAGAGGCTTTGCATTAACGAGGATTAAGCAGGCGCTGTTCTTGCTTCAAAACATAATTTTCCATGTAGCCTTGCAGCATGGTTGGCATGGGCCTTGGCGCAAGGAATGAAATGGCGCCTTCGTGCCAGCCAGCCACAAATGTCACCCCATCTACCCCTACTGGCTCGTCCCAGCTTGGCACCCACACGCTCCTGCACACAGACCTTGGTCCAGCTGCATCACTCACGCAGAAGCTGACGACTTTGCTGGATCCAGCTGTAGCCCAAAGAAACACATTGAGGTGTTTTTGAGGCTAGAGGGACTATTGATCCATCTTCAACAAAGGTTGGCTACATTTCAACTTTCCCTGGAGGTCTTGCCTTTTGCTATTATTTTTCTCTCCTCTCTCCAGTGTTAGAGTGTCTTTCTTTCAGGTTTTCCCCTTTACACTGAGGACCTGGCTTTCAGCTGATTGCTGAGACAGGCTGTCTCACAGTTTATACCAGCACTTGTCCCTCATTGTGCAATGACAGGAGGGCTGGGTGGCAGAAGCTGGGTTGGCAAGGAGACAGTGAAAAAAATTTGCAGCACCTTCATGTTTAAACACTTAGTCACTGCATCCAGATAATGTCCCAGCTGAGGAACTGCACACTGCTGGTGGAGTACATGGCAGGCTCCCTGAGCATCCATCCCACTGGTTCACCAGACTGTGTAGAATAGAAATGGAATAGGAAAGAGTAGATTAGAAGAGAACACAAAAGAATACAATACTATCGTGCACTTGGAAGGGACCTACAATGATTATCTAGTCCAACTGCCCAACCAATTCAGCACTGACCAAGTTAAAGTTTGTTATAAAGGACATTGTCCAAACGTGTCTTAAACACTGACAGACTTGGGGCATTGACCACCTCTCTAGAAAGCCTGTTTCAGTGTTTAACCACCTCTCAGTGAAGAAACTCTTTCTAATATTGAGTCTAAACCTCCCCTGGTGCATCTTTGAACCCTCTCCACGTGTCCTATCACTGGATACTAGGGAGAAAAGATGATCACCTCCCTCTTCTCTTCCCTTTCTCAGGAAGGCACTCCTCTCCCAATTTATTCTTGTGCTTGGCATTACTTCATCCTAAGTGCAGAGTCCAGTACTTGGACTTGTTAAATTTTATCCCATTAACCATAGCTCAAAGCTCTAATCTATCTAGATCCCTCTGCAAGGCATCTTGTCCCTCGAGAGATTCAACAGCACCTCCCAGTTTGGTACCATCATCAAAATTTCTAATGGTGCACACAGTTGGGCTGACAGTGCATAGAGCTGGGCATTAAACACAAATCTACTCAAACATGTTCCTGCTGTTCTCTGCCATGCCTTTCCTAATTTTTAAAGCCAGTTGTCTACAGGCCTTTGTACCAACAGGTTGTATATGACATTGCTGAAATGCAATCATGGGCCCATAGCCATGAAATTGTGCCTATTCCTGATTTTTTCGCAGCATGGGAAATGAGCAGCATAGACTTGTCAAGTAAAGAGTTGTCTCAATTTACTGCTTGGTTCAAAGAAAACATGAAGCATTTCAGAGATTTTAATTGCTAAAGCATTTCTCCAATAACTCATGGATTAATATTTATTTATGGATCTGTAACTGGTTTGATTCATTTCAGCTGTATTTTACCCAGGCTCTTCTGTTGTACCTGGAAGATGATCCAGCCAGACCACTGACTTTAATAAAGTCTAGGATTGTCTTTGGACCCCAGACTTGCCAGATGGCAAAAAAATGAACACTTTCCACCACTTTTAGATTTTAATTTTCCTCAGCTATAACAGACATTTTGAATTTACAAAAATTACTAACTCACTGACTTACAGTCAAGACTCTTTATTCTTTTAATAATATTTTTATTCTTTTAATATTATTTTTATTCTAAATTTACTTTTCTTTAATTTATTGTACTCAGTTTACACATACTCTAAGTCCTGCTTATTCCCAGAACTAACTTAATATTGTTTTGTTTCAGCCTCATAGAAACAATGCTGGATGAAAACTAATCCAATGGTTGTTATACAGGTCAGAAAAATCGCATAGGCTGTGGAATTCTATTTTTTCTGGGATTATTAAAATTGTATTATAAATGATACTGCACTGTGGCAAATCATATATTATTTGTAATGTACTTTTGATTGCCTTTGTATGACTAGATATGTGGTTGGGGTAGTTTCACATATTTTGTTGTTGTGGAGTGGAGCAATACAATGCAAAAGAAGTAATCATTCTCTATGGTATCTTTAATAAAATTTGATTTTTCCTTTGAGAACCTCAAGGAAAAATCACTATTCTCTGTCCATCTGTCTTGCTACAGCAAAAAACAAATCCAAAACACCTTCAGGTCATTATGGTCCATTGTTGCAACACTGGGATTAAATTTTGCCCCAAATAGCAATCATTCAGTTCATTGCAGAAAACAGGAAACAAGAGAGAGTTTTCACAACTGTAGGTAGGGGCAACACTTGAATTTTGATCTGCAGAGCTTGCAGCGATGAGCTCCCCCGCACAGTGTCCAGTGCTTCCGTGGCCACTGCCGTGCAGAAAGGGGTGATTGTGACTGCCCAGCCCGAAGGCCCGTTCAGGCTGTGCCTGTGCTCGCCCCGCTCACACGCTCGCGGAGCCAGGCACATCCCGGACACGGCCCCGCTGGGACACAGAGCTGCTGCACCCGGGGGCCGCGGGCACCGGCCAGGCCAAGCAGCAGCCCCGGCCTGTGACGGCTCCGCCCTGCACCGGGGCGCCGAGCACCTCGGGGCTGTGTTGGCGGAATTGAGACATGAAGGTTGAAAAGGCTCTTTGCTTTGCTGGTGGCTGCCTGCTCATCCTCGTGCTGATCCCACGGGAGCCTGCAGGGGTGGGCAGGGTCTGCGGGGGCGGGCGCAGAGGGCATCCTTCTCTCTGGTGCTGGGGAGGGACAGTGGGAGAGAGGAGGCAGCTGGGAGATAAGAAGAGCCATGGGAAGACAGAATTTGGGGGGAAACTTACGTTAGTTTACCTGATACACCACTATTACGGCAAACTCATATTAGGTTATTCAGGTGGTTGAGGATCTGGTTGTCAACTAACTCGTGTGAGGGAGAAGTGAAAGAGGTGGGAGGGGTGAGGTATGGGGGGTTCACCTGGGCTTGGGGACTGACTCTCAAGTACATACCTGGGTTATAGGCCAGGGAGGAAGACACAGTGGTGTGCAGGTGGGAGGGGGTGAATGGAGATGCCAAAGGGCCTTCCCTGTCTGGCCAAGGCACCAGAAACACAGAGCACCCTCAGGCTGCCTGGGAAATCATTAGGGCTTGGATACCAGTACATGGTTGTTCCCACTACTCGTGGTGTTCCCAGCATGGGGGCAGTCAGAGCCAGCTGGCACTCACCCAGCTGAGGCCTGGGCATGTCTTAGAGGCCACCACTGCCAGAGACCATATCTGTATGGGACCAGGACATGCTCAACACCTGCTCCAACACCACTGCCAGAGACCATGTCTGTATGGGACCAGGACATGCTCCAACACCACTGCCAGAGACCATGTCTGTATGGGACCAGGACAAGCTCCAACACCTGCCTAAATGGGGCCTGGGAGCTGTGGCTGGGACACCAGCAGTGGCAACAGCCGGAGGGCTGAGCACAGCCCAGAAGGTTGGGGCATGGACTTTGATGTTTGAGTGTGTGCTCTTCATTGTTCTGGATATTTTCATTGCTTCTGCTTTTTCTCTCTGATCTTTAGCTGCTGAATTTGTGTCAAAGGGATATGGGAGTGAAGCAGAAATACAGTAGCCACTGGCAGAGAAAAATGCCTCCAAAGAGCAGCCAGGTTTCTTGAGTCTGATGTGGAGCCACATCTGTTTTTATCTGCGTGGAAATGTACATTATCTGGCAAAGGAGAAGCATCTTTAGTGACCTTTTTCGAACTTCAGAGAAAAGGTATCTCTGCTGTTCTTCCATGGTGCCCTGAACAGTTAATCCTCTGCCATTTAACAGGTGGTGACTCCTTCTGTCCACACAAATATATTAACTGTCCAACTTTGTTAGACTTCAGTAGTTGCAGTTTTGATGCAGGGACTCTACACAAGGATTCTTCCATTCTGTTCATGGTGTCTCTACAAGGCAATGACTTTTACATGAGAGTTAGTGGGAATGTGGGTTCTTGTCATTTTCCCCACCTGAGTTAGGGGCCAGATGATTCAAGTGTGCTGGGAAACAGAGCAGAAAATACGAACTTTCTTCTTTATAGCTTTAATCTGTCTTGGTAAGATCCAGGCACTGCAGATAGAGACAGCAGCCTAGGTGTCACCTTCAATCTAGCATTTTATACTCAATTACCACCTGGATTATGAGATTCTTGAGGACAAACCCAGGTAGCCACAGTCATAACTGGGCATCAATTGCTTGACACTGGAGGGTGCGACTGACTTGTCATAGTTTAAACACCATTTCCATAGAAGATAAAATCTTTTTCATCTAATGAGAAACAGAATGGGATGTGGAAGAGTGAGAAACAATATTTGTGAGAGGTCATTTGTCTAATGGGAATTCACACGATCCTGTGTGAATGTGAGGACAGCAAATTGCCACAGATACCAGAGGATGTGAATATATAAAAAAGTGACAGAAAATTTGTTTATCACCACTCTATTTTCCTGAATTAATTCTGAGGTTTTTTTCTCCTCAGTAGCATTCCTCTTGTTTATAGGCAGGCTTAGAACTTGTGAGAGGGGAAGTATAGCCTGTTATGGTGTCTGGGGAAAATATCTAATTTTCTCAGGTGTCTGGGTGGAGTCTTAGGGTGTTTATTAATTTTAACAGAAACTCCTTGCTATTTGCACCTGTCCATGGTTATTGCCAATGAATTGAACACATGAAAGTCATGAGAAACATTCATTCCCTTCAGCTTCTCTTGTTGCACTTAAAGTTACTGTACAATACACACATGTCTGGATATTCCTCAGTTAATGGACAAGATGAGTAACTCAGTGCTTCAATGTCAGTCTCATGTTAGGTTCAGTAAGCTTAAAAGTCTGACCTCTTCCACCATTGTTAAATCCAGGTGTACTGCAATGTAAGAAAAGGAAATTATATGTGTGGAATGCTATACTATACAGGGGTTCTCATTTTAAAAGGAGGGCTTTCTGAAATAAGGATGGGGCAGGTCACGTGCACTATTAAAACAGCACCTCCTCCTCATTTAGAGTCTTATCCCAATGATTTTAGTAGCAATACTGGTGACCTACAGAGAAAGCATAACTAAGCCTATCTGTATTTCAGGACATACAATAAGAGGGCATTTAGCCATGTTTTGGGATGCAGCTTTGAGGAATATCATTCAGTCTTGCAATGTGATTCTCAGTAAGAGGTGAGTTTGATGTGTCAGTCAGAAAACCAGCATTAATCTCCATTATATTTCTGAAATACAGTTTAAATTGCTCAGGTTCAGATCAGAGATTCATTGCTGATGGGAGTCATAGAGTGGAAGAAATTGTGGTCTGGTGTCAGAATCATCTCTTGATTCCAGTGTGATCCAAGTGTTCCCAGGAAGATACACTTTCAGCATCTTTTCAAAAAGATTTGAGCATGATATGAGATTGAGAGAGAAATATACACTTTCTTCCTGGCAGAAGGGAAATTTGTTTTGCAGGATGGTTCAAACCACGATAATCAGATCTTCATGCAAGAGTAACTGGCATAGTCTATATAGACTGTACTCACTACTTTTGGCCTTTCAAGAGGACAAAGAAGTATGTGGGTAGCTTGGTTTTTCCAGGTGCACAGGAGCCACAGAGCTGTCACCAGCTTTTGAAGTGATTTTATTGGTTTCCTTCTTGCTGTAGCAGTTCTGTTCTTTCCAAGGGCCAGACAAAGTGGATGAGATACACAGATGTGGCAAAGGGAGGATGAGAAAAATGAATGAAAGCAGGAAATTGCAAAAGACTCCAAGCCGTTGTTTTAAATTTTCTTGGAAAACAAATCTTGATGTCTACCTTCCGGTTAATGGTTAGTTGCAGGACTCACTTGCTTCTCCAAGCATTCAGGTATGGATATTTTAATGAGACAATGCAGTGGAAAATATGATGCAGTCAACAGGTTGTGTAGCCCTTCATGTTAATGGAAAATTTTGTGGTGGTGAGTAGATGGATTATCATTTGCATGTGAGGCAGATTTAATAGACTTCTGGTTTGTTGTTGGAATAAATGACTCTGCAACAAGTTTGTGTCTGTTTGCAGGCATGTGGTGCTTTGACAACAGTAGCCAGTACCTTAATGGCAGCTGAGTCCCACAGTAAAAACATGAAAGGCAGCATCATGGCCTCTAGATGCTTTGGTTGTTGGAAGAGCTGATTATATCTTGAAAGGAGATGAAAAACATGCTGACACTCATGCCTAACTCATGCCAAAACATGCTCAACTTAGACTGAGATGGGTGCAATAAATTAAACCATGCTACATTTCTTGAGAGCATCTCAATAGAAACTAAGCGAACATCACTATTAATTCATAGCTATGCTTTTAAGTTCAATTAGGTTTTAGCCAGTTCTTTTTGAAACACAGTTTAAGGACTTCCTAACTAAAAAGATGGTGTTAGTAACATCAAGGCTGACATAAAAGCTTTGTTATCACAGATGCATCTCTTGGCTCTCACCATATGCTGTTTCTGAAGTCTTGCCTTCTCAGGCAGGAATAATTCCAACTGTAATCTGTTTTATTGCTCACTTGGCTTATATTCTTGCATAGAAAAGACCTAAAATCCCAAAGTGGTAGCGCATGGCGAGCACCATCAAGGAATATTGGGGAAGGTTATACAGGTAGTGTAGAGAGGTTAATATCATCATGTTGCACAGTGGAGATATTATCTTGCATGCTAGTCATGTCCATGGAGCTCAATTAATCCAGAATTATAGGGGGTGTTTTTTCAATGTTCTTTACTGAAATAGGTTGCCATAATTCAACACCTTGGAGCTTAGGAAATGCACATGAAATGTGGCAGACTTGAGTGAGGTCTGTATTTTGTATTCAGTCCATGGACTTGAAACTTGTCCTTTCCCATTTTAAGTACCTTCATGCCCTGTTATTGTCTTTCTTCAGTCAATGCTCTCTCTGTCTCTCCTTTCAGAGCTATTTTGTTTTACACCACCAGTGGTATCTTTCTTGGAGCCAAGAACTTGACTTCAGATTTCTCACGCCCCAAGTATTTGCCTTGACAAACAGCCTGTCATGGAGACTGAGCCGCCTGTTTTCACTGGAAATTCCACGTAGACACTGCAAAATTCATCCCAAGGAAGCTGACACGTGTGTGCCCACTGAAATGGGGTGGTTTTGACAAATACACACTTTCTAACAAAATGCAAAATTCTATGCCTGTGCTTGAAGAGATGCTGATTTAAGTGCACTTTGGCTGAGTGGACAGTGCAGTAGTGCCTAGCACATTGAGAAAATGAGAGAAAAAAACCCCAACTAAGCCTCAAAAGCCAAGATAAAAGTGAAATGTGAACCCAGCATTCAGAACATGCAGAGTTAAGAGCATTGTGGTCAACCAGCAAGACAAGGTGACAAGTCACACTTCTGCCTGACCTTCATGCTCACTTCTGATGAACAAAATCACTTATAGTGTTGGTCTGTTCCCACTTTTATTGGTCTGGAGTCCCTTTGCAACTTTTTGGTAACCAGATCCTTAGATCCTGCTGCACCAGGCAGACTGCAGATCTTTATCCCCTCTCCTTTTGTTTTCCTAATTTTCTGAATTCTGATCCAATTTTCTTTGTTTGGCTTCCCTGTCCCCTTCACCAGAGGCTGCCCGCTACTCAGTTTGGGGGACATGCATGCACTGACACACAAAAACAAATTTTATGTTGGAAGAACTTACTGAGAAAGGGTTTCAATGGACATTCACAGCCCTCCTGTACTCAGCTTCTCCATCCTCAGCCCTCTGCAGTCCATTTTCCTTTTCTCTTGCCTGAGTCCACAGCTCTAATCTGCAAATTATCTTCATGGGCTGTGCAAAGCACTACAGCAATGAGCAAATAACCACAGGACTGTTTAGCTTGGAAACAAATAAGAATGGACAGTCAGATAAAGGACACCTCATTTGCTTTCTTGCAAGAACAAGGAGATACTTAGTCATTTTTAAAGCACTCTAGTTAAATCTTACCAAAGGGAAATGATCTTATATTATGCAGAAGCACTAATGCACAACCACAGGATTTAAGTAAAGCCAAGGTCAATAAAGAATAAAGAGGGGAATTCAGCATTTGTATAAGTAATAAGATTGTAAAATTATGTCTCATGGGAATTTGTTGTTTTTTAAAAATAAATGTTAAACCAGCATGTTTTTAAAAACCATCTGGGGGTGTTATTGAACACAACTCATAAAGAGAGCTGGTGAGGAATGGAGGATAGACCAGTACGCAGAGGGGAAGAGGGAAGTGATATAATTCTCCTCTGATATCTAAGCTGTAGATAAGGTTGTGCCACGCAAAAAGCTGGCACCAGCAATGTGGTCACTCAGCACTGTCTCACAGCCATTGTGAAGTACTTCAGTCCAGTCAAGGTCACACTTGCCTGGTTAAGTGGAACAAATCCCTACCACCAGATTGAAGAGCTTGAGATTTGGGGTCAGGCAGATGGATTTGTCATATATTAATAAATAGAAATTTCAACAAAAGCTCCACAGCGTTGCTTTCTGTAGCATCTTGCAGAGCTGTTCACTTGAATTCTGAAACCATCTTAGTTCTTGTATTTCATTTGTTCTCCATGAAAACAGATTGGCAAGACTTAGCTGCCTAATGAGGTAGAATCCCTTCATCTTAAATCTCTGGAAACTTCTACTGTCTGGAAAAAAGGCTTTTGTGAGAAATCATTTAATTCTTAATTCATTTTTATCACTACTTTATCTTAATAAGAAAAATAAAACATGAAAGAAGTTTAAAGACATTTACTTAAGCTTGTTTTATATAAGTAAATGAGGGATTTTCTTGTAATTTATGTTCAGTAAAAACTGAGAGTTTGAAGATTATTTAATAACAAAATCAAGATAAACAATAGCGCAATTCTGAATATACCTAAGTGTGTATTTCTGAATGTTGAGCTGAACACGTTAGATCTACACTAGAATTGCAACATTTGAACTGAAGAATTACGGACTGCAAAATTTAGCAATCACTGCAACGAGGCTGAAATGTCACATTAGTAAAGAAATGAAAAGCTTAAAATAAAGCCAGCCTGTATTTATCCATCTGCTTTAAAGCAACTTTTGCACTTGTGTTAACGAAGTAGTCAGTGCCGTCAGAATAACAATCCTTGTGAGTACTGGGTGTGTAACAGGAAGGATTTTTTTTTTTATGTCCAGTGGAGAAAATAGAAAGATTTGCCTACCCTGCTGCTAAAAATACAGAATAATTATCAGCTGAGGCAAGTGCGCTTCTGACCTAAGCATACATGGACACATGTGTTTTCAAGTCTGCTTTGTTAGAATAAACAGATGAATTTACAGGTATGAATCAGGTAGAGACTGTAAAAGCAAATGCAAGTGGCTTTCCTGAGGAAGAGAAAAGCAGTCCCAGAGAGGCACAGGAAAATGGAGTCCTAATACCTTTGACACCTTGTCGTGCTATTGCTTCCTCAGCAGGACATTGACTCTGAAACACGTGCCACAACCCCCCTGGAGATGGTGCCAGGTGACCTGGACCTTGGTGACACAGGCCTACACCATGTATGGCCTCTGCTTCCTCTGGCCAAGGTCCAACAGGTTTCATAGCACAAAGATACACTGTGGCATTCACGGAATCGCAGGGTGGCTGGGCATGGAAGGAACCTCTGGAGGTCATCTGCTTTGACCTCCCTGTTCAACAGGGCCACCTAGATCCAGTTGTCCTGGACTGCATCTAGAAATGTCTCAAATATTTCCAAGGATGGAGGCTCCACAATCTCCCTGGGTAACCTGTTCCGGGGTTCAATCACCCTCATGGTAAAGAAAAGTTGTTTGGGGTTTTTTTTTTCATTTTAGAGGAGCATGAAAAGAAATCCCTGATGTTCATACGGGACCTCCCGTGTATCAGTTTGTTTAGTTTGCCCCCCCATTGGGACAGTCTGTCTGGTATTTTGCTATTGGGAAGTCTTTCAGTATCCTCAGCTGTTAATAGAATGAGATTCCTGATTTTTGACAAAAAGTAGGGTGATAAACAGCTTTTCTGATTTCCTGAGTGGATGCTAAACCTTCAGAAAACCAGGAGTCATATCATAAATGAGTAGGTGTAAAGTCAGTGCGTATTCAGCCTGCATATTTTTGTTGAAAGAAGGTGAAATTTGCTGCTTTCTTCTTCTGCTTTGATTCTGGTTCAGTTTGTCAGTGTGTTTCGCTTCTACTTTCTTTCAGGTTTTTCTTCTCAGGGTGCAGTTGTGGTCTTCACGTCAGAGCACGCGGGTCACCAACAGCTCCCTCCGGAACAGCTCTTTTATGACCAACAGGTACCTAACAAACATGAGATGTGCATTGTGAGAGCTAGGACACAGCATCCTATTCCAAACCTCTCCTCTAATGATACTGTTTCTGATTTTATCCTACTTACTTCTTCACCATTGTCTACTCCTCTTTTTGCAGTCCTACTTTCCTCCGCTTTCCTCAGATCTCTTTTTCTTCTCAGCCATTTTGTAACGGGAGATTATTTAGCCATGGAACTGCTGCTCAACATGGATAATTGGATGAACTGCCTGCAGAAGACACGTTTCAGACTGCTTCTCCATGTTTGTGAAGCCAGTGATGCTTCAGACTGGAAAGACACATTTTGTTCTTTTCCCTGCACTGAGGAGTGCATGGGTGGGAGAAAAAAAGGTGGGAGAGGGTTTGCTGCCGTTGGTCATAGACACTGGGGCCGAGCTGAAAGTCTGGACCCTAATCACAGCTGTGTCAGCATCAGAAGGTGGCTGAGAACAAGGATACAGGTCTGGGGTTAAACATCTTCCGTGTGTCGGCTCTTCTGAAACATTTTATCACTACATCATTCCTCATCATCTATTCCAGGGCCACAGGAAGAACGACAAGTTACAATCCCGAGGTGTAAAGGCCCTTTTAGATTCAGTGCAGTGTGAATGCACATAGGCTGCTAAAGCAGAAACATCAGCAGTTATTAAAAAATGAAAGGCCTTTCTTCCAGAAAGGGCTAAGTAACCGATTTCCTTCATGCATGCTCTTTCCAGAATGATTCATTTGTGTCATTAAAAAAGTGCTACACTTCTGAGAAAGAGGCAGTCTTACACAATGGCAAATAAAAGCCACTTTCACTATTTGTTGAACATGAATCAAGTAACTTTTTGTCTGAAAAAAAAGTAATGGATAACCCAGGTAAAAAAAGCCATATAAGCATGTCTGTATTTGAGCTGTTTTGAAGGTAATCAATACTCAGCATTTGCTCTCACTTGGTAAGAAAAGCTCCTTTAATAGCTTCTGCCAACTCTCTTAAAAGTTTGGCTTCTCTTCTGAAGAGATGCAGGAGTGAAGACAAAATCTTTCTTACATTGCAACTTTGGGCCCTATTTGGTTTGGATATGATGGTTAGTGGGTTTCATTCACTACTCTGACTTTATTAAGAGGCTGTACACTGCTATCCCACAGAGAACAGCCTGCAAGGCAGAGAAGTACAGGGATGTGCCAGGGACAGGGAACCTATACAAATGGAATGTACTATAATGTAGCAAAATCGGGGCTTTAAAAGAAAAATGGATCTAAACCAAGGGATAATGAGTTTGTTTTATTCCTCACAATCCTCTCAGGCAGAAGATGTAGGCAACTGACAGAAGAAATCTGCTACAGTCAGGAACCTAGAGATACCTTCAGTCCCCATTTTCTCTAGTCCTTCACTGTAGGCAGTTTTAGAACAGTACTTTTAGTTCTTTTTACACAGAGAAACTAAGTATTTCTTTCTGTGCCTCACAAATTGTTTTGAGACAGTGCCTGCTAAAGGAAGTCTTTTCTATGTCCATTTAAACTCAGAAAATATATCCACAGTATATTTACATTGTGTAAGATAACCCGTTTTTTTGTACTCCTGTCTTCTAAGCAATCAGATCTAACCGGTTGTTGTATAACCATAAACACACATTTTAATTTTTTCTGAAAGTTTAAATATATTTTTTCCCTAATTTTACAGGCATATACAGCTTTTGTGTGAACTGGAACTATTCCACTTGCTGCAGTCAAGTGGAGTTGACATCCGTATTAAATCAGCTCAGCTCTTTTACGTTTAGAAAATAAAAACAAGGTTATGAAAAGAACTGATGTTTTTTCTCTTTTGTTTTAATATAAAATGCTTTAAGTTAAACATGTTACATTTGCTTTTGTTTGATTTGGTGGTGGGGAGACAGAATTGCTTGTTTGACTTCAGATAAATAACTCTTTTCAGAAGGAAAAGCTTAGTTTAACTCCTCGCTTTGAGTTCAAGAGTGCCGTCAGATTTTCCCATGTGAGTGATCTAAACTCTTTGAGTTTTGCAGCTGGGGTTCCCTCAGGCCCTCGTGGCAGAGGAAGGGGAAGTTTCACATGAGATGAAATGCCTGAACCCCTCTGGACTCTGCCCATCCGTGGGTGCAGTGGGCTCTGTGAGCGAGGCGCTCCGCGGGCACGGGGAGGAACAGAGCACTGTGCCAGACAGCCGCGCTTAGTGACCATCCCAGCCCAAACTCCCTCTCTTGCCGTGTTCAAACGAACCTCGGTGCCAAATCTTTCTGAGAGTGCAAAGGCGTTGGGCTGAGCTGCAAAATGTGAAGTGTTCACCGCAGCTGTCAGAGACACTCTGAAATACCTTGTGTCTCCACTTGTAGTATATTGATATTTAATCAAACATTTAAAAGGAAACCAAACGGTTACTCAAGGTAACACTGGAGAAGTGACTCATAGGCTTAAACTGAGAAAACCTCCTTTTTTCCTCTAATAGGCTTAAACTGAGAAAACCTCCTTTTTTCCTCTAATAGGCTTAAACTGAGAAAACCTCTTTTTTTCCTCTATTCTTGCCATCAACAAACAGCAAGCAGGCACTAACCATTTCCTTGAGCTTCCTGCTTCTTCCAGAAGCAAGTAAGCCATGGTAACAGGAGTTCCCAGGGCTGCTCCTCAGTGGTAACTCCTGATTTGTCCTCTAGCTGGAAATGCATCTCCAGGAATTAGCTCATTCATTACTCTTTCATACGGTCCTTTTCCACCGGCGGAGCTGTAGCAGCAAAAGAGAGAGGTTGATCTAGGGTAGGCTCCAGAACCTGCTCATTCACTTATGCTTTCAGGAAATAAAGTCACAAATCAAGATATACTGTGCAACACCGGTCTGAGGTAGACCAGAATCAGGCATTCACTGAAAAATTTGGTTTCTGTTCACAGAGAAATTCACAAGGAAAGAGGAATCGAAACAGGGTTCACAGAAAATTTGCGGAGACCAGACTGAAACCAGACACATTAGCACAACCCAGAGAGTCTTTGGGCAATCAGGTGTCTGTCTGTCTCTGCGGGCTCAAAATTCCCCTCCAGCACAACCAGCAAATGCTTGCCTGGGAGGTAGAAGTGAAAAGCCAGTGGATGTGAAATTTGAGCTTCCACAAGAATTTCTCTGGTTGGTGCTCAGTGTTGCCTTCGGGGGATTGAAACGCTGGGAGGCAGGAAGTCGGGCGCTGGGCTGACTCCCAGTGGCTGCGGTTATCGCGCGGGTAATCCCGCATGCTATAGCTGGGCTAAAGCTAAATTGTATCCATTTCTCCTCAGCCCATCTTTCCAGAAGCAAGAAGATTTTCTTACTCTGAATAAACACCAAAATAGCATTTTTTCCTTATAATTCTTCGTCTGTACACTGTAGCTGAAAGTATTTCCTTTCACAGTAATGACTGCCTATGCTGGCAGTGACTGTGCTGGCAGTGGTGCAGACTGGCTTTATTTTACTTGCCTATGGCAATTTAATTTTTCAGTAGCTCTTTCCTTTAAGACATTTACAAATCCCACAGAAACAAGTATGTGAAAAATACCAGGCATAAACCTTAAATCGTAATTAAAAAAGAAATGTAAAAAGTAAGACACCATTACATGCCTGACATGGGGCTGAAAATTGCCTTTTACTTTTGTGAATAAGCTGTGTGCCTGAAGCCGTGATAAATCACACATAAATAAACCATACCATAAATCAGATGCCCTCCCACAAAGGGGAGTTCTAAAATGTTCATTTAAAGAAGTGTTTTCTCATCCATTTCAGGTTTTACTCAGAGAAAGGAAGACTGCAGGGTGTTCAAAGTCTGGTGGAAAGGAAAGGAAGTCTTTGTTCATGACTTAGGATAAAAACAGAGCTAAGTGTCCCAGAATTTAAAATTCAATATTGAATTTTTATTCCCTAGGCACAACACAGCAAACCTAAATACAACAGATTCATGCAGATCAGCTAAACCCATGTATGACAATTGAGTCTAACCTCCTGCTTCTTACTGTATGATGCAATTCATAAGGAAACATAAAACTGTCTTTTCTTCCCCCTTGCTTTCCCATTTCTATAGCTTTCTTCTTCCTCTCTGAATAACGCAACTGCCCTAACTCTGTATCAGAGCTCAGTATTGAGCCATCAATATCAGTGAGTCAGCATCCTTTCCCACAAGGTTCAGTACTTGGGATTTTTCAGAGAAACACTGCCAGCCTGTTATGTCTCAATGGGAATTTTTTTGGAAAACACCTTACATTTGGAACATAAAAAATCACCGTTGAGCATTATGCAGATGAGGGACAAGGACCCATTATCTTCCCAAAGGATACCTTACAGAAGGTAATAAACTGCCCAGGAGGTGGGGAAATTACTCCAAACCTTCCTCCAGTGTTGGCAAGAGGTTCCCTTCAGGCATCTCAGAATTGAACATTAACTTACTCTAGAGAAAGTGTGAACAATATCTCCAGGGCTGAATTTGAAACCCAGAGCTTTCCAACAGAAAAGGAACAGAGGTGGCTATTAAAGAACTGTAGATTTTTAAATTCTTATTATTGTAATTATTTTGATGTAATGTTTAAATAGCTAACTCTGGAAGAATACACTTATTTCTACAGTTGAACTTTCTGTGGGAATGGTATCTCTGGGGCATGAGAGCAAACCCAGGAAACTGCTGATTAAATACTTGTGCTGAATGGGCTTGTAGGTATTTTAGCCTTAAGCAAGGCTAAGCAGGCAACAGGAGTGATGCTTTTTTTGTGTGTGTCAGATTTATTGTTGCTCAGGAAAAACTGGAGCATGTGTCTTATAATACCTGCACTGTGGGAGCAATGATGATTTTTCACAGAGCTGTATTTTCCTAGCTTAAGGGTTTTCCTTACCCTACATATAATCCAGGCTTTTTGTTTGTCAGAGTCCTTTTATTCTGTATTCTGTGGGTGTTTGAGTTTGTCCTATACCCTTCAGGATTGTGCTGTGGGATGTTGCAATAACAACCCTCTTACCATGGTGTCAATGGGAGCAGGGAGATTTCTGTGGGAATAGGTGCAATTTCTGCACTTCCAAAGCAGCTTGTAAATACAGCATAGCACAGAGCAATAGCATAGTGCGCTGTCATCCTGGTCACCGCTGCTGGAGCCTTTGCAGTGACAAGATGTTTTTTGTAGGGTCAGTTATTTAGAGTGGGGTGGCTCTGTGGTTAATGTTGCTCCTTGCAGACTCAGTATGTACCTTGCAAGTTTTCTGAACAGTGACAAGAGGATGACAGCATGGCTAGATGGGAGAGGAGTAAAACAGAATGTAAGAGTAGAACCATTCTCTCTGCCAGGGCAGAGGAAGGAATTACATCAAAAACTGGGAGCAGCATGAGAGCAGAAAGAGCTGCAAGCCCACTATTGTGTGATGAGAATGGTTTGAAGGGAGCAAGGAAGATGGGACATGAATAGTCAGACCGCTGTGTCTCACCCAATACTATTATTTTAAAATTTGATTTCTTTGTGCATGTAGAAACACTCCACAATTAGTTTAACTAAAGAGAAGACTAAATTGACAGTCGTTAACTCAGAGTTTGAATTTGCAGTGCTGTACGAAGGAGTTTCCATACTTCCCTGTTTATGGGTCCTGGCCATCACTTTTTTTCTGAGCAGGCACCTTTTTCCTATGCCTGTTTAATGCAAATGCAGTCCCTGCCTGCCCATTTTTCTGTGACTGACACACTCAGCCACTGCTGTGGCCCCATTCCTGGATGGAGGCTGGAGGTTGGTGTGTCCTGCACGGTCTTCAGGCTGTCAGGGCCCCTTCCCAGCAGTGGTAGGTAGGATCCCCTGAGGCTGGGGAGGAAAAAGTTCACTCCTGTTGCCACCTCCCTTCTCTGTTGTGCTGTTGGACAAGGAGAGGTGGGCACCAGCAGCTCCAGGTGTGGCAGGAAAGTGAAGCAATGATCTGCATCCAAAGGAAGCACTTGACTGGATTGCACAAGGGAGAGCCGCGCTGCAAGGCTGTGTTTCACTAAGCCAGTGATGGGTGGGAAGAGAGCAACCCAATTCCAGCATACAGACCTTTGCAGCAACTTCCTTGGTGGGTCTGAACATCTTTGTGCCAAGTTTAAAGTGTCCAAGCCCATGGAGGGTACAGAGAGAGAGACTGGGAGCATCACTGTCACCACTTCTGCAGGTGGGCATTGAACTGCTTTGATGCTGCCAGCACGTACCTGTGAGCATCCTCTGTCAACACAAAATCACCCAAATACCTCTCTGGGGTCTTTGTCAATAACTGCCAAAGAAATCTTTTCTTTTCTGAGTACTTGGGTTTTGTCATTGTTTCAAGAGAGAAAGCCTGGTTTTGAGACACCAAGTGCAAAATTTTTCTGCGTCATTCCTCTGTCTTCTTGAGGTTTCAGCATGTCAGTCTTCTCAGACTTTCAAAAACACTTCTCCACAGCAGTAACTACCCATTCCTCCTATCCCTGTGCTGGGTCCCAACCCACGCGGCGTCAAACCAAGCTGCTTCTCTCAAGCTCCTGCAGACGGGAATAGCCCGGTTTCCCAACGGCTTCACCAGTCTGCCAGCTACTCTGAATTTGTTTTGTTGCAATCCAAAAAACACACCCTACTTCAAGCATTGACACATCTCCCAAGTGTGGACACCCTTCCCGAAAATGTGAGCCTATGTTAGTCTTCCCTAACTCCAGCCAGGAGAAAGAGGCTCCTGCAACTCTGCTGGTGTTTAAGCACCTTGGTCTTTGATGTGTCAGTCTCTCCCCTGCAAAGAATGCAAAGACCTGATCTATCTCTTGCTGACACTGCACTTCCATTGCATTAAATGGGATTAATCATCCTTTAGGATGTACCATTTCACTCATCTGAAGTGCCATAGGCAGAGCTGTAGTACAACACAAAAACCAAAACACTGATACTGTCAACGGACAGAAATCTTGTTTTGTCTGCTGACGAAGTTCTACACATCCAGAATGATATATATTCTACTTGCCAGCAAGTTTATTTATTTATTTAAAAGACAATGAAGACTTTCCTTCTTAGATAAAGAAATAAAGGAGAAAAATATTCTCCAGAAAGTTCTGTCGTCACCATTATTGAACCACACCCTGTCCTCTTCATATAAGAAATATTGCCAAAGCCACAGTCTTTCATCATGTGGTTCCTTTTAAATAACCTCCTAGGTACTAAAGGTCAGGATGATTTAAAAAAAAATAACCTGGTAGTATGAAAGAACTTTTTTTAAATGTGAGAAGACAAACAGACGAATCCTACGCAAACTTTCCATAAATACAAGAGATGAGGATGATGATGAGTGGAATAAACTATGTTCACATTGTGTTCACCTGTTTTACTTTGTCTCAAGTTTTGTTTGGTTCAAAAGCCTAATATAAAAATAGAATTATTCAATTCATTGCAATTCTGAGTCCGTTCTTATAGTCCTTTCCCATAGATTTGTCCTAAAACTCCACTGGGAATAGTCACACACTGACCACAGCCTTAGATTTGTACATAATTTTCATCTCTCTTCACTACTGAGCTTATTGCCGGTATTGCTTCTTCATCGAATTAAGGTAAAGGAAGAGAAATGTAAAAGGTTTTTTTTCAGTTATTTTTGTCCAATTTTTGCTTCTACGCATTATTTCAACAAAGATGTATTTTGGAGAGTGAACATTTCCCATATTTGACATTTGTCCAAAATTTAATAGTTTCTGATAGTCTGCAGAAATTACTGATACTTTTTTCAAGAAATATTTGCTTATTTCTGAACCATGGTTTTTAATTACTTTAAGGCTGAAAATCTGAGCACTTTGCAGGTGATTCATGAGCAAACCAGACACCACTGCTTTGGACCTGGCAATGTTGACCCATACCTGGATGGACAGGATCTGAGGGTCATGAAGAGCTTGGTTGAATTGAAATCACCACCACAGCCAGCTGAAGCCCCAGCAAAAGTTCTGTTCATGGTGTGTGAGCACAAGTGTGAGAGTGTGTGTGTGTAGTATTCAGTTACAATTTTGTGCACATTCCTAACTATCACTTTGAAATGTCATTATTCAGCTCTCTTAACTTTTTAAAAGCTATCTAATACCTGGCTTTATTTTTAAAACCTGCAGTCTATAGCAGACTATACTATTGGTTTTTACTATGAAAGCATCCATAGGTCATGGTCAGAGACCAGGAGTCTATTGTTCTTGGTGATGTGCACAGCATAAAAAAATATTATTACAGAGCTTAGTATCTGGTTTCTTCATTAATTTCCCCCATACTCCAAAACATTATTTTCTGGGACCCAGGAGACTGCCTTGATGGAGGACAAGTGCATATTAAAAAAAAAGTTTAAAAAGCAGGGTGGTAAAAGCTTTTGGAATCATAAGGTTTGGCTCTAAACCCATGGTATTTTTTGATAGCTCAGGGTTGTTTCCATGCTTCAAGAGAGAGCTGGGAAGATGACAGCTGAAGAACCTGTCTCACTGTCTCCCTCAAACATTCCTGAAACTGCTTTTCCTTTCTCTGAGTGAAGGAGAATCTGACAGGCCAGGACAAACCCTGCCCCTGGCTGGGGCAGCAGAGGCAGCACACTCCTCTTGCTTCCCCATTTCTCTCCTCCTTTCCACCCGAAGGCAAAGGCCGGCCTCCCCTCTAGCCAGGGGCTGGCAAAGCCTTTTCTTCCCGAGTCCGGACATCAGCCAGGCTGGGAGGACAGCAGACACTGGCACCCTGGCAGGTCAGGGCACCCTGAGTACAGAGTCCTTTAAGTTAACCCCAAGGCCCAGCTCTGGCTGGTTATCCCCAGCCCTCCCAACTCCCTCACCTCTGCCTCCCCACAGCAGCATTTCCTCCACGCCATGGACACAGGGACCCCTCTCCCACCTGGCTGCCCACCACACACCTACTTCTTCCTCCTGCAGCCTTCCTTAAAAAACAAGCTACCACCCCCAAACCCACATTTTTTCCAAGCATTCCTCCCACTTTCTGTTTGCCTCACCCTCTCCCTCATTATCCTGGGTCTCACTTTTGTTTGTCTTGGCTATTTTTGGCTGGAGGCTCTTTGGGGAAGGGAATACAGTTTTAGTGTTGCCTGCTCAGGATGTGAAGTGTTCGAGTCATTCCAGCTGAACGAAGCTGAATTGATAAATGAGGCACAGACTGGCTGAGAAGTGTCAACCTGAGCATGGGGAACTGACTACCTGAATCAGCATTAACAATTATAGTACACTCAACAGATGTAACTTAAAGTTTAGGGGAAAAAACCCTATTTTAAAAGGCACAGGTAATAGTTTCATGCTAAAGTTTTCCAGGAAATCCAGACCAGGCCATACTCTACTGTAGTGAAGTATAACATATTCACGTGGTAGTTACAGTATAAACTGTAGTTTCTGTCTCCAAGCACCTTGTTCACTACTGTTGTTCCTGAAGGACCACAAGTACTGCATTATTTCCAATGAGAGTTACACATAACTACTTGAAATATGGAAGTATTAAATGTATAAATGAAAAACCCATGTACTAAGAAGCACCTGTGCTTTTCTCCAGATACATTTTCTACAGAAATGTATCTCTGTGATACATTTTAAAATTATATTACTACTTGATACTATAACTATACTATCAGTTGCAAAATTGTTGTATACGTAGAAAGGATTAAGATTATATTGTTTACAAGGTGTGTGGGATCTTTGTTTTGCTGCCAGTAAGATCACTATTCTCATTTTAACACCTAGAACACCCCGAACCTTCACACCTGTCAGAGTCATGGAAACATCTGGTATCTTCTTTGCAAATTTGAGACTCTGTTGTCATAATCTTTTAATTATATGTAAAACCACTTTCTGTTGTAAAAATATATAAATTATCCCAAATGAATCAACACAAAACTAGGAATTTTTTGTGTGTTCAGCACCATTTCTCAGCTACTCTGATAAATGAAATGCTAATAGCACAGAGAAATTTAAAAGGGAGCTTATTCCTGTTGATTAAAAAGTGATGTGAGAATTCAGTGAAAAATGAATCCCAAGTATTTTAAAGAAGTATGTCCCATTTGTATTCTCTGTAAGGACAGCAGTTCTGATGAGCACCTATCATATCAACCAGCAATCTTTCTCATTCTTTGCTTAAGATCCTCTCATCTGTAATAGAAGAGCATTTGTCATACAAGGCTAAATGCTTATGGATTTCCTTTCTTTACACAATGGAAAATAATATGTTGAATATTCAAGCTCTGTTCACAAGGTTTAAAGAAAAAACCCCAAGAGTACAGTGTCTCTCTGCAGCCACCAAAGCCTTTGGCTTGCATTGTGAATGACCACTGGTCCTTAAAATTGCGTGAGCTTTTGATAACAACACTCGTACACGCTCTGTTCCATTTCTATGGGACCCGGGGCTCTGTAGGTGCCTCATTCCGTAGCTGAGGCAAATGGTAAATGACTATTTTTCTTATGTGACCTCTCTGTGCTCCCTTCCTTTAAACATAGTGGCAATATGTGAGGCTTCCCAAGCCTGTCAGGGGCATGCATCATCTTTCCTCCATGAAATTACAAGCTGTGGTTAGGGCAAAGGTTGTGAGCTCTCCAAGAATGACACCGGGCCAAGAGTGGTGCTGGGTCAAAAGTGTCTGTGGGTTTGTAATCAGTCATATCACAACCACCCGGGCCTTCTGGACTGGAACTTCTAATACTTTTTAGCTTCTTCTACACCTTTGCAGTGACCATGAAAATCCAGTGCTGGTCAATATTTACTTGGTTCACATATTAACTACTAGATCAGACAGGGAGTAGCAGAGAGCCAAGCCCAAGATAAGGTGCAAAATCCACATAGTCTGTCTTTGTTATTAGTTCCTACTTCAGAGTCCAGAGTAAAACACCAGTCAAAAAGTAAACTGAAAAATTTAATTGTTTTATAAAATAAGATTATGAAATTTTATATAAAAATCCAGCTTCTTAAATATGGTACATTCACTTCCTCACAGAATATTTAAACATTCAGGTCACTTGCGCTATATTTTCTCCGTATTTGAGTTAAAATCATTGGATAAATTAAAACATCCTTACCAAAAGATACCACAACTTATACAAATAATACTACGCAACAATAGTTTTTTTTAAATACAAAATGTAAAGAAATTAATAACTCTTAGGGCATGCTACAAAATTTTGCCAGAAAAATATATGGAATAATTTTTGTTTAACTAGAAAATATACAGTGTGCTTTTCATTTCTCTTCCTAAAATTCAGTCTCACGCAATTTCCATTTAACTTAATAAATATATACAACAAAAATGTTTATTCCTCAAAGAATATAAATAGCAAATACTGGAGTAGAGCCTGGTCTGGCATTCCTTTCTCATCTAGTGACTATAGTGGGAGTTTTCAACTCTGAATGTGCAAAAATGCAGAATCAGGCTCTTAGTGTTATCATCAGGTTAACAGCTTTTACAAAAGTGATTTTTATTAAAGAAAAAAAACTTCAAAACCACTGCAGAAGACTTAGAACTATTCCAGTCAGGCATTTCTATAAATAGTAAATCATAATGTGGTGGAAAAATGTTCCAGCTTAATTACTGCTGGCAGTAATTATGGAAAAAATAGTCAGTGGAGAATGAAAAATATCTTGAATTAAACACATCTTACTTTCACAGATTTAAGTTGATTCCCTACCATCTCTAAAAAGAGTTTCTGGTATAGTCTATACATTGTAAATCTGTGAAGAAACTTAATCACCTTCTTTAGACTTTGGATGGTTCGCTTTGGAAAGTGGTACATTTTCAAGTGCTTTAGTCCATACATTAAACCTTTAATGGTGTCTTGGTCACCATTCTTTATTCTCCACAGATTGAGAAGCTTCAGAACTTGCTCTGTGGGTTGACATAGTTTCATTGTGCGCTCAACATCTTCTTTTCCCACTTTCTTGCCTGGTAAGCTTGCCATCAGCATGTTGAGATGTTCAAAGGTGATGTTCAGGTGGCCAACATGCTTTAAGACACTATTTTCGCAAAGATCAATATCTGTAGAAAGCAAAAAGAAAAGAGAGGTATGTACAGCACATTACAACTTTACCATAGTCCACAAAATTCCAAGGGGAATATAGCTTTCCAAATTCCTTTTTCTTTTTTTCAAATAATTCTCTCAGCTTTGCTTTTTTAGGTTCTGAATATGAAAAACACTTAAGAATTTAATTAACTTTGCAAATAGAAACAAACCCAAATTACAAACAAACTTCATAGCAAGCATTTATTGCTATACACTTGTGTCATCTATCCTGTAAAATGTTGTGTGTATGTGATAGGGCTCCTAATATTTGATTCCAGTGAATGAAAATTTAGCTCATTCTCTTCTGAGCTCATTCTCTTCTCTCAGAAATGTCTACACAAGCTTTGTTAAAATAGTAATTGTGAATTTTGAAGTATTCTAGACACTTCACAGTCTGATATAAGCATACATACTAAATAGCAGAGGGATAAAAAACCATTTCTGCAGCATTTTTCAAATCTATTCTGAATGGACAAAATGTCACTTGAAGACGGCGGTTGTGGATGGAGGCTTACAGGGAAAGAGTTGGCCTGACTGCTGTAAAAAACCTCGGCATTAACACTGCAGCACTATTTCACCTTTGAAACCCATCTTGGTAGATTCAGCACAAACAAAGCAGTGAATCAGCATGACAAATAGGTACCAGAAGGAAAAAAGAAGGGAAGGCCTGTCTGTGTATTCCTCACTCCCATATGCCTTCACCCTGTGAATAGATGTCCTAGTCCAAAATATCAACCTCCACCTTACAGAAGATAAATTGCACTCTCAGTTGCAGGCAACCAGCTCCATCTAACTTCAACTGCTCAAATATAACATTGGGAAACACTTCACTTGATCACTTGATTCCTTCACTTGATCAAAATTCTTCATATGTTGTGCAGTCTCAAAAGGGAATCTTGGCCATGGCACAACACATACTTCCAAGGGGGCTACAAGTCTGGGAAGAATTCAGTCCTCCACTAATCTGAAGAAATGAAATTCCCTTCAAGCTTCCCCTCAACTTCACTATGCTTACTGCATCGATAAATCTCAGCCAAGCCCGGCAGGCCCTTCTCCAAGCACAGCACATGACCAGGAGGTATTTGGTCCCAAGCAATTTTTAAAATGCCATTTGAAGGTTGTTTATAATGCACATGCTATCACAACAAGATACCTTGGATAATCTTCTTGACCATATCCTGTTCTTTGTTTTGCTGCTTCCATAGTTTCAAAAGTTGGAAGGTCTGCTCTTGAGGGCTGTGCCTTCGTTTAATCCTTTCAATATTTTCTGTGCTAACCTTTGTCCCAGGCAAACTGCCCGCTAATATGTTCAGCCAGTTAGGTGTGAGATGAGTAGGAACAGCAAACCTGAACATAGCCTCTTCACACAGGGTTACATCTGAAATGAGAAAGAGAAGATGTCAACTGTTCTGATCTGTTACCCTGCTTGTCTCAGAGAAAAGAAAGAACAAGCAGCAAGAATGATAAGAAAAAGTGTTTAAAAATCATGAATAAGTGGTCTTTATAGTGCTGTTCTCTTTGTGATTGAGTTCTATTTGATCTGAGCTAAAACAATTACAACTCTATTATGGCCATCACCATAGCAAGCAAACAGCTAACAAAGCTAGATATTTTTATCATGATTTTGATAAATTAATTCTAATGATAACTAAAGGTATGTTTTCAGAGCACGCTTCCTTAATATGGTACACACCTATGCCGCATTTTTGAGGTGTCGTATCTGTATTTTCCTGACAGATGTTGTCACGAACCTCATTTCCCTTCAAAGCTATTTTGAAACCCAGGACACTACAGTTTGTGTGCTTAAGACAGGCTGCTTTGGATGATGTTTCATTTGAGAAAAATCCTTCTGGACATCTCTCACATACAGTGTCACTCTCAGGGGTACCTGTGGAAACAGGAAAACAATGCATCCAATTACATATAACCTCAACTATGGAAAAAAAACAGAAAAAGAATACAGAAATCAAGGAATACATTCCTCTCTAAACTGTTATGCTTCTGCTTTTCATGTTTCTGATTTATTAAGGAATCACTTATGAAAAAAAAATAAAAGGAGACAAAAGATGCCTTAAGAGAATGATGTTCCTGCTGGTGTAACACAGTAAATAGTACTCTTAAGTATGCTTGTTACCAAGTTTAAAATCAGTGATTACTGATTAAATCAGTAATTTAGTAAAGTAATATCTTTAAAACCTCAATTGAGGTTGAGACTATTCAGACATTAGACTTTGTCAGATCATCCCTCAACTGTACAAATATTCTGTAAAGTAATTAAGTGGCAAAAAAATGTGTTCTGAATTTCACTCTGCAATAACTGCCCAGAACCTTAATCAAACGGGTTACTTCAGTTTTAGATAAAAGTACAAGCCAACTAGATATCAACTAAAGACAACAATTTTGAACTTTTCGGAGCTTGAATAAAATATTATTAAAAGTAAAGAAAGCAGGGTGTCCAATGTAACAAAAAAATTTAATAGACATACATGTTTTACTTGGTGATTTAAAACGTATCGTTTTACTTCAGAACTTAACAAATGATATAACAGAATGACAACATATGGTTCTAGCACATTGACAAAGAAGAAAAGACAAATGCATGAAATCTGAAACTATGCAGTCTAACCACCAGTGGCAGGAAAGTAACAGCACCAATAACTGCTGCATATTGACTCTTAATTCATCCTTATCCAGCCAGCATTTAACAAGTGCCTAAAGTCTAGTATCTAATATTGCATTACTGAACAGGAACTTAAGCACACGCTTAAAATTTATTTGAAATAATTGGAAACTATATTTGAATAAGAAAATACCTCCACCTAGTGTATTTTTAAAGTATTTACATGTGGACGTTTATTTTAATGATAGCTTTTTAGTAATCTTTATTTATTTTGGGAAATCCTTAAGAAAAAGGGTATGAATCTCAAGTTTTCAATCAGCTGCGAGATAAAGAATAGTGTTTGCATTCAACCTGACCTAGCACTTCATCAGACAACAAGTGAAAACAAAGTATATAGTTGCCAGTGACCCTGTGTATTGCCAACCCCCTCCCAAATCCTGTACTTTCTGCAGTCACAGCCTCTGCCCTTGTGCAATGGGCTGGGCTGCAACTCTGGGCTGGACAAAGCTCCAGCCAACGCCTGCACCCCGCGGGCAGCAAGCAGCTGTCCAGAGATATCTGAATTTTAGCCACTTTCCCTGCTATAGACAAGCTGCTGTTGCGTTCTGGCAGCAAGGATGTGGAAGAAAGGAGTATTCCTGCAAATGGTGCATTGCCCTGCTCAGAGTTTCCTGCATAATCTTTGCAGCACAAGAGGGGAATAACCCGGGTAATCCATTAGTGTTCTCTGGGTTGAGAATAAAGTCACCTCCAGCCCTGCCAGCTTCTTCTTCACGGTTTATCTGGCCGCTCTTGCCGAGGGCACAAACTGCAGCTGTCTGTCCGCCCTTCTGCCGCTCCCTCCAACTCGCCTGGAATCCCCCATTCTTCCCAGGGAAACGGCAGCCGCCACCAGGGAGCCAGCGCTGCCCCGCAGCAGCGCTGCTGCCCCAGTACATTGCTGCTATAAACCCTGCCTCGTACAGGGCCGCCAGAAAGGAACAAAGCCTTAATCTGCACTCACAAAAGGGGATTACAAAGTAAAGTGATATCCCAGTGTAATCATGAGCAAACGGCAGTGGGGAAACAGATTTTTAAAGCTTTAAGCTTTAAATGAGGCACTGACCACACCATCTCCCCATGTGGGAGTGGAATCATATTTTTCTACAGTTAGGTTTTATTTCACCTGAATTTGCATTGCAATGAAGTTCAAGGCTATCATATGGCAGAAAGCAGTAACACAGTGTGGTACATGCTTATTAAATTCTTAGTTGTTGCCTCACCTCAAAAAACTGACTATTGACACAGGGGGATGCAATTATTTTTGCAATGTTTTTGTTCCTTGTTTGAGGTCTACTTGGGTTTAGCTGGTTCATTCTGATGGTCTTCTGGAAACCAACTTTTCAACAAATTACAAAATTCAACATTTTATCTTCTTTCAAAGTTTGCTTCATTCTGAACTGAAGCATTCAAATTTGTCTGCCACAGTTTCACCGTGCTTGCAGGAATGCAGCAGGCTGGTTGCTCGGACAATTTATACCTTGTTCACCTCCCAAATGGTCTTTCTGAGAATTTCATTTCTGGCCCCTTTTGATTTGCTGCTGAGATACAGTGGAACCTCATTAACCCAAGCTCCTGGGTATAATAGTTTGGGTTAATGAAGGTTTGCAATATGGAAATGCAGTGGCTGCCAGTGGAAACGCTCAACAGTGGCAAGGGCATCAGGGTAATGCTCCCTCAACCAATTACTCAAGGACTAATGAGCAGCTACAGCAGCAACATTTCTCCTTACGTCAAAGTTGCTCTCGAATGAGATGTTCACGACCCAGAAAAGGACTCCCAGCCTGTCATTCAGCTCAGCTCTAAAATGTACAGGCCAGCCTTAGTGTTTCTCACTCCAAGTACATAATTCCGAGGGAAATCATTCTGGAGTCTGGAGACTGGTTGCCTGCGGGTGTCTGAGACACTTTGATTTTCTACATTTCCCTCCTCAGTGCTCTTCTACAGGCAGTTTTCAGGCTCTGGTACAATGACAGTTTACAATTCTTTCAGGCTATGTTAAATACTGGAGCTAAACTGGGCTGTGGCATTTGCCAAACAATAAATGATGTATTTTGTTTTGAGGGAAGAACATACAATTGGTTTAACAATTTATGTTGTCTTAAGTGAAGGATACACTCCTATGAAAAGTGCTGCTTCTGTCTATATTCCCACCAGACATTCAGCACAATGCCAGCCTGCTTGACAAAGAAGTGGTTGTTTGTTTGATAATAGTAACAGTTTCACTAAGAATTCCACTTAGGATGTTGATAATTAATTATTACCACATATTGCAGTGATGCTAGAGCTATATTAATGTTGTTATAATTATACACTTGGTGTCAAACACACAGTGCTCCTGGTGTTTGTCAAGATATATGGTGGCTTGAAACAGCAGATTTCAAAATGAAAAGCATTATTATTTATCACACACACAAATACTACATTCCAGATAATGTTCCTTTAAAAGAGGCAATCCATCATGTTTCTCATTAGAGTGCAATTTGCTACATTTGCTACTGCCATTAAGTTATATACCACAGCAGGAGCAGGGTATTCCACTGAGAAACACTCCTTTGGCTACAGTCCAAATGATGCCGACTAGAACAGGTTCAATAGGCTTTACAATTTACCGTCCTGCAAATTCATCTGGACGAGACTCTCTCCTAGTCTCGCAAGTGCCACGAGCGGCCGACGTGCGGCAGAGCTCAAACCGAGTGTGTGCGTGGTGACGAGCGGTACATACCTGCCTGCGCAACACCGAAGCCGGGCGGACACTCCGTGTGCTTTAAACAAAACTCGAGCTCCAGGTATCTGCCCGTGACGCACTCGCAGACGCGGTTGTGCGTGCTGCTGCACTCCTGCTTGACGAACTGCAGCTCCTTGCAGACGGCGCTGCAGTACTGGCACTCGTCGTTGCTGTTCCACTCGTCGGCGTAGTACTGAGCCGGGCACGGCGCGCAGCGCGTCGGGCTGCTGGCTGTGCAGTGCTGCTCCACGTAGCGCCCAGGAGGACACTGGTCACACAGCAGCTGACGAGATGTCCCTGGGTCGTAATGGACATACTTGGGGGCAGAGTCATCCTGGATGCTCCACTTAACAGAAATGTCCAAGAGCTAGCAACAGGAAAATAAAACATCACTTCCTCTTAGTTTGGGGAGCACCGTGATCACAAAGAAACCTACACTTTAATGAGTTTATGAGTCTAATCATGTCACTGTCTTCAAACAAATGTTTGCATTAGAAATTTGTAAGATATCGACCAGCTTCCGGACTCTCCCATGTCTATCTTCGAATGGGAAAATTTTAGGATCTTATCTAGAAAATCTCCCTCACCTAAGTGATTCCTTGTTCTTCCAGATAAGTAGATCCTATTCTTCCCCAATTAACACCCTTTTAATATCACTGAGCAATGACCTTTTACTGCCTGGCACCAGAGAATCTGTCCAATGCACAGCCAAGGTGGGGATTATGTACCCTTGTGTTAAGTATTGAGTACTTCAGATGCAAAAGAAATGGTACCTGAGCATATAAATCTGAGCAGTGTACTGCACCATCACCATGAATTCCTTTAAAGGTGATTCCTCACACTGTTTCTTGTACGCTATTTCTTCTTACCAGAAATTAATGGCTAGAACAATAGAATTTACTTTTTAATGCCTCCCATTTAATTTTGCACTTACACGCAGCAGCTCTGGGGATAAAATGTGGCAGCTCCGTCAAAGGTGGAGACATAACATCAGACAGAGGTAAAGAATGCCACAGGTTATGAAGAATATATTGAGGAGTTAATTGCATGAGCCGGAAGAGGCCAAACTAATGCTTTCATTTCCTACCTAAAACCACAGGCTTACAGCTGTTGTGAGAAGCTGGTTCAGTACTGGCTGGTTCAGTACAGGTCATGGCAGCTACAGTCCTCCTGCTTCCTACAACAGTCTGCTTTGCTGGTGCCATTTGGGACTCAGCCACCTGAGACAACCCTGCCCTGCTGCAGACACAACCTCCACATCACTTCGTTTTGGCCTTATAACTGAAAATTTGGTTCTGTGATTCCATCAGTCTGCCACAAAAATAACTCTTGGGAACCACCCTGAGCCCTACAGGGTCTGCCAGCAGCTCACTCTTTTCACTGAGAACCTGTCTCTGGCCCAGCACTGCATGCATGGCTGCATGTGCCACTGCTCTTCCAAAACTTGCACATTTTATAAAGATGAAGTAAACTGGCTCTAAATTAAGATATTTTTCTATTTATCCAATCAAATTATAGATCTGACTTCTCTTTGTTGCTGTTTTAATCCCCATCAGCTAATACAGAGTTGTCAATTCAATTTCAAAAATGTATTTCCTCTTTTCCAATGCAGATGCCCCCAAAGTGTAAGTGGAATTAACTGTCTGGTGGTCTTTTTCATGCTGTATTTCCTGGAAATGTTTCATTTTAGGGCCTCACTTCTGCCACATCATGGCATTTCTAAAGCCATAGTCCTATTAAGGTTGGAAAGGACAATTTAAAAGTTCATCTGCACTAACACAAGTCACAGTGATCACCAAATAGTATTAGGTGCCTAACTTAGGGGCTCTTACTGCTTAACAAAATACTCCTCAATGCATTCTCCTGTTGCCTGTCTATGAATACACTTTTTATACAGCTATACTTAGGCTGAGAAATGAAATGCAGATAGTATGGATATTCCCTACAGCCTCTTGTAGCTACCCTTGACTAAGCCTGATGACTTAACTGATCTGTGATTTCTACAGGTGGAAATCCCACTTTTCTTGTGGTCTCAATGCACAATACCTTTCATTGTGAGAAATTCCTTATTAGTCTTTGAAGTTTGATGAACAACTGCATTTTCCTTAAATGACTGGATCTGTTTCATGTGATCTATATATCAGAGGGTGCAGCACATTTTTTAATAGTGAGTGGCTTTCCATTAAGGAAAAATGTCCCCACCCTTGGTAAATCTACAGCTATGTCTCTAGTAATAAGGAAGTCCTGGTAATCTCATTAATTGTTTATGTGCACAGTAAGGTTTTCTTCTACGGTTTTAATTCAGTAATAAATATACAGCACCCCAGAGTCCAAGATGAGCATGGACGCATGCATTCCCTTCACAGATCATAACAGACTACAACATGCAGTACAGGTGCTACAAAGACAAGCATCAACTCACACTGCATGCAGGTGTCTGTGGAAACCCAAGACAATACCCAACAGAGGTGAAAATCTGACACTGTGAAAATTATTACGGACAGCAACCAGACATCCGGGCAGCACGTCCTTGTGCAGAAACACCAGTATTCCTGCTCTGCAGTGCACAGCTCCCAACAAATCCAAAGCTGTCACTGCAGTAGAATGTGCTCCTCTGGGTTGTGCCTCTGCCCTTGGTGACACATCTTCACGTGACAAACAGGTAGGTGAATCATTTCATGACTGTTAACTATACTCCACAACATGTAGAAGCAAGAGCAACAAGATTTCCTCTATTTTCCTTACTCAGTTATTTACGTTGGAAATCATGTATGAGGCAAGTAAAGAGTTTTGCTGCAGGGGATGATTCAGCATTAAAATTAATTAGAATTCAATAATCAGGGTGTAAGAGCACAGGGGTTTGTAGGGAAAAATGGAGGCACTTGCTTTCTGAAGAATCTACAGCTATGGGAAACAACCCGGTAAAAATTGAAAGCAATTCAACACAATTTGAGAGGAACTGATTTTAAAAATTGAGCAAAACAATACTTGAACAATACGTATGTGAGATGTGCAGAGTTTTGTCTTTGAAAGCCAATCGTTATGAACTACTAATGGCAAGCAGAATATTATTAATCTAAATGAGCATAACCAAACCCCATAATAATAGGATTAATAAAGCAGCATCACTAAAAGAATAATCTTCCCATTTGATTTTTTCCTTGTGCTTTTAAAAGAAAAGCACATCACACTTGTCTTTCCTTTCTTCCTAGAAACACACATTATGTAGCTGCAGTAATCCACTAATCAGTGGCTGAGCCACATGTATGCAGGATCCAACTATTTGATTTAGTAAACAATTGTGATAAAAAGATTCTTCAGTGAAATTAAAGATATAAATGCAATCAATATCTCAGTATTTTACCAGAGCACTTTATACATCATTTTCAACATAGCTAGATTACCATTTCCTCTACTGTTTGACTACTAGGAGCCTATTAGCACAGCCAGCTGTGCAACTCTCTGCCATAGAACATTTTAAACAGTCGAGTTCAAGATGTTACTTGACATAGTCATGGATGAAAATAGTAAAGGACTATCAAACATAAACATCACCTTTTGATCAAGAAATCCCAAACCAAGAATTGATTGAGTCTGGAGGACTGTTTTGGAAAAACAGTGATATTTTCTGTCTTTTTCTTCTTTTTCTCTATGCATTGGATACCAACCACTGCCATAGACAGCATATGGGTCTTTTTAGGGCATTTTTTTCTGGATTTTTTTTTTAGACACAATACAGCCATTAGTATGTTGCTAAGTACATTTCTAGACCCCAATCCCCAATACCACATTTCGTAAGACTACTGCAGGTTACTTGATAATACTGAGGAAAAAAGATCTGCAGAATTGTCTTCTATGCAGGCTGAAAACACGTAGCATACCTAGGTATTCTGAATATTGATATGTAATCTGCAAATCAGAAGTTATCTTTAAACCTACACCAAGCACCAAACTAAAGGCAATCTATTTTTCAGATGTTTTGCAAAAATTCAGTAATGATGGTGGAAGATAATGAAATATAATTCTCACTAGTTTTACTGCAGCAGCTTGGCACAATCAGAATGAAAAGACTCTTTTTGTCACCCAGTTCACAGAATAAGCTAGAGGGGAACATCACTAAATTGTCCTTTCCCCTGGCTTAACACACCTTGAGTTTGTGCTTATATTAGGAATTTGCATCACCTGTTACAGCAGATTTACGGAGCAAAACAGATGGTGCTGAGCACATGACATCCACATTATGTACTATTCTGAGGGGATATTTTGGACTAACGTCAGTCTGCTCTCATGGACAAGCAAGCATTAGTGGTAACAGTGCATCTGGTGCATCTCTGGAGTCTGTCTCTGGCTTTGCTTTCATCAGTTTAGTTTACTTTTGTAAATCCACTTCGTGCACTCCAAGGCTGCTCTGATGTGCAAACTAAAATACAGCAAATAAAGATGATCAGGAAAGGCCCTTCAAAAGCATGTTCCTAAGACACATTAAAATGGCAATTAAATGCATTTTATGTCATTCCTGACATTTCCTCTACTAAACTGTGCTATGACCAACTTGGTAGCAGATTCTCAGCCACACAAAACCTCTGATTGATCTGAATGCCCATATTTAAAGGTGGCCTACATAATAAACACTTGAATCTCTGCTGTAAGAAAAAGCACTACTTGAGCACAGGAAAATGCCATGATCAGAACTTACTAGTTCTGAACAATGGTCTCCCCAAAAGCTTCACAGAAAGCAAGATTTCTTCCATAATCACACTGGCACTGGCCTGTTTTGCTCTTGCTGGACAGGGTGTCATGTTCTACTTTGAAAGAGGAAGAAACTAGAAGTCTGACCTCAGATCACTGGAATCAGAAGTAGAGACAACAAACATGTTCACCCTATAACTCTTAAGAAATCAAAGCTGGCATCCATCAGTTCTGCACATGGCCAAATTAATGGATTTGTCGTTCACAAGATTTGTGTAATATTCTCTTCATCCTTATTTAGGAAAGGTTAATTCACTGGGAAGCAGTACAGAGAAAGTTTAGAAGGAAAAGGAGATCTTCTTCTTGAAGATGATCTGGACTTGTTCAATAGCCTGGCAAGTCACAACAGTACCTATAGATTCAGTACAGATAGTGAACACAGAGAGAAGAACTTTCTCCATTAAAGGATAATGCCAGCAACTGAAAAGGGGATTCTCTTGTCAGAGGAAGATTGGGAACAGCCTTCCAATGAGAAGCAGGTGTAAGAAATCCAAGTTTCTTAACTATAGCTCTCAATGCATTTCTGAAAGTAAATAGGACATTTGGTTTCCTGGAAGAGCTGGTGAATGGACTGAAAAGATCTAGGCAGTTTCTTTCTGTTTTAATCCTTTATATCCCAACACTGAGGGAAGCCAATAATGCTCAGTATCTTTTTAATCTCAACAAATTAACTGTTAGTCTGATGTGTTTGTAAACAGTTTTTCTAGGGGTAGGGAAATGCAAGGCTCAAATTAAAAAACTCTCAAACGTTAGGTTTTTTGTTTCTACGAGTATGAAACGCTATCAGTAACAAGTTGCAGCAAAAAAAAACCAGAACAAAACCTAATATCATTCACTACATCTAACAACCAATTAGGTGAAATTGAGTTCTAGTATCATGGACTCAGTTCTGAAAGGACTGAAGAACTCAATCTTCATCCATGTCCCTGGGGAAAATGCTAGACACCTCTCAGGATGGCTGTCTCAGTAGGAGGAATTGGGATGAAGTGTAAATACTGAAATACAAGTCTAGTGTAAGTCAGTGTGATGCAAGAAAATACTGAGAACTTATTCAAAATGAGTTACCCAAGGTTAGAGAGCTGTTCTTTCATTGTGTCACTCAACACATTAGGCCTGAAGCTATATTTCTCCACACCATCCTTATGTCAGCATACACAATGCTAACATAAAAGGCTTGTGCAGTCCATTTATTTGAACCCTTAGAAGACGCTTTTGAAAGAGAAATAATGTGATTGTAAAATTTCATTTCAGATCCTGGGCATAAAAAAAATACATGCCCTTTTCTTTCATCTTTAAATGTAAGGCAAAGAGCAGCTTGATTTCTCTTGTTGAATTAAAATGAACTAGAAGACAAAGCACATGAAGTAAAAATCCTTCAAGCATCATCCCTTTAAATCATTGCTTTGTGGCAGAAAAGAAAGTAGCTTTTCAGCATATGAAAATATTATTATATAGCTTGGCTTTGTGGTTTTGGGTTGTGGACCAAAGGAGAATGTTTAATTTGCTGAGAAAGATAAATCTGTTTCTGTTTTGCATTCCAAAAGTATTCCAAAGCATATTTTCTTGTGTGATAAATAATCGTTCAAGACATCTGTCAGATAGCTCCCAGTGTTTGCATTGGGTTCAAAGTAAAACCTCACAACTCTCCTACTTTGCCTTCTACACCAAGTATTTGGACAAAGCTAAGGCAGGAGGCCTTCCCATATCCTCAGCCCGTAGGCAGAATGCCTCACTGAGATCATGCACAGGCCCACAGAAATCCCATTGGCAAAATACAGCACTGGATGATATTATCAATGTCCTCCTCATCAATAGCTTGTATGTAGGATCCAGTATGTGACAGTGCCATGCTAGATCAGATCCACATCCACCTATTGCAAATAACCATTGTAAAATACTCGTCATCCTGAAAGATGTGAGTCCTCTCCATCCCTGAGAGACTCAGCTCTCATCCTCCTCGCCTTGCTGTCTGGATGCCCTCGCAGTCACCAGACTGAAGCTCTTTGGGCCAGCAGCTCTGCAGCACTGCTGACCCGTGCGTTGCTGCAGGCTCACGAGAGCACTGCCCAGACACAGGACCTTCTGCAGACCACAGCCGAGTGCCAGGTACACACCAAAAGCTAACATGATGTCATTTTCACTGGTTTGAGTCCAACTTACAAAGCTGTTCCACCATTATGCCAACTGCTTCATTTCAATCCACTCTCTTTGGACATAACAGGACCTACTATTGTTTGGAAGATGCTTTACAAAGTGACAGCTGCTCTTTTACATAGAAAATATAACTGGTGACTCTCCTGAGCAGCCCGTATTCAAAAATGAGGCTATGAAACACTGTTTTTATTTCTCTGTCAGTAAAGCAATATGTCAAAAAGTCAACTCTTGTAGAGACTTTCTGAGGCAGCATTAGTTGTCGTTCACAAAGCAATTTAGGGATCTAAACTACAGTTTCATTTTCAGTAGCAGGAAAATGAAATGCAGCTGAAGAGCAATTTTACATTTTATCATAGAAGCTAAATTGAAAGTCTTCATTTATATAAGTTACACTTGCCTTGAAGCTTCTAGAGGGAGAAAGCAGGAAAAACTAACCAGATACTCTCTCCAAAATAGGTGTCTTACATTACGGAACATTATTCACCAGAGTGACAGCAGATTTAGAGCTAACTCAAACCTGGGATGTTCCCACTGTGACTACAGTCTGCCTTTGCACTGACAGAATTACTAACAACTGACTGCTAGCTAGAGGAACAGTATGTTCAGTACTATGTGCAAACAGGTGTTTTTACAGAAGGAACAAAATTAAGTTTTCCATGAGATTTGAACAGTGGGTGTTGCTTCAATTGCAACAATATCTTTAAAAAATTCTTCTGGTAACCTTAGTGTTTTATTTTTAACCAAGACACATGCAGACAGACAGAAAGAAAGTCAGACAGAAAGATAACTCCTACCCTCGCGGATTGCAAAGCCACTGCTGCCTACACACAGCAAACCCAACTGGCAGGCCAAAAAAAGAATGTCACATGTGCCCGAGAACCAAAATAGAGAAAAGTCAAGTTTAAGGGTCAAGATAGTTACGTGACAAGTAATGAGATTCACCTCTGGGGAATTTCTTTCCATTCAGTCCAATTTCATAATGTTTGTAAGCAGCTTTCGTGTTCCAGCAAACAACACAAACATGAATGCACCACGACAGCAGGCACTCCTTCTGAAACCTTAGCAAAGAGGCCAAGGCTGAAAGTACATCATGCCCAAAAAGTCTTTTTAGTCATGATGTCTTCAAACTAGATTTAAGGTATGTGAGCCAAACATACCCAACTTTGAACTGCAGTTGTTCCTCCTAAAAGGGTTCTTAAAAAACAGGTACTAAAACTACTTTTCTGAGCTCTGGCACATCTGACAGTACTTAAACTTCACTGATCTTACTTAAACTTCACCATAACTTTAAATAAATGGCTTTAAAATAATAATAATAATAATAATAATAATAATAATAATTACAGTTGAATAATGAAGCTCTTTGATATGTACTGCCACTGACATATTTCAGCTCCAAGACTCATCTGCCAGAGGATTATGCCGAACTTCACCAAATGTTATTACTTTATGGGAGAACATGAACAGGCACATTGCATTTAATTAAAATCAAAAACTTGATGTGATTCTTTTATGACAGCCACAGATAAGCCAAGTTGATAACCAGCTATTGCTGAAATTCCCAGATTAACTTCCTGTGCTTTCATGTTGACAAAGCAGGCACAGCATCATACATGAGATGAAAAAGTTGTCCTGCATTTCAATCTGCCGACCACAAGCCTGACAAATTTTGCTTCCCTTGCACCATTAATTACTTCGGGTTTGTTTCTCAAAAAGCTCTTTCAGAAAGTTGTGCAGAGAGTAATAAACATGCATTACTCATCAGATCCTGGAAATCTCATTGCATTTATAAAAAGCTTTCAGAATAAATGGATCTCAGTTCTAATGCTCTGCCACAACATTAATGCCATTGTACTCACCAAAACAACCCAGAAGCAAGTTACTGTGCTGGCATGAGCAAGAGCCTGCTCTGAATATTATTTTTTCATGTTTTTCTTTGAATGTTTCCTTATGCAAAAGATGAATAGCCTCCAAATAGATGTTACACAGGATCTGTCTGTATGTAGGTTTTAATTAAACTGAACTCATATACCATTCCATATGACTAAATGGATTAAATAACATTTTGAAAGATTTGCTGCACTGCAAACAGCTCTAAATTTGCATTTGAAAGTATCTTACTAAATCACCAAGTAAACAAAAACTTATTAAGCAGGAACTTAGACCAGATTTAATAACACAACTTTTTCTGTAATAGCTACTTGACACAGATACTAATTCATCTCTTCCTTGCATACAAAATGAATTTTCTAAGCCAAGACAAGCCACACACTTGTGGAGTTTTTTTGTGGAGTTCACAGTGGTTTTCCTGGGTAAGAAGGCCAGCCCAGTATCTGAGATACCACTGCAGCAGAGACTAGAGGCAGGCAGGGATGGACCTTTCGTAAATCAGAAACAAACATCCCAGCCTACGGTTTCTAAATCCATGCCTAGATACAGTGTTTTGCTTCAGACTGATATGATGAAGCCTTAAAAAGGGAGGGAGGAAGACAGGACAAAAAGGAAAAGAAAAGCAAATCATGCCACTACCTTGAGAATGGAATGAAAATTCCTGCTGTCTCCCTGGAGCTGGATGTGTCCATAACATTCCAAACTCACCAGGAAAGTTTGGAGTGATGAAACAAAAAGGGTTTACCAAGAAAATGGAGAGAAGGCAAAACAACCCCAAACCAACCAACCAAACAACACTCCCCCAAAAGCCCCCAAACACAAAACAGAAACCCCAGAACAGCCGTGTGTCTCCACAGCCTGATGCCTGAAGCTGTAACGCATCCTAGAGCCTATCTACCTCTCCGAAGGGACTTACCACAAGCGTGCAGCACAGGAACTTGTTCATTGTGGTCGGGGGAAGAAACCTCAGCGCGCTGGGAATCAGGCAGAGAGTCAGCGCCAGGCTCCAGCAGCTGCTTACATTCCCAACATTAAAGACACGATATATATATAGTCCCGGTGTAACAGGAAGCTTGGGCTCAGCTTTGATCACACATTCCCTGTCATGACCAAACTTTTCTCTCGCGCACTCCCCCTCACCTCCCCCTCCCCCCCTTTTTTTTTAAAAGGAACCTGTAAAACTTGGTGACTTAATGGAACCCTTTGAGCGCCGTAACCACAGACTGGAAAATGCAGGAGGGAGTGTCGGGGGCTGGCCAGGGGAGGGTTTAATTGCACTCTGTCTGGCTGTCTGGCTGTGTCGCCCTGCGCTCCCCTGAGCAGCGGGGCCGGAGGGGACCCTTCGCTCCCTCAGCTCGGCTCCCCGGGGGCTCGCAGCAGCGGGGCTGGCTGGAAGCAAAGGCCAGGGCGGGGGAAGCTGAGGACGAGGAGGGTTCCCGCTCGCTTCCCTTCCCTGCTGAGGCAGGAATGTGAGGGACGGCGCCCGCCTCTCACCGAGGCTCCGCCGCCCTGCACCGGCCCGCAGGGCTGTGCCCGCGGGAGAGGCCTCAGGGAACGGCGACACAGGGCTTTAGCTGCGATTTTCCAGCGACAGTCTGGGTGTACAGCATGCTCCTGCCCACGGGAGAAGTCCCACTCGGGGCTGTTCTTCCTTCCCCTCAATTTTTTTTAGAATAGGGCATTTTTCTAAAGCCGTAAGAATCAAATCCTGCTGTTGGTACCTCTCGGGATAGCTCCGAGGGCTCCATGGAAGCCCCCGGGAACCTGCGTATACAAGGTGTGGAGCAGAACAAAGGTGCAGAGGAAGGATTTCTTCTCCCAACCTGCAGATAACCATAAAGGATTATGGAGCCTGTGGGATCCTGGGGTAGAAGCCAAACCTAGATGTGCCTCCAGATTTCACAGATGTTTTCTCTCCCTTTTCGCAGGCCAGACCAAAACCTCAGCTCTGGATATTCCAGCTCTCGAGCACTTGAAACTGGGGCCCATGTTGGCACTGGGCTGTGCAGTTTTGCCCCTTTGAGTCACAGGGCTGAGCAGGATTGTCAAAAGAGTGAGGTGGAAAAGGCTTGAATATTATTACATAAAAATTCAGCTTTGCTAAGTCAGGAAACCATCGTCTTCAAGGACAGCGTCACTCATGCCTCCTTACACATCCATAACCATTTGAACACACATCAAACATAACCTAAGATTGAAACAGATGCTGGCTGTACTTGTCAGGATGATAAAAATTCAAGACACTTGAATTAGTGGTAAGTTCTCTGTAAGAAGTGATGTGCAAGCTGGCACAGAAACCCTACCACCCGAGGGAGTATTGCTGGCATCTGTTGGGTAGTAGTCACCACTTGATTGGTATTGTACTTGGAATGGATGATGTAACAGTTCCTGTAATCTTTTCAGAGCTTTTTAGTACTTTAGCATTTATTCTTAAATGTATTTATGAATACTCTGCCCAGATAAAATCACAGGAGTGCCAATAAATAAGTTCCACATTTTTGTTGTGTGGTGGGGGGGAAGGACTGTTCCTGATATGGATATCTTTGACCATGTCAGGGTAGCTATGTGTGAGTATGGTATTCTCCATAAAGGGACCAATTTCAAATGTCAACCATAATGCTATAGCAATTCCATTAGCAGAATTTATTTAACCAAACTAGCTTTATTCTTTCAGAGACCAAGAGCTAGACATGGCAATGTATCTCTTCTGATTGGAAACAGCTCCAGTATCAAGTCAGGGGTTCCTGAGAGATAGGTGAGGCTGATTGCTTCCCTCTCAGATACAGCAGAAAGAAAAGCACCAAACCCATTTCAAGTTCCCTGCAGTTAATTGACACTGTTAACTGAATTTCAATGGGTGTTGGGTGGGCCTGTGTCTTCCCATTGCTGGTACTAGCCATAAGTGCCCAACAGCTGGCTCCATAGAGAAATTAAACTATAGCTCATAAGCCTGTATTTAAACAGGTTAACATGTATGGACAGTATTGTTCATATCAGAATTTTCTAGAGATGGAAATATTTTATGCAGAAAATAAATTAAAAAGCCATTAAAATTCTTTAGCTGAAAATGGGGCTATTGCTATGAAGTGGCATCTTCTTGAACACAACTATTTTGTGTATATTTTTGTTCAAAGTTAGATTTGCTGACTTGACTAAAGCATAAGCATATGCTTCCATAAGCAGTGAAAAAAACTGACACAGGTTAATGAGGAGAAAACAGCTCTTCCTCGAGCTCATTCAGCTAAATGGGAAGGGGCCAAGGTGTATCTGTTTCAATGAGGACAGCAGATTTGAACAGCTGCTAAGGAGACCATCATCTTAATGACACAGGAACATGAAAGTTTCTACTATCTAATCTCATTGGAGCCTGTAGAGCTGGCTGTGGGTGTTAGGAGAGAACTATATGGTTGCACTTAGCATGTTTGATCCTGAAATCACACATAGACAATAAATACAGGATCCCACACTGCCATTTTCAGTGTCACTTTCCAAAGAACTGCACTTTAACAAGGTTTAAACTGCAGTTTGAATGTTTTCACAAGTGTTTTACAATGTTGCCACTTTGCCTTTGGGAATTAGTTAAGATGTGCTTTACAGAGCATGGAATCATAGGACAAGGCAGTAAACCCTGTAATAAACACTTGTCCATGCTACAACAAGCTGTTCGCAGCAGTCTGTAAAAGAACAACGTTTGTGACTACATGCCATAACAGAGAAGGGACAGAGCCTGAAATTATTGTTTAAAAGTTAAATGCCTTAAGTTATTCATTACTGATAGCACAGTTTACAAAACTAAAAAATCAGGTTTCCTTCTTTTACTAATGAACCTAAAGAGTTGAGTATTATAGGCATTAAGTACTCCATTCCATGTTACAGGAATATGACTCACTTGTTTTCACAGTCATTAGTTCAAAGTGATGTAGAAACAGCCCTCTGGTTAATAGAAATTGTTCACTGCAACTTGTAACAGGACATAAGATTGGAGAAAAAGGACAGCTTGCATTGGGCAGTCTGAAAGGTACCAACACTACATTGCTTTCAATCTGCAGTGATGTGCCTTCTGTAGGACATCAACTTATTGATTCAGTAGTAGTCATATTTCCAGACAGGTATTTATCTTTCCATTTTTTATCCTCACTATTTGTATTGCTGTCCTGGATGTTATTATTGTTGTAAATCTATTTTTGTTCCCATGCATCATTATAATCACCAGGTCTATAAATGGCTTTGCTCTTCCAGCCTGTCCGATATCTGGAAAAATTCACAAGTCTCAACCAGAGAGTTGGTGCTGGCAGGTGAGCACTGCGTCTGAGTCATCTCAATATATCAGTGTGATGTTTATTGAGCCCAAGCAACAAACAGTGGGAAGACTGTGGCTTCAGACTTGGGACTTAAGGTTCACCACACATTGCATTTAGAGAACACTCAGAGCCTCGTCATTGAGAGATTTCTGTCAAACTAAGGGGAAGAGGGGTCTCAAAAAAATCGATTGGCTCTGAAAGCAAGCATATTAGTAGCTGCAAGAAGGAAACAATCTGGCATTCTACCATGCAGTTACAACTGTCCCTTAGAAACGAATCTCTCTTTAAATTGTAAGAGCTGATGATATGAACTATCCTGAGAATACGTCAGAAAATGGAGGCTTAAACAAAACTGTTGATCTCCAGCCAGTGTTGTGGCACAGGTAGCAGGAAAGCATGTTTCAGATTTGGCCAAAGTAGAAGAAAATCTTCTGCAGATATTTCTCTATCCTTTTTCTCTCATATAATTCAGAAGCCCAGGGGAAGAGCTTTCATGCCAATATATACTGAAGAAAGAAAAAAGGTATTTAGCTAATAATGTTGCCAAAAGAAAGTTTATACCTCCATGATTATCTTTGTTTTAACTGTGTGGCTTGTTTTATCTTGTAAGTGGGTTTGCCTCATTTTTTTTTATTGAGACTTTGGCTTGTTTTGTAAATCTAAGGCAGATACAAGGGGCTAATATACAAAAAGGAAAATCCCACTTATCAAATTGCCAGGGAAGGAAATATGGAGCTTGTCCTGTCAAAACAGAACTTGATTTGGACTATAGGATTTGAAGGTTGAAATGGAGGAATTGAAAAATTAAGAGTCACAAAAGGTGTATAGCATTACCAGCCATTAAAAAAAAAAATTAAATACAAACATCTCCTCCAACTTCAAAGTGAAGAAAGCCATCTATTCTTTGCTGTTTGGGCTTGCCTACCTAGGGAATTAAGTCAGCTTGTGAATCTGAAGAGTGATGGTTCCCTGTGTGTACACTCTTTGTTGGAAGATAATGTTATCTTCTCTAGTTCCCTTTCAAAGTGGATTGACACCATGTAATTAATCTAGGTTTGTAATTTTTTCAGGTTGTAGAAACAATTTGAAGTGGATAAGATCAGATTCCTGCCTTTCAGGTGACTGTAGTTCAGAGTAAGCCCCCTCTTTGTATGGGGGCCACCAAATTACTGCATCATAAATTTACATCCCAGCCTGCATCACAGTCACACCAATCTACAGGCAAGCAACCATGTGCATAAGGAATGCTGGAGAACTGGGAACTGACAAACGGCAGTTTTATTTAGCCATGCTTGCCCTGGCCATTTTTGGCCTTGAATTTCTTTGTAATTTTTCTCTGTGACATCAGGAGGCTTGAGGCAATGATTCAGATCCTTCAAGGACTCAGAAACCTTTAAAGTCTTCTGAAAAACTCAGTCATAAACACCACAATTTGATAAGAAAGAATTCATTGTTCCCAGAATCAACAGTTCCAGTTAACACCAGTACTCCAAAAGAGAAAGAGACAGCACATATTTTACCAAAAGCTATGGAAACTGGAACTGAAACAAGACAAGCTTTAGCCAGTAAGATTTTCTGGCTAACAGGTTTTACTTTTTTGTCTCTACTAATTTGCTTGGTACTCTGTAATTGAAGGTCACTGGTTAAGGAAAATGGTCCTCTTAGCTCATGAGGAGTGGCTGCAATTTCATTGCTTTCAGTCTGACTTCATCGTGTATATTTGGGCAGTATTAACATGGCACCAATTCTCCCCCCTTCTGGTTTTCTGTATACACAAGATTGTCAGGCCAGAAATGATGCTGCTCTCGGCCTTCAATGAATTTTGCATGGACATCTGAGGTTTTTTGGCTACACGTTCTGAATTCAAATCTCTCAGACACTGGGTTTATTCAGCTGTGAACCAGCTATGGGTTTGTGCAGCTTGATGGACAGCCTGCATAATTTATGTTCAAATGGTTTCACCACCTGTGGATTACTAGGCTCTCCCCTCTCAACCAGGAAAGTAGTTAAAGGCAGTTGTCATCTGTGAGAAGAAGCTGGCTGCTCCTGGGCAGAGGACCTTGGCTGCTTCTTATGACAGAAAACATCAACAGTACAACAGGGGCTTTAAGTGGTGAAGAATCTGAAATATGGGTGAGATAAGAGACTGGAACCTCCAGTGTAGACTTTGCTGAGGTTAGACAGAAAAGCCACTATGAGAGAGTAGAGTCTTTTAAGGAAATCAACCAAAATAAGAATATTTGGTGTAAAAGCAGTATCTTTCAGCTGCAAATGTCAAGCAATCTGTGTGACAATTCTATGAGTTACATAGATAACATTACAGATACAATAACTTTAGACACAAATAGCATTGCTTATTTATAAAAAGTGTCTGACTTTGCCCTCTGTCATATCAGTACCACGCTGCTTTGAAATTCTCCAACAGCCTTTCCTTTTCCCACTGAACTGAGATAAAGCATTTTGTCCACACTTTTGAGAGTGCCTTGGTCCTTCCCCTTAATAATTAGCTTCATGTTTCTTTTCATGTGGCTTCTGTCTCATTTTTAGTGCCACTGAGGCCAACCTCAGCTTGCCCATTTTCCCCCAACCACTTTTATGTCTTCGTCAGTACTGTCCCCCATTTGTAGATCACCCTTCCTGAATGAAGTTTGAAGACTCTTTACTTACTAATCTATTCTGGGAGCAACTAGTTGTCTGGGAGCAACGAGTGTTTCATGGGCAGGCCATAAGTCTGTGTAATATATGTATGTATACACATAAAAATGGAATGTACTTCTCTGCCTTCTACTTGCTATACTTTAAAAAACATTCTAAATTTTCTTAAGTATGCTGCCTTTCTCAGGCTTTGCACAGCACACCCACAAAAAACCCCATTTACAACTATACACAGAAACAATCACAATGAAGTAACAAAATCAATAAGAAACACACAATATTTCCTTCCCCAAATGTCTCTAAGAATTTATTTGAAATTCCTTGTACAATGTCAGCTCTGCAGCTTCTGGCTTCAAATGAAGTGAGTGCAGTGGTGCAAGCCAAGAAAAAAAAGGAGGGACCTTTGTGAAGTAACACAGAATGAATATACAATTTGTAGATGATGGCAAAAGTCACTGGGAAAGCTTGCCACGTCCCTGCAGAAATAGCACATGCTCATGTACTAGACTCTCTGAAGCACCTTTTAGGTAATTTTGTTTATGGACAGACTTCGGGCATAATAAAGCTTTTGTCCTTTTCTTGGCAGAGAATGTTGAAAACCAAAAACAGGAGGGGGGAGGAGATGGAAGGAATTTCAGCCTCCTCAGGAGATGCATTCCAGCTGGTGTGGACTGTGCTACATCCTCCCTGGATGCTCCAGTACATTCCTTTCTTTGCTCTGACCAGACATTTTCTTTTGTTTAGTGAATCAGTGCCCTGCAAAGTATGTTGTACCTCCTCAGCAATGTGGAATGCATTGCACAGTCTTTGTCTTCCAGCTCTGAAGTTTCCCCAGATTTAGCATTTTTATCACATGCAGCTCTTTACTCACTGTGTTAAAAGAACTATCAATTATTGTTATACATTTCTCTTGTTCAGCACTGAGAAGTGAGCTAAATTAAGCTCTGTGGAAGACAAACTAACTGTCAACTTCATGCATATTTATTCTTCATCACCATACACACAGCATAGTGGCACCCTGAGAGCAACAGCATAGATTTCAGTGCTTCATCCAGCAGGGACCACGGCTTTTAAAGAGATTGCCCAGTCAGTGATCATTGTCCACAAGGGAATGCACTGATTTAAAGATTTTGTATCTACCATACTGTGCCTCAGTTAGCACCATGAGTTTGCTGTATTTCACGCAATGTGAATTTTAAACATTGGACATTTGACTTCTCTGTGTGTATGTGTGTGTGCAAGATGCACCTCTTCCCTGAATCCACCTTTATTCACCCCTCAAAAAATGTATAAAGTTCCCTGTCAGCTTCTTCTAAGACTGTCTGCTCCTTTTGAGGCTTACCCTTAACTTTCTAGATCCCGCTTTTCTTTTTTTTTCCTTAATGGATATCTCCATACACTTCCATATTTCTAGAGACACAAGGATTCTTCTGGCCTGTTCACAGAGTAGGCTATACAGCTTTGTATTGTAAGACAAGTTTGTGCATTGCCATGCTTCTTTTCAATCAGGATTCAAGAATATCACAAGTAGGACAATTATTAAAGAAGGAGTGGTGATGGGCCATGAACCAGGCTCTTGCCAGTGAGCAATAAATTAAAAGCTCCCCCCAAGATATTAGTAAGAAGCCTATTTTTTTCGCAGGAGTAAAGCAGAATTTGCTTCATAAATATGTGTACTGCAGGTGAACGTGCCCACTTGATCTTTTGTGAAATTTTGCAGTTAGTGTTCCTGCAGTTGTGAGTTCAACTCAAGGAGACAGAAGCATGGCTCCTTAGCTAGGTCTGCTCTTGGACTGGCTTAGGACTTGAGACTTGAGAAGCGGAAAACAAAATGAGAGGAAGTGAATGTTCACCCTATCAAAAAGAATTAACACAGAAGAGATGAACATACTTTTTCCCATGTAAAAACAGATATTGCAAAATAGAAATAATAATAGCAATAGTAATAATACTACTACTAATAATAATAATAACTTTACAGTTATCTTTCAGTTAAAGAATTAAGTGCTGCTGCTTTAAATTGTTGATGCTGACTGCACACGGAAAGCTAACAGCATTCTGATTTGTTGTGAGAACTGCTCTCTAAAATGTAAAAACCTTTCTTATCAGACAAAGCCTTTCCCTTTTCTGCTTCTGCCATCTTTTTTCATATTGCTATAAAAAGACTAACAGTAAATGTCAATGAAAATGAAGGCAATGTGGAAATACATAGAAACTGCTGCTCTGGTCTTTTTTTTTCCCAGTGAATTCTTTTAAATAATTTTGATCTGCATCCAGAGCAGTTTATGGAGGCACAAAACAGTGCATGTGGAACAGCAGGCAAGAATGTGGAGTGAATACTAATGCACTCAAACACCCTCCCCCAAGCTCTCTAAGCCTGAAAAATCATTCTGCAGCATAACTACTAGTTCCTGTGGAGCTTGCTTATATCCTCACGGAGGAAAGTCCTTTAGCATTTAATAGAAAATTATTATATTTTCATACAGTTTTTGAGCTGTTAGAATTTAATACAAATTTACATCCCTGCCGTATAGTAGCTTGGAAAAAAACCCCCTCTACAGACTGTCATGAATAAATTCTAAAATCTTTTTAGGGAAGATTTTTCAGGCCAATAATACTTTTTTATAGGACCTGCCTGAATACCCCTTGTTAAATAAAATGTGATTTTTTCACAACAGGAGAATCTTGAACTAAGTAGATTTTACAGATAAATTTACCAGGACAAACTTTGGCTCTTTAGTGCAAAAGCAGAACAGAAAAGGGCCATCTGCAAAAAACAGAAGAAAATTGAAAAAATTAAAAATTGACCTTTTTTCCTGAAAAATATATTATCATTTCTGGAAGGCTAAATACTTAAATTATTTAAGCCTTTTTGGCACAAAATGCCACAAAAAGGCCTTTCTGTATCTTCTTATTTCAGAGGTTTAATTACAATCTGAGATATAACTCAGAGATGCCAGCTGAAGTCAGCGAGGTGCACAGCACAGAGTTTGGGGCCAGACTGGTATCAGAACCTTTTTTTCACTAAGCCATTAATTTTGTGAAAAGGGCCATGTAATGTCTGGCCTGCAATAGGAGAAAACCGCAATTAGTGACATTCCCTTTTCTGCTCCCTCTGCCTCCTGTTTCTCAGAAACTGGAGGTTCATTTTTCCTCCCGTTCTGCCTATAAAACAACTTCACATGTTCAGAGTGGAAATACACTTAGGTAACCACTCAGAAGTACTGTAAATTTTCAGTCTAAGTGTGGATTGGATGCCTCTCTTCCATATAGTGAAGGAACTCCAAGGACAAATGGCTGCTGTTCCTGCTCAGATGTAGATTTTGAAGTTGCAAAGAGACAAAAAGCTTCACAATTCCGTAAGTAAAGACAGTAAATTTACTATTTATATATCTCGCCTATGTGTGGCATGGGATGTTTGCAAATGTTTACTTCCCCAAGGTCATTTCTCCACAAAAGGACAGGGTGGGCCACTGTAAGGCACTTGAATGAACTGACTTCAGTTCTCTGCTGGAGCATCACCTCACCTATTCACTCCCAGCAAAACATCTACACTGGTCTCCAAGTTATTCTAGCTCTGCAAGAAGAGATGGGATCTGACAGAGATGGGAACCTGTAATTTATTTTTGTCTCTTTTTAAAATTATTTTTGGGTAAACCCCATAAACTGGTATTGCCAATAGTTGAATTCTGCAATGAGAAGAGCTATATGGTTACCTTGGGTAGGTAACTCAGAAGAGGTGCTGACAGGCCTTGGCATTTAGCATGCTGACTGTGACAATGGAAAGATTTATTCAAAACTTCTGCATCAATTAGAGTCCGTATTTTATTTCACTGCAATATGCTTCTTGGTGTTTTGCTTTGTAGCTTATTTAGCAAAATAAGCTCCCTGTTGAATACATCAGCTGACTGTCAAAATGAGTGAAAATCCATGGCCTTCCACAACAGCATTGCGCAGAAAAGAGAAAAGCAAATTAAATCCAGACATGCTGATGAGAAGGGCGAAGGAGATTCATCAGCTAATCTGGCAACACCAAAAGCCAGACAGTGATGGTTATCTCTCCATCTCCCTTCTCCTGGCCTCCTGGTGGTTGAAGTTGATTCAACAAGGGGAGAGAGCAGAACCCAAATTAAGGAGCTCTTTAGTGGTATCTCATTTTCCCACAGTGAAGAGCTGTTATTTCCCTCACCTTATCTCCATTTATATTCAGGCAGCCTCAGCACCTTTCCTTATTTCACCCTTCCCTCCCTAACCTTACTGCACCTTCTATCCAAAAAGAAGGAGCCATGAAGCTGTGATGTTGTTTGCTGCTACTACCATATTCACTTTCCTTGCATGTTGTGACATCTCTTTTGGGGCCTGTCTTGACTGTTTGCATTTCATACTTTCCTGTTTTACATTCATCACAATGGGACTGTGACCTCTTGAATGTTTTCTGAATAAATAACACCTAAGCAAGGTCAAGCATGAGGCAGTGGCACCCCACCCATGAAGAGCAGAGTGGCAGGCACTACCTTAAACATCAAATCAAAACTCTGGTGTATGATACCGTGCTACTCCCTCACCCTTTTTCTGCTTAAGCAATAGCCACCAGTGGTGGTCAGAATGGCTGCATCTGTCTTAAGTTGGACTCTGGGGAGACAGATAACAACACAATAGTTATGGGCTATAAATCTTGTTCAGCAGCTGAGGGCTAGTTGAGCATACAGCAGCCAAAATATGGCTGGCATGCAGATATGACTATAAGTCAATCAAGTTATCCCATAACTAGTGGACCGCCCAGGACTTGTTGAGCAGTCCTTCACAGCAGCAGGGTTGTGTTCCAGGATCTCCCCTTGAGTGGGGATGCCTCTCAAAGTTGCTCCTCAAGGTTGACAGAATCCTTATCACATCAGATACCTGGTAGGTGAATTGGGAATAGAAGCACTGAAAATTTGAAATCTTAGCTGAGTGATATAAAGGATTTATTGGGCATGTATGATCTTTAGACATAAACAATTGAACAAGTCTGGGACTGAGCCTGAATCCAGCCACACCTAAAAATCCCCAATGAGAAGGAGTTTAGAATGCAAGGGGTCCTTTCTGAACCTCATGACTCACGGCAGGATCTCCTGACAGTTTGGCTGACACCGTCCTCTATGCAGCACATACCTTGCCTTTGAACCTTGTTAAGCCATTGTCACACTTACCACTGGACTTTGGTAACTCACTGTCTTATACCAAAAAAAATGTATTGTTGCTTCTCTCTTGTGAGTGAAGTGCATGACTCCACCTGCGACAAGATGAGACTCAAATTGCATGAGGGTCCCCCATAATCCCCAGTTTCATTGTATGCCAGGGCCTCATTCCTGGGATATGTAAGTACATGTCCAACTCCAAGTGTGTCAGTAGCCCACTGCTTTGAATAGGATTACTCACACTATGGAATACCATCCTGAACTGGAGCTTCAGTGTTGAGTTGAATAGCAGAGAAAAAAGTTTTTAAGATCCATTGAAAAAGTGCTAATTCAAACCCCATGTAAAATGTAGGCTAGTCTGAACAGCTACATTATTTCTCAAAAAAAATATACAGCCATCTTGACAAAGCTCACCTGTTATTGAATTCATTTTTATATGACAAGTTATGGGAAATTTAATAATACCTCACGTTTTTCTTTTTTATGGAAACTATATGAAAATATTTGAAGTTGACAAATGCCAACACACTTTAGTAGTCTTCAAAACATAACTAGAAAGTTAACATTTTTCTTTATGATCGTCCTATTTAAAAATCACAGATAGACACAACTTCTTTCCCCCTGAAAAAATGGGAAACCTTTTAAAGTACTGCTTATCAATGAAAGAAAATTCAAGTAGATATAGATCAAATAGCACCAATATGAAAGCAGATATAGATCAAATAGCATTTTTGTTTTACTGCCAACCCTTGTGGAGGTCCTTTGCTTTCTCACATGTTGGTTAGTTGCTTGGGGCAAACTTTGGGAATTGTGTGTGTTTGCCCACCGTTGCATTTGTCCCAGACTTTTCTGTGAAACCACGGTTTGTGGTACCTTCTAAGGGTATTCACAGTGAAAACTTTGTTCATCATTTTAGGGGTGTTGAAATGACTGAAACAGTGAGTAAGAGACATACAGGAATTTCCCTCACCAGCAGATGAAGTAAACAAGTAAGAAAATGCAATTTCATCATAAACCCATTGGGGGTTGGGGTTGGGTCACCACGTCAAACCATATAGAAAGAATAGCTTGGTTTCCATGTTCATTAAATAATATTCCTCTCTGCTGAAACTGCAAACAAGAATGCTAATTAGTGCTTGTCACTCTCTTTTAGGCCGACATTATGAGAAGTCTAAATATTCGTCTGACTAAAAAACTGTAGCTTCTTGTGACCTAACTTATTTCCAAAGCAGTTATTTAGAAGTAAACAATTATGCTTCCCTTTTTCAAAACCTCTCTCTCCATCTTAAGCTGTTCTAATTTTGCAAAAAAAATGCACAATGTCACATTTAATTTTTCCAAAAACCCCAATCACTTATTTCTACAATATTGTATTGATGTTACTCAAAGGATCAGATGACAGCTGTAACATTTTGCATTGAAACTATTGGCTAGATTAATGGTATTTGCCACATTAATGAAACACAGAGCTGGAGAGATCATTTTGCTTAGCAAACCTGACTGCTTGCGCAGTATTGATGACGCAAATGCTTCTGACTTACAGAAGATCACAGAATAATACAATAGTTTGGGTTGAAAGGGACCTTTAAAGGTCATCTAGTCCTACCCTACATGTGAAAATCACAGAATACTTAGGGTTGGAAGGGAACTCTGGAGATTATCTAGTTCAACCTGCCAACGCAGGGTCACTTAGAGCGGGTGACACAGGAACTCATCCAGGTGGTTTTTTATATCTCCAGAGAGGGAAACTCCATGAACTCCCTGGGCAGCCAGTTCCAGTGCTCTGCCGCCCTCAGTGTAAAGAAATTCTCCCTCATATTGAGGTGGAACTCTTGTGTTTTAGTTTATGGCAATGGTTCATTGTCCATTTTGAATACATCCCATTTTGATTATAAGATCACTCCCTGAAACCATAAGGTGCTATTCCACTCATTAATTATGAACAGCATTAAAAAAAAAGTGTGGTTTACCTTGGCTGTGTACACAGAACATCAGCTTCTCACTTATGCCATGCAGTTCACAAGACACCACTTTGCTATCTCAGTATTGAGCCCAGCAGCTTTTGTCCACTTTTTCCAAAGAGACGTCTTTGTCTCTTTGTATTCAAAGACACAAGAAGTGGAGAATACACCAGTATTCTTGGTATTTTGTTCCAATGGTTAACTGCCACCAAACTAATGCTTATTTTTGGTATCTTCTAAATTAAATTATGTAGACATGTCTTCTTGATGTCATTTTCTACAACTGAAGCCTCAGTCCAACACCTATTTAAATCAAGGGAAACATTCCTATTGATTACAAAGAATATTGAACCAAGCTCTGAATTATATATAACACTTCTCTGTGGTTTATGAGATGAATGTTAAAGAAAGTCTCTCTTAATTTTCCAGCAGAAAGAGGATATGAATGATAGAGAGAATGCTGCCCTCTCATGGTCTTATGGATAAATATGATCTCATAAAACATAAAAAATACAAAAAGAGTATTTTAGGCCATTACATGCTGATCTGTTGTCTTTTGTGTATTGCACTGAAAGGCATACTTGCAACAGGTATCACTCTTGCCACAATAAATGCTATAAAAGCACTGAAAACACAGCCCATTAGTGGCAGACATGGGAGTAACAAAGCACAAGGAGAAAAGGTGATGCAAGATTCAAGTCACTTTCTTTCAACCAGCTTTGTAAGCTCATCCATTCTCCAGATTAACTGTTCCACACACCATGCTTTCCCTGATGGAGAAGTCCTGCGTGCCACTGAGCAGGAGGTACAGAAAGAATTTTTCTAGTTTAAGAGAAAGTCAGTTCCAAATTACTGGGATCTTTTTCCTGTCCAAATCAGTAATTGCCTGAGCATGCATAAAGGAATAGAAACAGGTGCAAACTGACTGAGAGCAAATCAGGTTTCCTACACATCCTTGGTAGCTGTTGAGCAGTATGGAACATATCCAGCACACCCAACATACACAGTGCATGCAGGACCCAGGGCAGCTACTGAACAAACTGCACGATCAGAGCTGGTGCTGGTCTTCTGTGCCTCCCCTGCACATTCTCTGCCCAGCTGATAATGACCTTATTGTCTTCATGACCAGTTGGAAATTCAGAATGAAAATCATGGCAGTGAATGAGAAGACCCCATGTGGTGATCTCCCTGGAAAAGGACTCCTGGAGGCTCTTCAATGCACATTTAGTTTTTTTTGTTAGAACTGGGTATTATACTGTATAACCTCAGACCATGAGCTCAGTCATATCTCACATTCTGCAGAGTCCATCATGTGCAAAACAATGAAAGAAACCACATCAAGATGTGCAGACCACTGATATCTTCAAATAAACATTACTAATATTTATGTATCACTTCCATACTAGGAATAACAAAATTCCATCTTAACTACCTGCTAAACTATGTTGAATTGGGAAAAAAAAGTGCCAAAAATAACTAGTTATATTTACACAAATCGTAGGCCAGACTAGACCATTAGGTCATGTAGCCTTGTCTCCTGCATAACATGAATTTTACCTAATTACTGCCAATAAGTTATGTTCGACTGTAACAAAATCCTCCAGGAAAGCACTCGTGTGAAAATGTCAAGAAAGATAATTTCTCTTTTCCTTTATCAGTCTGGTGGAGGTTAAATCTCTGTCATTCTTAAGAGTTTGTGTATTTCTCCTTCACTTCTCACTGAAAGGTATCTGTCTGTCTTTCAGTCATCATTTTATAGCCTCATTGACAAAGTATATCTTAATTTAATAGATGGGTCTTCCAAACAGTTGTTACTTAAAGGATTTTTTTAACAGAGACTTTTAAAAAAACCAATGGCTTTGTCTCCACAATGGTATTGTTTGATAGTTTTGGGTATAGTCATGACAATATAATGTAAAATAAACTTCTGTTCCCACATGGGGTGGTAAACTCTGGAAGTTAATGCACTGAAAGGGGAAATTCACCCTTAACACATTGGGAATGATATGGCTTACACATTTTTTCAAAATTGGACGGAGATATTTTGGTCTGGCCATACTAAAGGTAAAAAAATTACTTGGATACCAAATACAAATATTCAACACTTTTCAAGTTACTTTATTTTGGATCAGGTTATAATACTGTAACAGGGTGATTGGCAGCAGAGTAATTCTGGTTTCCAGTTTGTCTCAGGGAGGAAGACGTATCATGTCTATCACAGTCAACTGGATATATCCCTCTGAGCACAGACTGGGTTTTACTTCTCTTGAGTGTCCTGAGAAAGTCAGAGCCCAGGCTTCCCCAGTTACTCATCTCTGTGTCTCTCTGGTGACAGTGTTGCATGTCATGGTAAGCAATTTTAAAATGTCAGAATAAAAGTAGGATAAAAATATACTGTAAATATTTTTTACTCTTCCATTTCTCTGTAGCAGATTTCTGAGCTTCAAGAGTCAGACATAGAATCATATCAAAAAAATCACTTGAAATATCCATCACTTCCCAAAGTAATTGCGTCAGAAAAAACACAGGAGAATAAAAGTTTATGACAATTAATATTGCCATATAGACCAAAAAAAGGGTAGATATCTGCTTGGTACATGTCTACACAATTCAGAACAGGCTAAGCAAGCATACCTCTTCAGTTCCTCTCAAAAGACTCAAGTGGAGTAAGTGTCTGGCAAAGTTATCTGATAAGGTCCACTCTGACGACCATCACAAACCTCAAATTTCCATTCCACCAAGAGATCTGGTAGTGGCAGACAGAAAGAGATGCACCTGTAGCAAATCCACAGATCCAAAGCGAAATACACAGAGATTTGCATCTGCTCTGATCTGTATGATGGTGTAAGAGACTTGTGTCTTATTCAGATACAAATCTTGCTAACAAGCCTATCCTGTTACACATGTACTCTGGGTTGAAATTATAAATGTTTCCCTAATAGAGGGTTACATTGAAATATGACCACTTTGCATTTCTCATACTACATTGAAAATGCATATAAGCAATAATGCAAGCTAAATAATGATGTTTGTCAAAATCTCCTCTGGCATTTTGATTCACCCGGTCTGCTGGTAAATGTTCTTTCTTCCTCTCCACAGCTATGCTAAATACAGCATGGCACATTTTATATATTTGGGATTGGAAAGCATTTAGTTCTTTACATCATACATCTTCAGAATCTTAACCAGAAATATACCTTGCCAAATATGTATATTTAGCCAGTGGCTAAACCTAATGTTACAGAAAACAGCTTCAGAAGGCTGTGCAATCCTAGCAAATGATATGCAAGTTCTGTAGCCTGAAGCTTTACAGAAATGGCTTATGGACAACACTACAGACTCTCCAACTTCCAGGATTAGGTGTAGCCAGGCATGACAGCTATTACCATAACCCGTGCTGATAAGGAGAATATATGATGTTGCTCCAGAACGTATTTTCAGTCAGTATTGTCACAGACCAATAAAGTTTGGGGTCTGTTGCCCTAGAGGAAACAGAGCTATGCCTGAAGGGGCTGAAGGGTACATGCCATAGAGTCACTGCCACGAATGAAAGATCTGAGATAAAAGGAATGAAGAACGGCTTGTAGGTATCTTTGGGTCCACTGAGCCCAAATTTTCTCTCACTGTTGAGCATGGTCAAGTGCCAGAGAGAATTACGGATTCATAGAATCATTTAGGTTGGAAAAGACCTCCAAGATTATTGAGTTCAACCTCTGACCGGTCACTGCCTTGTCAACTAGACCATGGCACTAAGTGCTACATCCAGTAATTTCTTGAACACCTCCAGGAATAGTGACTCCCCTACCTCCCTGGGCAGTCCATTTCAATGTTTAACAACCCCTTCCACAAAGACATTCTTCCTGGTTGAGGTGCTCACACTGTATTTCAGAATCGCTGCTTTTCTCTTTGGAAATTTGCTTACTGGAAGAGCTGTACAGCTAAAACAGCTCCAGAGCTACAAAACACAGACTTACCTTCTGCTTTATACATGTTTTGTATTAGCTGTGCCTTGGAGTTGTTTTTTTACCCGTACCTCATCCTGCCTTATTAGTACGGATAAAGGAGTTGATGACTACAGAGATTACAAGGTTTTTATTCAGAATCCCCCAGGGGCCATTTTTAGCATTTCTGTAGCTATTTATCTGCCCAAAACAGAAAGCAAATGGACAAATGAAAGAGAGACAAATGAAGCATTATGCAAAGAAAGAACTGAAAGAACTGGGATGACTTAGTCTGAAGAAAGGGACAAGTCTTCTACAAAAGTAACAGCAAAATTAGCTGTTCTCTACCCATATTGAGCACAGAAGAGAAAGATATGAAATTAAAAGACAGCAAGAGAGCTGTAGGCTGCACCCTGGAAATACTTTCTGCTTGGAATACTGTTAAATACTGGAAGAGTTTGTCTGAAAATGCTATGGCTTCCGTGTCACTAGAGTTGTATAAGTAGAGGTTATAAAACCTTTCTCAGCTACAGTTGATTTTATCTGGAGACAGCAGAAGGTCTTCACTGGTTTCTCAGGGTCCTTTCTAGTTAACAGCCACAGTCCTGAATAAACTCTTCAACTTCTGCTCCCCATCTACAGACACTGAAATCACAAGAGCTGCAATAGTTATGAAAGCCTCAGGAAAGAACCAGGCAAAATTTCCAAAAGGTTTAGGGAGAGGCTTTCCAAGTACACCTGAAGACTTTAGGCCGATTATACCCACTGTCACCACACTGAGAGAGAGGGTTAGCAGAGGTGGAGGGATGAAGCCGTGTGGTTAGAGGACATTTGCTCTTGGGTGTTTACACCAGCAGACAGGAAACCAAATTAACAAACTCTTGGCAGGGTTACCAGCCAAGAGCTTTTTATTTATTGTTCATAAGGATGTACTGCTGTTTTCCATCGCTAAGCCTGTGTACCTTTTCCTCTGATTGCAGTTCCAGCAGTCTTCTATAAGTTCTTGGACCTGATGGCAAGTGTTGTGCATTTGGGGCACATGAGGAGGCCACACATTCTGCAAGAAAGCTTGAGCTGGGGATGTTGGTTTCAAAAGAAGATCAACCTGGGAGCTATTTAAACCTGTCCCTTGTTTTTGCCAGCAACACCAGGAAGAAGGCTTACAGACAGAAAATCTCTTTCTCCTAATACTGGCCAGAGGTCTTTTCCAGGAAACAGAAAAAGAAGTATCTCCTAGTAGAGCCACCTTTCCTGCCTCCCTGATGGTCCTTATCTACCAGATCTAAGAAGCAAGTAGGTGCAGAATGGGTCTGAAATGTTTGATTAGGTATGGGGGAAGTAGCAAAGCTCAGATTTTCAAGGATCTAAAAGTGCAGGGCTGAGTTTGGGACATATTCTGTACAAGAAAGTGGGGGAGGTATTCATGCCAACCAGCTGCAGAAACACAGGGCTATGCATGTGGGCTCTTATCACCATAAAATGAAAGTGCTTAAATCCTCTGAGCAGCTTTGCAATGGCAGGGGAGAATCTTCTAATAAGACCCTTTGATCAGGAGAGGCCTTGAGAGAAACACAGATAGACATCTGAACAACAATCTTTCCTCTGGCTACACCATTCCCTTCTGGGGAATCAAGAAGCAACCTCAAGGGTGGCCAAGGCTCTTAAAAACACCACAGTACTTTTATCTAAGCAAGACACGTCCTCTGCCCATCCCACAGACACTATCAGGTACTAAGTTTCCCAGAAGTCATGTAGTGTCAGTCATTCTTAGTACCCAGTCAATTTTTCTAGTGAGCCTTTTCATCCTTTCCAAGCACTTTAAAGTAAGACTCTGCCTTTTGTTGCAGTCTGACATCCCTTCCAACCATTTCTAGGATTTATCTCATGTGTTTCAGACATGCTGTAGGCTCTGCTCCAAATCATGTTTCAAAGACCATTTGTTTTAGTGATTTCTGGGTTAGTCTGTACCTCGCAGCACAGCCTTGTCCAGGCACTTGCTCTCCCAACACAAAAGTGACCCACTGTGCCAAGACACTGTCTTCTCCACCCCTTCTCTCCTGAGTGAACTCACTGTCCCCATATAATTTAATCTTCCCATTGGCTGTAGCTGCCTCTTCCAATGAAACTAAAGCCACTGGCAATCAAACCTTCATTCCTGAGAGAAACACCAAGAACAGCCCATCCATCTGTTTCTTGATCTGTTCAGGCTGTTTCTTCCAGTCAGAGGTAGAAGATAGAAGTGTGTTCCTCAGTTTCAGGAAATTCAGAGGGCAGACTTGAGCAAAGGGGGAGCAGCTCCTGGAGAGAAACAAAATATAAAATAATGAAATGAAATGAAATGAAATGAAATAACATAAAATAAAATAAAATAAATTTAGATAAAATGTTCAGTGTCAGAATCTGAGTGGCATTTATGGGTATACAGGAAAATACTAGTATCCATGTGGTCTCAATGTTTTGTGAGAGCAATAAAGCTAACATGGACTTAGTCCAATCTCTAAAATTCTGCCACAGTGTGTTATTGCTAATTCTTGAAGATTAAAGCAGCCTCTGGCTCTCCCTCAGTGGCCCAATAAGCATTGCAGGCTGCCAGAAAATAAACAAGCTGTATTAATTGCCCTCTGTGGTAGTGTTTCTTCCAAAAAGGGTTGGCACTGTCTCTGTAGCCATTGCAAGAGCTTGCCAATGGCCACAACTAAGAAGTGGATGGTTAATTGTGGCCCCTCTTTTCTGGTTTCCTACATTCCCCACAGGCATATCACAGCAATATACCTGTGGTGAATTTTTTATCAAAGATATTGACACGGCATAATATCACATGTTTCTCTTCAGGCATTCATTATCTACTAGAAAAGTATTGAACAAAGTTTCCCAAGGTTAAATTTTGTCAGTAACTGGTGAGGATTTAAATTCATTTAACAGTGGAATTCACACTTGAATCGCAACAGCAATTTCCTTTCCTGGGCAAAGTTTTGACAGATGAAAGGTTTTTCCAGTAAAGAAACTCAGTGGACCTTCAGTCATTCCAGCTGAAATCTCTCTTAATTGTGAGTCAACTACTTAGAGCTTCATTCCATGGAATTATGGAACTGGAGAGAAAAAATAAGCACAAATAATGCATTCCACTCAATTTTAAGATGTTTGCTATTTTCCCTTTTTTTTTTTTTTTAATCAGTGCAGATGTTATCTCAGATGCACATTCTCAGCTTTCCCAGTGTTCTCCATAACACATCCCTTACAGGGAAACTCTAATGAGGTCTTAGATTCCGATTATTTTATGACTGTGCTCTTTTCAGCACTCAGGGGAAAAAACCCATTGCCAAAGCTCCTTCCATGTTTATATCTTAGAGGCAATACCTGGTGTGTGAGATCATTGCACACACCCAAGATTTTCACTTTGAGACAATTCTTGTAAGTTATAATAAAGACAATATGTTTTGCACAATGTGTTGTTTCCAGGCCCAAGAGTTATAACTGTTCACACTTTGGTTAACACTTTATTCATGTTTTCTCTGACCTTTGGATAAAGTGTCAAGAGGATGCATCAGGTAGTGTGGAATATTGATGTAATTTTCTGGTGACAGAAGAAGGGAGGCTTGTGAATGGGATCTGACAGCTCTGAGATATTATGTGGGTAAAAGGAAGAATATATTTCAGAGTATTAAATTTCCACTGTATTTTATTTAAAATTTAAGGAAAAGAAACTGCTGAGACACGTAAGCTGCTAATCATTGCTGACTACAGCACATGCAAACATATAAACGCACTGCTTTGGATTAGATTAAAAAAAAAAGGTGCAGTATTTTTCCAGTGTAATTGATAAAGTTGAATAAATAACTCAGTGTACAGTATACTCCAGAAGTTAGCATTCAGTTAGCATTCAGGTTCTGTGAGAACAAACAGTATTATGCTATTATATTCCACTTATGAGATACCAGTATACTCTGGGAAAAAGTTAATCAGGCCCAGTCCCTGGGAATTTCCATCTGACAATATTTAATAGCTGTCTGAGGGGGTCAGCTGGGGACAAGAGATCTGATCAGCTCATTTCCTGGTCCTTAGGTGCTAGTTTAGGCTGTGCTAGTTTCTTGTCATTTCCAGTGGACCTAGAATTTGAACCGAGGGAATTTCTGAAATGTAGTGTTCATGAGTTACATACACACTCTCCTTGCTTTTTGGTAGTATGTCTTTTCCCTGATTCATGGATTGAGACCAGTGGTCTAAGTACAGACAAGAGAAAAAGGAGGATGTCATTACAGTCTCAGCAGGAGCTGCTGCCTTGTACAAACACAGCAAACACATACATAGTGTCTAGCAGGAAAATTTTATGGTTTAAAAAGCAAAGCCTTTGAACTAAACACAAATCCCTTGCAGCAAAAGTGAGAAGAATTTTTGTGTTCAGCACAGGAAATAGTTTATGCGTTTTTCCTTAGTAGAAGCAGCACAAAGAATAATTCATACTGAATTGAAGTTTTGTGGTGTCTCAACTTTGTTTAAAACACTTTTGAGAGTCCAACTCTACACAGTCTGGTAAAAAAAAATCTATTTTTTCAATCATTTAGCTGACACAGTGTGGTCTTCTTTGAAGGATACAGAGCAGCCAGAGCAGTCAAAGAGCAATTTCCTTTAAGACAAGAACAAGTTTGACTCTTTCTTGAAAGGTCTCAGGCCTTTTTTCTTGAAAAACAGAACATTCTTACTCACTCAGATGAACTCTGGGCCTCAAAAGTCCTGTAAATAATTTTAATAGGTAAAAAAGGTAAATGGTTATCTCACAATGGGAAGTGGAGGGGCAGGTACAGATCTCTTCACTCTCGTGACCAGTGATAGGACCTGAGAAACTGGCCTGAAGCTGAGTCAGGGGAGGCTTAGGTTGCATAGCAAGAAAAGGTTCTTCACCCAGAGTGTGGCTGGGCACTGGAACAGGCTCCCCAGGGAAGTGGTCACAGCACCAGCCTGCCTGAGTTCAAGAAGCCTTTGGACAACAGTCTCAGGCACATGGTGTGAGTCTTGGGGTGTGCTGTGCAGGGCCAGGAGCTGAACTCGATGATCCTGATGGGTCCCTTCCAACTCAGCATATTCTATGATTCTATAGTATAACAATTCACACATTCAGTGACAAACCTCCTTTGCAATGAAAAAGACTCCTAAAATGCAATTAAATAGATGATTTTGACTCCAAATGGTGCAGGAAAACTGCATGTAATCCATATATGCACCTGTGGCTGGATCAGCACCTTCAGTTATTACTTCTACTCCCAAGAACCACTACTTTGTCTGAGCATTCAGAAGCCATTCTCCCGCCTAGGGCTGTTTGTGATTCACACAAAAGGAAACTGCAGCCACAAATTGCTTGATATATTGAGTGTGCTTACAACTCAAGCAGAGTGCACCAAGACCTGAGCCATAGCCACCTTCATTTAAAGCTAGTGGGAAGAGGTGAGCTACAGAGTAACTCCAAGGTTATGGTACTTGTTCAAGTAGGAAAGATGGCATATGGACCTTCTAGGATGACAGAGCCCAAGCTGACGGCTTTTGCTTCACAGGACAGAGCCCACCCATCAAGTTAGGAGTAAGGAGTACACTATTCCTTCTCACTGAGATCAGGGCACTGTAATTTGAATTTGAGGTCCACAAGTTCAGAGAGACAGCAACGAGGAGACCTAGAGTTGGTGCCTCAGCAGTGTGGAAGCTCTGCTTCTGAGGCAGGGCTTAGATTTCAGGTATCCAGTATCAACACACTCAAACTTTCATTGTCTTTTGACCTTTTACCTCATGAAAAAGAGTGAATCTTCAGCAGTGCTGCTTCTTTGTAGCAGAGACCGAAGTGTGCACTGAGTGAAACTGGATTGAAGAGCCATTGCACAGCTTTAAAGAAACGTAGTTAGGATCATAAAATTACTCTTTACCCTCAAAAAGTTTCCTTTCTACCTCCTCCCTGCAGAAAGACTTACATTTCCCTTTACTTTTGTTGGGGGTACTTACAAAAGTCTTAGTGATGGCTGCAGACCACCTATGTGATTTTCCTGCACTGGGTAATTTCAAACAAGCCACAGAACTAAATCACCATGAAGTTTCTATGAATATAAACATACAAAATTCATGGATGCATTGTTCACTTACCATATAACATAGCCAAGCATTCCTTCCTGTTATTGCCATCTTATTACTGGGAAAATGCCCAGTCCTGCTCATTCTTACCACTCAGCAGGCTCTTTTAAGCCAAAATTGTGTTTCAATGAAAGATGAGCTGGCAAATTCACTTTTAAGTTTTTATTAAATGATTTTGTGTGACCTTGGCAACAAAATACCTGTTAAATAATTTCATATGACTATGATGATCAATGCAGAACCAAGATTTGCAGACAGTGAGTTAGTAGAAATTGCTGAACTTAAGGTTGAAACAAAGACACTCATTCTTCCACAGGGAAAAAAAAAAGGATACTCCTTTGCCATCCCTCTGTTTTTGTAATAAACTTTTCCATTTGTGCTGTGCTGTTTGTGTCTTCTGCACTGGTGATGATTTAAATTCAACAGACAACAACAACAACATCCTGAAATTTCAAGCAATATTTTATTTTGGTTTAAGTCTACTGAAGTAGATAGTATTAAAGGTGAATGGATGGAAACGGGTGTAATAAGCTGAAGAATCAACTCCTTTGAAAGCAGTGAAAAAACCAGAAATTGCCATTAGAAGCATTTTAGCAGTAGGCTGAAAGGAGCATTAGAGAGACACAGAGAACAAATGGAGAGCTCATTAGAGGCTGACTGCAGCAAGCCAAACAGATAGACTGGTTGGGTATTTCCACATCCAGCTCCAGAACTTTAGTCATTCAGGTTACCAGAAGAGTGATTTTTTTGAAGTTGTATCTGTTTTGCCAAAGTATCAGCAAGCCCAGCTAAATTAGCAGATCTTAGTAGGAAGAAAGTCCATTGTATCAGCTCTCCTAATGAACCGCCTGATACAAACTGCCTTCACAAAAATGTGATACCACTTCTTCTATACAGCTTTGACCAGAACAACTATAAACAAGTACTTCATTTGACTTTGCATGAGTAGTTTCTCATGGTGCCTACGTTCACAGTCATCATATTGCCATTTCCAACAGGACAGCAGTGACAGAGTTATTTCTAGTTCTTGGGGATGTTTCAAAGGGGGAGTAGTAAGGAACTGGTTTGCGCTCCCTAGACAGAATGTGATTTGGCATCTTGGCAATGAGAAATAGCATAAAGGTTTGCATGACCTACAAGAAAAAAATTTGCTGTATGACATCAAGTTTATTCACTTTACCGGTCATTCAGGAAAGGGTATAGATTAGAATCACTAACTCCTTCCTCAGTTAGTTCCTCTTAACAGAGGGTATTGTTTCTCAGTTTACATATAAAGCAAGTTTTCATGCTAGAACTGATATGGCTTGTTTCAGTTTCACACTGCTACATTTCTCAGGGCTAAGCTAGGGATAGCAGGGAGTCCAGCAATAGCTCTCCTTCAGCAGTGAGAATAAGAGAAGGATTGGCACAGAAACATCCATCAAAACAGAATTCAGTGATGACAAACATAAAGGGATCCATTATCTGCTTTCCTGTATATTTTACAGACCTTGGACCTCCCTGGTTTTCAAGATCAGAGAGACTAAAATATGTGGCAGGAAATGAGGCCCTAAGTACTACTCAAATTCTCCATGTAGCAATGAAGAAGGGCTGAGACAGTACTGAATTTTATGCTGGCTTCCTGGGCAGGTGTGCTTTTCACCCTGGCTAAGGGACATAACATTTTCTTAACTCCTGACAATTGTGGAATGCTTTGCTAACCTCACCACAGCCTGCCACAAATGCAAACAGCAGCCTACGGCAGCATGACAAACCTACCTCCGTGTCCAGCTTAGAGCTGCCTTCTCCTTCCAGCCACATGCATCCTGGCAATCATTCAGTCCCTTACTGACCCTCACCTGCTTTTAGTGAAAACAATGTCATTTCCATTACTGGCATCCAAAACCCAATGTTACAAATATAAAAATCAGACGGCTATTCCCTCTTTCTTTATGGGATTTTCCAAGATTGTCTTGGATATATTTAGTATTCATGTGTAATGAGTCAGAGTGTCCACCTGTGGTCTCCATAAACCGATTTTGTAAATAGCATTGACTGATGTGACTCAAAAAAAAAAAGGCCAGTTTCTGTTTTCCAGTTTTAGTCTGAATTCAAACACTGTTTGCAGTTCCAAGAACTCTGTGGGTTTCATGCTCTGGGTCAGTGGGTGGGGAATACTGGAAAAGGCACACTCTGTCCTGTCCCCTTGTTCCGGTGGGCTGTAGATCTGCAGGAAGATGACTTTATTTTATAGCACAGCAAACAACCTTTTCATTTAGCAACTGTTTAATATGCAACTTGTAGATGAGGTCCTGGCATGCATACTTTCCTCTGTCCCTTCCTCACTTGGACTTTTCTTTTGAAAAACATTGAATTTTTATGCAGAACAAATGAATGCAGAAAATGAGCTGAGGTCTGTTTTTTATAGGTGCTGAAAAGCATGGAAGGATGTAAGTCTGAATGACATTCTGTAATGCTTTGAAGAATATGGGAGAACAACTTACTTCAGTGTTCTGTTATCTAAGCTCAATTTAGTTTCATGCTGATAGAGGTGGCCACACTGTGAAGTGCACCTAAACTTCTTAGTTTGGCCTGAAGTCGCTTGTGTGTGCTGTGAAACCCTTTGGGGCTGCAATAGAATCATAGAATTGTTAAGGTTGGAAATGACCTGTAAGCTCACGGAGCTCAACTGCTAACCCAGCCCTGCTGTGTCCGTCGCTAAACCACGTGTCCATGTGCCACATCCACAGACCTTCTGAACACTTCCAGGGATGGCGATTTCACCACTTCCCCGGGCAGTCTATTCAATGCCTGACCACCCTTTCAGTGAAGAAATTTTTCCTAATATCGAATCTAAACCTTCCTGGGTGCCACTTGAGGCCATTTGCCCTTGTCCTGTCACTTATTACCTGAGAGAGCAGATGGACACCCACCTGGTTACATCCTCCTTTCAGGGAGTTGTAGAGAGTGATAACGTCTCTTTCTCACCAGGCTAAACACCCCCAGCTCCCTCAGCTGCTCCTTATCAGACTTGTGCTTCAGACCCTTTACCAGTTCCATTGCCCTTCTCTGGACATGCTGCCCTTCTTTGGACAGCACTCACTCTTGGTTTTTGAACAGCTGAACTGTGGGTCTGAAATGCTCCTGTGTGAATTGAGACTCTTGGTGCAAAAGACAAATTTTCGACAGACAGTAAAAGACTAACACCAAAGAAGAGGAAGCAGCTTGTATCCTGTGAACAGCTGAAGAGTTCTGTTAGCTGAATTTTAGATTAACCTCTCTGGCAGATCAATATCTCAAGTTAAAAGCACCGTAATGTATAATGTAGAGATATATAGGTTTGGGTTTAAAGTCAACTATAAAAGGATAACTGAAATCAGCTCTGCAATGAGGGCAAGCCCCATGTCCAGAAGAGATATACCTGAAATAGACCTAAAACTTGGGTTTCAATTTAAAATTTGGCATTTGTTAAGACATTCTTAAGACTTTTTTTAAGTTCTTGTGTTAAAATCCTTCATCTGCTTCCTTTGTAACTGCACAAAATGAGCAACCAGACAGGTGTTCTATAGTTGCCAAAGGACACTATAAAACCAATTCAGATTAAAGTATTAAAAGGACACATATAAGTGCCCATGCTCTAGAAGGCTTTAAATATTAAAAAATAACCAGGGAAATAAAGCAAAAGGATATGCTTGCTCAGTGTTTAAACAGGCTGTTGACTAGTGGAAGTTTTTGCAAAAGCTCAAGGCAGGCCGGTCCCTACTAAATGACTGAATGAAATAATTGATGGTTATGGCAATATCCACTGTGTTTCTTTTAGTTTTTACATTAAATGCATTGTGTTTGGGGCTTAGAAATAGACCCCTAACTCACAACATGTGTATTAAAAGGTCCTTTAAGACTCATAGAGCTTTTGAACCTGCTCTGAGTTGCAGCCTTAATAACACTGTTTATTTTCCTTCACCACAATTTAATGAAATTTACAGTTAGCATGTTTTCATTATGAAAGTCAAGAAATGTGGTACCTTGGAGGATTTTTACACAAATGCTTCAGAAACACTTGAATCTGGAGCTCAAAGCACACCTCAAGGCTTTCAAAACCACTTAGGTTGGAATGGATAATACAATAAAAGGCAATATCTGCATGACTCTTTGCCAACTGAAACCACCAAGCACCACACAGATATATTAGGATATGATTTTGCCAGCTGTTGACGTGTCTTGTGAGTCATTGTGTACTCTCGGCTCTTTGAAATCAGAAGAACCAAGTCAAAAGACACCCAGGACTTACTGAGATCAGGTTTCTAACAGATCAGTAAAAGAGTGTTTTCTGCTATATGTTTTGAATAGAACAAACTCAAAAGCATCCACTTGCAGACATCAAAATTACTAAAATTTCCAAGGAACCAGCATTTCTGATATTGTCATGAATGCAAAGCAAGCAGCTGAGCTAGTAGATAACATGAGGCATGTTAATTTGGAATTACAGAAGCATTTGATAACAAGGCAGTGGCTAAAGTTCTATCAGCATTTCTATTATAAGCCACCATAAAAACCTACTGAAACCAGATATTTAGTGTGTGGTTTCTGAGCCTCAGAGTAATTGTAATATATGCATTTCATTAAGTAGTTTCCACTGAAAAGAAATCAAATCAGTTATTATTATAGAACTCTAGATAACAATTCAACTGAAGTTTAGGAGAATTAAGTTTATTCGTACTTCTATTACCTAGAAAACTTTGGTCCTTAACATTGATTTCAATGCTTATTATTCCGTAACTGTAAGAAATAACTTTCTTATTTTAAAATAATCTGCAAGAGTAGAGCAATTGCTCATTCTTTATGACTTTGTGCTGTGTTCTTGATGTAGATACGTGTGGCTGACAATTTCTTCTTAGCGTTAAAATATGCAGTAGAATAAAATACAAGAACTGACTTAAGTCCAGTATGTCTTTGTGGGAATGGCATCTTCTGCCTACCATACTTCGTGCTTTTTGGCGTCTGTTATGCTCTGTCAAGATTGTTTTTATTTACTGGCAAAACACAAATTTCCAGTCTTCCTCATACTGGCAGTATTCTTTCTTGGATATGAACCCCAGTAGGCTAGGCACTTTCCAAACAGGAAAGGCAGCTCTGCTTTTGTTTCAATGGTGTCACAAGGCATGACAGAAGAAGCAACTCAGCAATCAGTGAAATCTAGGCAGGTCTCCTGGGGCACCAAGCAAAGCCAGTCACCCCTAGAAACACAGCAGCTGTTACGGTAGTGCCAGCAACATGGCACAGACCAAAGGGAAGGAATTACAGAAGAAAGAACCATAGGCAATTAAAGTAACCAGAATTTTAAGGTAATTGCCCAATCTGTAATATAGCCAAAAGCCAGGATAGATGCTGCTATTCTTGTGCCAAGTGTCATCCAGTTTCTTATGGCCTGAAGTGGTCAGGACTCAGAGCCTCAGTGCTGGGATTTACCTACGGAAGAGCACCCCAGCAGGGCATGAGTGACTCAGGGTGAAGAACGTCATCTTCTGAATCATGATGCCACTTCCTGTGGCAGTTTGTTTCACTTTCAGGATTCCCCTGGCTGTCTGATGCTAGGTAGACTGTAATATCTTTGAAAAACTGAGTATATCTAAGGTCTTGGACCAAGTTTGTGCCTCCTACAGTCAGCATTGCTTGCTTTGCCTCCAGATTGAGGGTTTAATTTAATTTCCTCTAGTCCTTAAAAAGGTGAGAATGGTAGGTCTAATTTTAAAATATGCCCTTGTTTTTGTTAAGTGTTGTCCAGCCTTCTAGTTCCACAGTAATTTAAAAATTAGTCAGTGCTTTCATTACAAGCTCATCTTATGGGGATTTATCATTGTAATAAGAACATATTCCCATGGCACATATATACTCACACAAGTTCTCTAGTGAAGGAAGCTGAGTTCAAGTGTCAGAAATTGCTGTATTAGAGCAGGATACAAGGAAAAGGGCTAAGAACTTGATTCTGAAATGAATGCAAAATACTTGGTTCTAAGCACCTGAGGAATTCCATTGAGCTTCAGAGCTTTATTTACATTGTTAATAAGCAAGCACAGGGACCAGAGTAATTAAGAGTTGTTAAAAACAATTAATAAACAAATTAAATAAATAGACACCATAAATATGCCTTGCATTCATGCAAGGAAAAGGCACATCTGCCCATAGAAGAAAGGACAAAGATAACAATCTTAATACAGAAAATAGTGACATCTCAAATGTGTAATGAATTTCAGGTGTGATTTTAACCTCTGCTCTTGTTCCCTTGAACTATAAGAAACTCAAGCTGTTAAAAGAGGCTTGTCTCCTACCTTCTGGAAGTGATAGGTTTAATAATGCAGAGAGGCTTATGCCTCTCCCTTCTACCTGCTCATAATATCTATCTTACACAGATACAATAGGAAAAATTAATATATACTACAGTTATTGAAGGAAGATTACTGTGTGATGGAGAGAAACTGAATGATGTTTTTATAGATAACTGATTCTTCTGCTGAGGCTAGAACTCTCAACCAGCATTTCAGCAGTAGAAACTTTCTTCTCTCTTCTTTCATCTCGTACCATACATGCCTGCTGAAGGGATTAAAGACACAATTTGTAAGAGTTGCTCTGAAGGATAAGGGAAGAATCTGGGTAAAGTCGCATCTCTTTCACACATTGTGCACCCAGTCCCAGGACTAGATGAATTCCCAAAATAACACAGCAGTGCACTCATTTTACTGAAACAACAAGTAAACCAGGTGAGGGTAATCTGGTGCACAATAATTTTAAAAAGCCAACATCCAAACCCCCAAATCAAAACAAAACAAAGGATCCTTCCTAAAAACTTTCTTCACAGAGGAATTAAGCTGCTTCTTTAATATTAAAATATAGCAAAATGGTGCTTAGGCACATGCGGCCTGAAAACTTTGTCAAGTACTATGCTGCTTCAGACAAGAAAATATTTTACAGTAAAATCTTTTCAAAATTCAAGTCAACTTTAACCAGTAGTTTATAGCTACAAACAACTGGAATTCACATGCCTTTGGGCACTTGCATCAAAAAGCTTTTACTGAGAAGAGGTCAACACACTCAGACCCAGCAAAGTACTGCTGATGCAGAAAAGTTTGTCATATTTAGTCAGCAGGTTACAATGAAGAAGAGCCATCTGGGAAGAGCTCTGTCTTAACAATTTAACCAAATTTTGTGGAAGGACCTTGTCTTAACAGTTCATCTGCATCTGTTCGCCTCCACTAGCACCACAATATGAAAAACAATAGGAAAAGATTCTTTGTGAAAAAGGAAAATTTATTAACACTGAAAATTGTAATATATAATTATTATTAAATTAATCTTAGAGGTAGATATCCACATGAAGAAAAAGTCATAGGAAAGGGACAATTTGCCATTAATGCTTAGCAAAACACTACATGTCTGTGTCGGCTTGTGTCAGGCAGCAGGTCCGTGACAAATGACACCCTGGAGTGTTTAAGAGGCATCTGGATCTGGCACTAGGTAATGTGATTTAGTGGTTTAGGGATTACAGTGGCAGTGCTGGGTTGACAGTTGGACTGGATGATCTTCAAGGTCAACCTTTACTTCCAACCTTGACTTCCTATGAAAACCGAAAAAAAGAAGTAGGTTTGCCAAGCCTCAGCTCAGCAGCCTTGTACAAGACTCAAAATAAAAAAGTGTCTGTAATATTTAGTCTTTATGGCTGAAGCTATTTTTTTAAAGCTTCTTCATAACTTGATTTGGGGGCTGGAGGGATTATCTTCCTATTGATTTTAAAGTATCTGCCAGTTTTCTAACAATTCTGCTCTACTGTTATGTACAAAGGCTGAATCTCTGCTTACAGCCCCACACATTATTTGCTTTTCTCCTTCCCACGCCTTGGAGCTTATACTTGCCTTTCATTTAGGTTCTTGAAAAGTGACAGGTACATATGAATGGATGAGCTGATCCATTAAGTGCAGTATTTGTGCTGTATTGATACTCACAGTCCATTCATATCATTGATATTTTCAGGTTAAGGTTAGTGTTAGGGTTTCAATGGATTCAATGAGAGTTTTTATACACTGTGATACTTTCACTGTTCAGTCTGGGCATGACTTAATGAAGAATGGCAGGCATGCAACACTGCAGAATGAAGGATATTTGGGAAACCCCAAGTTTGGGACTTCCTAATTTCAAAGTGTTGATTTTGTAACCAGATCTAACTTCATATGAATCAGGACCCAGGGGCAGAAAGAGTCCATGACAAAGGCAACTAAAGATGGTAGCAGGGCACAAAACTATCAGGCTGAATTTGGATTGGTCGGATAGACAAATATCTGACAATTCCCAGCTTCAGAGGACTTGATTTTCCAACTCTCAAAAGTGTGAGTTTCAAGTACGTGTTGCTAATTTATTTTTTTTAAGAAAGTCTACTCCATTCACAGGCAACCACTTCATCACCAACGGGACATCAGTGCTGAGTACTTGTGATAGCTACACAGAAGCCAGCTGCCTGAGCAACCATTTACACACTCAGCTCCAGCCGTGCACACCTTATTGCCAGTGGAGAGAACTGGTGGAAGACGGGGTGGAGAGGGCTCCTAAGGTGGGACAAAGGAGGGAGCCTCTCCCTGCCTCCATTCACCAGAGAGCAGCGCCAGCATCCCTGTAATCTCTCCTGCTGTGCTGGTTGAAGTGGAACTACACTGGCATCAGCCTGTGGTGCTGGCAAGCTGCCACAGCTTCCCTGAACTCTGGTAGGTAGAGGCAAAAACATCTCTGGAGAAACAATCCTGCAAGATGAAAGTTATGTATTTCTTTTTACTCTAAGAGCTCCCTCCTTTTTGTCCTTTCACATACATATGTGCACACTCCTCAGCTATATTTCAAAGCCCTGTTGGAAGCACCAAAGATTAAACGCCAAAGTTAAAACTTCTCAGGATGAAGTAACAAGAACTTTTTATGCTGAAATGGGTCAGGGCTCCCAGGCGTGCAGGTAGAACAACTGCCACCCCGACAATTAAAGCAATATAAGCTACAGCCTACACAGGCTGGAGAAAAAATTTGTCTTTTCCTCCATATGCACATATGAGGTGCATGTTGCTGGTCCAGATTACCCCAATAAAAGTGCTACCACTGGCAACAGGATGAGAGGAATCCTCAGCAGGTTTCTTATCTGGTCTTCGTGAATGAGTCCAAATTTTAAATGCACAAAGCAAATGCCGAGTTTCTGCCACAGTTATTATGGGAAGAAAAAAGAATAATGTCACATAATAGTATATTTCTCTCTCAAGAAGCTTTGATGTCAGGAAACAAAACATGCAAGTACAACTATTTTTCTAACTTATTCATCTTTGGGGGTTGCCAGAGGAAGGTCTTTTTTGCCTCCCAGACCACCACAAAGTTGAGACACAGGGAACAAGTGATCATCCACATGACTCTTCTGTGAAAGTTCTGGATTTTCCAAAGGGCCGTTTACAGTTACATGTTTATTCATTTTTCCAGTCAGTGAGCATTACAAAAATAAAGGACAGAAAAACAGAGGTTATGCTAATAGTTCCCAAGTGACTATCAAGAGCATGCAGCTTCAGTCTCTGATCCAGATGATAGCAGATTTTCTCAGGAAGCTAAGGGAAGACACAGCCCAGCTTTGTGAAATTGTGTAGAAGCTAATAATTTGTTAAATTTGTGTTTATAAGGTCATATAAACAATTGATTTTTAGGTGATTCTTTGAATTATTGGTAATATTCATCACATTCTCTGACAGACACCAACTGTAATAGTTGTAGTGAGGTAGTCAGGAATTTTTCATCAGAGCTGAAAAGCCCTTAAGTGAGCAAATACATCTATGACTTAAGGGCTTTTCATCAGAGCTGAAAAGCCCTTAAGTGAGCAAATACATCTATGACTTAAAAAAAAAAAGTCTTTCAGTTAAAGAAAGAGTACCAAATTTCTGGTCTTCTGACATTCAGAAATATTCTGTAGTTGAGATCTGGCATTTAGACTGTTTTATTTTTTATTAGATTTTTTGTCTTAAAAAAATTAAGTCAAACTAGAAAAATTCTGTGAACTTGACTAAATACTGAGAATGCTGGGCCATTTTACTGCCCTCCAGCATGATTCACTGAATAATCCAATATGTTGCCTTGCTCCAGTAACGGTGAAATAAATTATACGTTGCTTCCTCATGGGGATGTTGATAATAGATAAGCTGTTCATCTACACTAAATGTAATAACCCTTCTTTGTGATTTCTTCTTTTTGCAAACATCTGAAACTTCTGAAGAAAACAATACAGACTGACAGGCCATGCCAAAACAAAAGCTGTCATGGAAAAAGCACAAAATTGTCTTCAGAGAAGCCTTTCTGCATAAGTCTCACTATCTTTAAAATATTATTTGTCATGTGATTTTACCCTATATTTTTTCTACTTTCCAAAGTAAGTGAAAAACAGTCACTTGGAATAGAAGGACCTTTGATATGTCCATTCTTATGTTCTTCTACATATACGTCGTCCCACTATGAGTTTACATCATTCTATTGAAATGAACCTGGTGAAGAGGTGAAGTGGGCTCTTCATATCTAAACACTCCTTTTTCAATGCTATATTTACAAAGGATTTGGTACAAAACTCAGGGAATTTAATGGGAATTTTTCATTCATTTGCATTCAAAAACATGCTGAAGAATCCCATTCCGGTTCTGCAGTTTCCCTTTACTTTTTCTCTTTACCTTATATTCTTCTTTCCACAAAAAATCGGGATATTCTCTGTTACTCCCATGTCTTTGTCATTTGCATCATGCATCCTTCCCAAACCCTTGTCACATGCCTATCAGGTATAACAAGGTGGGTCTAAAAGAGCTACCTGGCTTTCTTATTCTCATTCACGTTGGAATTTGTTTCTCCCACACACAAAGTCAAACGCTTTGCAAAAATCTAATAGAATCAACTCTCCACTCTCAAGTTGTGAGGTACAGGAAAGGAAAAATACAGGCACAACTTCTGAACCTGAACTGTTCTTGGGAACAACTGCGTAAGCAATACTGTGGCACTGTGCCTAAACTCCTTAACGTTGCTGGACCTAGGCTGACTCACAGGATCATCTTAGCTCTCTGAAACCACTGCACTGGTTGATCTGCAAACCAAATTGTCTTCCCCTGCATAATGGGCGGATGACTCTTCCCTTTATCAAGCAAACTGACTGTCCCATCTAAAAGGTTATTCAGGCAAAATGTTGACGTTTATGGCAAATATCTTAACTCCATTTTTTTTTCAAGAGAGACATGATGGAGCATCATGTGAGAATGACTAAAGTCACTAGGAAAGCAAGGCAACATCTCAGCCACCTCTCTAAATTAAAGACAGAGGTAAGACTAAAGCCTCTAACTTAAATAGCTGTGGAGTTTGTCAAGAACACTATATGCTGCAACAAGTTAAATCAGTGGGCCTTGGTACTATTATCTAATGGAAGCAAACCAAGAAACATATATTGATGTGGACTGAAAAACTTCACTGGTAAGAAGCATAACACTTCAGGAAGAAAGCTGCTCTCTAACCATAATATGTCATGAGATAAGGATATAGGATATAGGATATAGGATATAGGATATAGGATATAGGATATAGGATGTAGAACTAGTTGGCATTCAGGCCTAAAATTGAGAGAAAGTCACAAAAACTTCAAATACAATTGTTTATTTAAACAGGTACACACATTAAATCTACTTTACTAAATATGCATTGTGGAAGATCCAGCAGGTTACAAAACAAGGGTAACTAGAATGGGATAGCTGCATTCTCACTTACTTGAAGTAGTTATATAGAGATGACACATCCGATCACCACCAGCAGCTCTGAGCAGGAATCATTCAGTGAAATTCCCAAGCTTACATTACATATGTGTGCTGGTTTTGTTTGGGGTAGAGTTAATTTTCTTAACAGTGGCTGGTGTGGGGTTGTGTTTTGGATTTGTACTGAACACAGGGCTGATAATATAGAGATGTTTTTGTTATTGCTGGGCAGGGCTTGCACAGAGCCAAGGCCTTTTCTGCTTTTCAATCATGCTGTCAGGGAAGTTGGGGGTTGCGTGGGAGGCTGGGAGGAGACACAGCCAGGACAGGTGACCCCAACTGACCAAAGGGATATTCCAGACTGTATGACATCATGCTCAGGATATAAAGCTGTGAGGAAGAAGGAAGAAAGGAGGGACATTCAGTGTGATGGAGCTTTTCTTCCCAAGTCACTGTTACTCATGATGCAGCCCTGCTCTTAGGGAGACAGCTGAACACCTGCCTGCCCATGGGAAGCAGTGAATCGATTCCTTGTTTTGCTTTGCTTGTGTGCTCAGCTTTTGCTTTCCCTATTAAGCTGTTTATCTCACCCATGAGTTTTCTGGCTTTTACCCTTCTGATTCTCTCCCCAGTTCTGCTGGTGGGAGAGTGAGTGAACAGCTGCCTGGGGCTTGGCTGCTGGCTGGGGTTAAACCACAATAATAGGTGTGCTGGTTTTGACTGCAACAGAGGTAATTTTCTTCACAGTAGCTAGCATGAGGCTGTGTTTTGGATTTGTGCTGGAAACAATGTTGAGAACACAGGGATGTTTCAGTTCCTGTAAAGCAGTGCTTACACAATGTCAAGGCCTTCTCTGCCTCTCACATCAGCCCCACCACAACAGTAGGAAGCCAGCCGGGATCATCGTAATGATCCCTTCCGGTTTTAAAAGCTCTGAGTACTCTACGTAATCCCTGTACTTAATGTAGCTCCATAGGCTTCTGTTTACGACTCAGTTACATACAGTTTGTCTGTATGTATCAGTCGAAATAACTAGTTGCAGCCAGTCAGGGTTTATTGAAAGTAGGGAATTACTATTTGGAGCAAAGTCTGTTTCTAAAAAGCCTGCTGTATAAGCCTATGCTCATTGGAAACACCAAAGTTGATCTTGATGACACATCCTATTTGCCGAAAGTTTACGGTAGATTGACTCATGCAGTTTTATGTTGTGCTCAGTTCAAAACACTTTTTTTTTTTTGGTTGAGTGGTAGCTGTTTCAGTGGTTACCTTTTGGTTTGATGATTTGTTTTTATAGGGCAGAGAAAGTTTACCCAAATTATGAGCAGTTGCCAGTATTGCCTGAAGAAAAATGTCATCCTGACATTGATTTCTTTGGGGAATGAATCATGCAGCTATATAACTTTCACCAGTGCTGTCTGTCTAGATTTGTGATCTTTTTTCTTTCTTTTGGTACAAAGTTCGTCACTTGAAACAATGTGTGATGTCTCATCTTAAGCATATTTATAGTTTTCCCTCTGTTTACTAACAGTTCTGTGTGTCATTCATGTCTGGCATATGCATCATTGCTAGTTCCATTTCAGTATAGAAACCCATAATTTCACTTTATATTTTGTCCATATATATCATTTTTGTGGCTATGTTTTATCCATGATGGGGCATTACAAGGAGGCCTTCTTAATGATAGAAACCATAACGTGTCTCAAATATAGCATAGTATGGATAATTGCAGACAGGAGTTTAGGGGTATTTTTGGTTTTGACAATTAATGACTGCCTGCATGGAAGTTTTACTGCATTGCATCACATAAAAAAACACAAACAAAAAACCAATGGTACATTCCCTTGGAGAGTTCCCTTGAGCTCCTCTAATCCAAAGAAAATCAAAACGGCCAAATCTTTAAATCAGCACAAACAGAAAACCTAAGTAATGAATACAGCTTTATGGATTTCTTCAGGCTAGATCCTGTTCACTTGAAATCTTCCACATAGAGGACTGAGGAATCCTAGGAGCAGCAAAATCAAAGAAGCAGATGTTTCTAGTCTGGTTCTAATCTCATGTAATTAGAAAAAGAGATAAATCATAATTTCTCATTTTCTCATCCCTGCTTTCTTTTTAAGATTGCTTGATTCCCTTCTTTCCTTGTTCTATTACTGTGGGTCCCTGTTACTTACTATTTATTAAGTGCCGATTGAGGCAAATCTCTGGAGATATAAAGCCATAATGTTTGCCATGATGTTTAGCGGCTCTCGTCAACAAATCTCATCTCTTGCCCTTTGCTTCCTTGAAAAAGGGCAGCTCAGCATCCAGTTTCTGACTCCATCACCCCCTGCAAGAAGCAGCACTCACTGGACACATGCCTGTCTGCATGGCACAGCAGGCACAGACATCACATCTGAGGAAGCTGCCACCAAGGACAAACTGGTCCCCACACAAGGGGAAAATTCATAGTTACCGACTCTCCCTGTCACAAATCCTTCTTAAAGGAAAACACATGCATATCTTTCTAGTGCTAATTGGCAATAATTCACTTTCAGATTGATTAAGTCTCAAATTCTTTTTTTTAAGTTATCAGTGAAAATAAGCCAGTTCCAGCTGGGGAACTGGCATAGGCAGCACTGAGCAGGATGCTAGTCAAAATTCACTTCCAGTGCTCATCTGTACCCTTGTGAAATTGGCTTCCCACCTCTGTGAGCAGGCATTGTGCCATCCTGCTGCATGGGTACGAGGGTGGGCAGCCAAGCCATCATGTGCACACTCTGACTGTGGGCAGGAAGGGCACAAATCCAAGCCCAGGAATGTGGATGCAACAGCATGGCTGGAGTGTAAACACAGATTCAACAGTAAATGGACCATGTCAACAGCACGAAGCTGGAATCACCTCTGATGTCACCTAAACAACCTCCTTCACTGTGTGAAGTCATTTTCATTACCAAGGAATCAAGACATATATTGCAGCAGAAAAGAAAAGGGAGGAGAGGAAGGAGAAGAGCAGTCGGATCTTTATGATGTGTTGTGCATTCATGCTTTGCCTGCCCTTTGCATAGCTTTTTTTCTTTTGATTAGGTTGTTGGTCTTTGAAAAGAGAACAACTCATCTGTGATGCAGATCTGTGCATGCTTTGCAAATCTTTTCTGTGCTATAAAGCCAAGGAGCAGTTAAGATGAGAGGTAATCTCTTACCATTAACCCAACTGCTCACAAGTTCAGGTTTATTCTGAACTGCTTCTGTCTGGTAAGAACTTCAGGGAGTGCTTTTAACTGCCCAAGGGGTAAGACCTCTTTGCCACCGAATAGTACAAGAACCTGCCAGGATCTACTGTTTCCTCTCAGCACATGCTGCTCCAATTGCAAACACTTACTAGATTGTGGCAATTTCCAGTCCCTTAGACTGAAAGTGACCCTGAAACCCAGAACAATATAGTTGGAATCTCCAAAACGGTTGGAGAAATGACAGTGCTACATAATGTTTTACTGATACTGTTGGACACAGTCCAACACTGTCTTTGGAACTGATTTAATCTTGTAAACTCATAAATTCTTTTGAATGCTGTCATACAATTCCATACATTAAACAAAACCATGCACCAATTTTTTGTGATGAGAAATACTACGCTGATTTATGAGCATTTCTTCTATATCTATACTTAAATTGCTGCAGCCAGAGAGCAGATAGATTAAAAAGCAAAGCATCCAAGAAGGTGTCACTTCCTATGTGGGGATGAGACAAACAAAAACTTGAAATTTAGGAGAATCCTGCCTTGGAGAAAAATACTGAAAGCTCTGTGGTTCTCAACAGTTTCCATCAATGGCAAAGTCATTACTATTCAGAAATCTTTTTGTAAGCCCTGTAGCTCATTTTTTAATTTGCCAGAGGTGGCTCAGCAGTTATTCCAAGCAATGTGAATTACTCCAAATTGGTAGAAGTCACAGCAGTCCTTTTATCCAGTCTGTGCTAGTGCTTACTTTATATATTAAACCACTACTAAACAAAAAAACCAGCCATAATGACATCACATTGTACACCTAAGCAAGCATCCACAATTCATAGGCATGCATATGAAGCGGGGAGTAGAATCCAGCCTTCTAGTTTCCAAACCACACGTCAAAAGCTCCAGAGGTACCAGCAACAATCAGAACTGAGCAGCAAAACCCTGTAATTTTAAAATCTTTCTTCATTACACAAAACTTGAACTTGTAAAAAGACTTAATTCATTAGCAGGCTAAAAATCTCAAAATCAAACACAACAAAACCATCAGCTTTCTGAGTATGAACTGAGTGAAGGAGTTTTTTTCCTTTAGTTTTTTTATGCTGCCAAGTGGAAAATAGGCCTCCACCATCACCATGCCTCCTCTTCACTAGCAAACAGTCTGGCAGACAATAACTAGGAAGGTGGGAGAATGAGGTTTAAAACTTTCTGTTTCTTGCCAAAAAGACACCCACACAAACACGAAACCAATGTTACGACACATTACACAATGCTGTACGTCCCCAAACAGCAGGGAAACAACTCAGGACGTAAGATAGAGTTCACTGAGCAGGGTGGACACATTTGTAAGACACATTTGGTAGCAGTGTTCAGGCTGTGACCAAAGCCAGGAGCCTCTGGGCTTGGAGGGAGGTTTTCAAGCTTTCTCTGTTTTCCCGCTCTCACATTTACCTCACATCCTTGCCTTCCCTTTTTGCTGGATCTTGCAGGGCAGGTGGCTGCCTCCTGTTTTGTTGGTGTTTCTTTTGCAAACTGCTAAAGAAAGTGCTAAAAGCTGTTTAGCTCTAGCTCTATTTGGAAAGTGTGCAGCAGAGTTTGAACTGAAAAGGAAGAAAAAGAAGAAACTAACTATAAATCTAGATGATCTGTTTAATAATAACCTACAAGGTTAATCTACAAGACGAGCATTGCAAGACACAGCAGCTGAATTCTAGGACCAGGAGACTAAGATCCTGTAGGACTGGCAGAGCTTGTGGTTTGACGTTTTGTCATTGCTCTGCATGATAAACAGGTTTCATATAAAATCCACAGGTCAGCACATCACCTATGTATCATTTAATCATTTTAGTGTTTTATCCTGGGCACAAACCTGACATCTGCCATCTCTGTGACTACATCTGCCACCCATCACACAGCTTTTTCCAGAGCACCCCACACAGTTCACCACTTCATGAAAGGGTTTATGCGCATGTTGGAAAGCAAAACTCAGGCTTTCTCTAATACAAGGTTTTGTGCAAGGTTCTGTCAGTCTGTGCTTCAATGTCAGTGACTTTTCTGCTCTCTTAAAAATGTTAAAGAGAGAAGAATCAACCTTTTTCAATTTGTCACGGTGGGGGTATATCTGTTCTCTTGGGACAACTTGTGCACAACTTTGCTACTAATCCATACTATAAACTTAGAAAGCAAACACAGAGGACTGCACACCAGTGCTATTTCAGTTCACAGCTGTGTGTCCAAGTCTGTTTCTAAACAGAAATAATTCCATTAGCCATGCAATCCTCTGTTTAATTGCTTACATGATTTTTTTTTATTAGGAAGGAGCCTCAAACCAATATGGGAAGGGTATAACTAGCCAGGTCAGAAGTGATTCCAGGCAGAACATTATATTTGGTTCCTCTTTCTGCAGCCCAAAATAACAACTCTCCAAAGAGCATCAGGGATGTTCAAATTCCAGAGCCAGAACTGAGCTTCATGGGTCAAGATATGATGCTAACTCTAGGAGGAGAGTGAAGGAGAACTCTAAAAGACAGAAATGCCTGAGAAAATAATGTAATAATCTGAGGCTGGGTACATGCCCATAATCTCTCATGTGTAAACAAACAGTTAAATTTATGTCAGGGAGCAGCATGTTTAGTTTCCTGAAGAAGACATGTTTCCCAGAAAGAATTACATAAATATTTATGAAAATGAAGCAGGAAATATTTTCCCAGGGTAGGACACTGTTCAGCACTGCATCAGGTCAGTAGAAGCTGGGGTTTATTTTGTCAGTCTTCCTCTGGAACTGAATCATTGCCCTCTTGTTTGCAAAAATCTGTTCTGACACAGGAAGAGACTGCACTTAGATAAACACAATTACAAACCACATTGAGTATTGCATTTCTATCACATCTCTGAATGCATATATGAATGCCTTACATTTTTTTACAGCTTTTCTGAGTGATTACATGGAAAGCAGTAGCAATAAGTATCTGTTGTAGGCCTCTCTGCAAGGCTGGTGACATTAAGTCCAAGGTGTCTGCAGCAGCACTGAAAGTCTGCAGGCTGACAGAGAAGTATTCTCAATCCAGATGTTTACAATAAAAGTGCTTATAACATATTCACTGTGAACCAGGACATTTTTTCTAAGTGCAAAAGTTAGAAACACAAAGTTGTAATGCAGTGCTACCTGAGTGAGCAGAAGTTACACACAAGTGAGGTCTGTTTAAAAAATGGGGTACAGGGTTCAGCACTGCACCTCATAAACTATCCAGCAGCTCTCTCAATCTGCGGTCTGCAACGCAAGCTCCTTATGAGATTTCAGTGCTGACGGCTGTTCTGTTCCCTGGGCACCAGCTGTCTCCAAACCCCTCCTGCCTCACAGCAGATACGCACAGCTGGAATCTGTGTCAGCTTTTCTGTTTAAGGGCTAAAAGCTGAGGGGAACAGGAGTGGGAAAGGAGAGGTAGGAGCATCCCAAGAAAGGGTTCTAAGCTCTAATGCAGACCTAAGGTTCTCCAGGAGTGCCATCCCTGTGTCAGACCAGAAAAAGCTCACATCCATCCCTCAAGGTACCCAACTCCACAGAGAGCCAAACTCATCAGCAGGAAACCAGGGAGATCATAGTTGATAGGGGAGCATATATTTCTAGACAGCTGAGGCTGATGAAGCCTCTCAAACATGGAACAAGAATTAGCTATAATCCTTAGAGTCCTACAAACTCTGTTTACTAAACATATAAGCCAGAAGATTTGGGAGAATTTTGTCCTTAGGTAGGTTCTTTTTGTCAGTTATTTGCAGGTATATCAAAATGTAGTAATTGTTTATATCTTAATCAGAGGAACAACAACTGGTGGAGATTGTGTTTACAGGCTCTAGTAGCCATTGCATGGTTTTACAAAATAGGCCTAGGATTACTTTCCTCCCTACACATTGCAAACCACACGTAACTGCTCTTCCTCTTCCATTTTCTCTAAGCTCTGCCACCTCGATTGACGTATCCAGCATGACAGAATGAAATTGACCTTTTCTTTTTTCCTTCAGATGCTCCCAAGTTTATTCAGTACATTAAGGTACAGAAGGGGAAAGTTCTCCTTAATATTTAATTTAGGTCAGAAAGGATGCCAGTAGACTCTCAAGACTTATGGCTGAATCAGTCCGTGGTTAAAAGAAGGATGTATTAACCTGGAGTCCAACCACAGGATCTGTGACTCTACAAATGAGGCATACTGGCTGTAGATCTGGCCACCTTTTGAGGAACACTATTTCAGCATGTTGTCTGTACCCCTCATAGTCTGTTGACATTTAATTACTAACATCTGAGGAGTAAGCAAATGAAGGTTATACAAATTTCCAAGGAAGTTACTTGGACTCCAAATAGACAATGCACAACACAAAGGTTACCTGACTAGTGCTCATCTCAAAGAACAGAATCTTTCTGGTTTCTTTTTTTTGGTCTTCTCAGGATTTCCTTGTAAAACATTCATTCCCTTGGAAGTGTTTGTTTTGTGTCTTTTATGTCTGAACAATGTGGCCTAGTTTGTTTTTGTCTCTTGCCTACAGTCATTTCTTTAAGCCTGATTCAATTAGAATTAACATGCACAATAGGCACTCTGCTTCATTACATCTCCATCAGCAGTGAAGCTGCTTGAAGATTTTTCAGTGAAACTGGTTTGATAAATACTGATTTACCAAAACCCAAGCTTTTCATGGTAGGATATGAGTTTTGATGGATTGCCTGTTAAGGCAGGTTTTCTAGCTCCAGGACAGCATTCCTGGTCCAACACATCGGAAGACATAACTGATTAGCACATACTTTTGTAATACGGCAATATAACCTTAAGGGTCTAGTGCAAGCACTGGTTTGAACTAGGCAGAGAAATAATTCAAATCTGGATCTCCTACATTTTAAGTATGTGTTTTCATTTACCAAGCTTTTAGATCCATTAAACCTAATTTCTCACAGTATTTTCAGGGGATTTGTGACTGTCATGGAAGGGGGAGGCAGGAGGGGGGAAAGTAGGGTCTTGATTTATTTTCTAATTCATTTGTAAATGATCACACCACTATCAGAAAAATGTTTCCTGCTTAGTCCTGGATAGTGACTGAAGTTGTTAAACAAATAGTTTCCTTTCTCACTTGCACTTACCCCTCTTTATCTCTGATAAATTGCAAACAAGTCACTGTAAGTCTCTCAGTACTGTGGAACAGATAGCATCATTCATGTCAGTTTGGCAACATTTCCCAAAATGCCTCCTCCAAACATAAGTACACTAGCTTCCCACTCCTACGCTCTCTATTCTTGCTCTTACATTGACCTTCTGCTCACAAAATGGAAAGTGAAGAGAAGAAAAAGTTAAATAAAACAGATTTACAGTGTACAAGTCAGAGGCACAGTGCCCAATGCAAATCACAGAGGAACAAGTTTATTTCTGGTATGACTCTACTCAACTATAATCCTGGCTTCGTCCTTCCTCCCCCTCTAGCTGTGTGTACCCGTTATCAGGGCCATATTTGAGGGCCTAAGTTAGATGACATTCTTGAGGACAGAGACCACTATTTATTTCTGAAAAGCACCGTATACATTTTAACAAAAAGAAAAGTGCTTTGAAAACGGGAACAGTCTGTGAGCAGGCTAGAAAGAAAGAAGGGGAAGAGTATCTTGACCCTTCTTGGGACTTTGGCCAACATTTTATCACAGATGAAAGCCTGAAGCCAGAGTCTTCCTTCAGCCTTTAAGAAAAGCTGTTCGTTTTTACGTCAGTACTGCTACTTATTCTGTCTGCTCAAAGGCTGAACTTAGGACTAGGGAACTAATACTCTCTTAAATAATGAAGAAAGCCTCTCAAAAGTTATTAACATAGGAAATACATTTTTTGCCTAGAATGGAAAGCAAATGTGCTCTCACTAGAAAAGTCAGAAGGCTAGTTCAGCTTTTTGAGTAGCTGTCTCATTGTGTGAGAAACCAGAAGTTAACAAAATTCCTGAAAATATTACAAATAGCCATCTCCCCTTTCTTTTCTGCCAGGCTAACTTGAACTTCCTCCTATCCTTGCTTACTGTGCTCTCCTTAAGAGAAAGCTAGAGTTTTTTCTAGGAAGGGATTGTACACAGATAGGTAACTGTCATAGCTCCTTTCAAAAGGAAGGATGCGTGCATCCAAGAGGCTGGTTTCAAAGTCGCAGCATGCAACTGAAAACCTGAAATCTACCTCATGCAGATTTGAACCAGCTGTAGCTCCCTGGACAACCCAAAGATAATGTTCCGTTGGGATCTATGCTACACCACTGTCCTGATACATGGTCTCTCCCAGTGCAATGGAAAAAGTGATATGGGAGGAGGTGCTGCAGTCATTCAAGCTCATCTTGTTCTGTGTCTTGAGTCCTGAGGTGTGTTCCTTCTGTACTGTGTCTACCAACATAACCTGGGCTTGGGGCAAGCATTACGGAGCAACCTGTAAGCACAAAACCATCATTTCTGGGTTTTGGGCTAAACCACCTGTAGATAACGTCAACTTTCCACTTGCTACTCTGGGGACTGTGGGTACCTGGCACCCAAAAGGTGTGAAACAGCACCGGTGATTTCCACCCACTGGCAGCTCATCCACTGTCACTAACAGTCTTCTTGGAGGAAAGCTTTTATGGAAAAGTATCTCTACGTGTTATATGCAGTCCGCATTCCTCTTCCAGCACACAACCAGCCAAATGTGTCCTATAGCTAATCAGAATGCACTTGGATACAATACCAAAGTTTTTTGTCTCTTGAATAAGTGAAAAGCTGTGCATGAAGAGTCAGTGCTGAAAGGAAAAAAAATTACAAAAGAGTTATTCCCATATGTTGAAGAAATTTTCCACGGCAAAAGCAGCTAAATGTCTCACAGATAAGAGATAAATTGGAATAAACAGCTGTCAGTGTTAAATAAATATCCTGGATAATGTGCAGGACAGAAATAACTACAGCATCGTCAAACTCCTTTCTTCACTTTATTTAGCTGTTCTTGCATGTAGCTCCCAATCTTTCCACTGCTCCAGTAAGTGAAGCATTTATTTTTGAGTCAGCTGCATTTCTTAAGACTGTAACAACGAAAGGCATTTCCTGAGAAGCTGCAAGGATGAGCAGCAAGAAAGAACCACAGCTAAGGAAATACGGGACCCTTGTAGTGTTTTTTATCTTCCAAGTTCAGATTTTTGGTTTTGATGTTGATAATCGACCTACAACAGATGTCTGCTCAACACACACAATTTTACCTGGACCAAAAGGTGAGGAATTATCAGGTTGCTAATGCTGAGACCAGTACTGATAAAGGCTGATTTTTTAAACATAGAGGCATGGCAGGCTTGTGGCATGGGTTGGGCATGAACGATGTGAAATATTGTAGACTGTACAAACATCTAGTAAACTGGAACTGTAGTGGGGGAAAATGATGAAGCAAGGAGATTTAAATTTGCTTTTCTTTAGTTTCAGGAACAGTGTAACATATTTTCATATAAGTTAGAGGAGTCTTTTCGCATCTTTCTTCAGCCACATAAATCTTCTCTTCTTGTGTTCATCACACAATGAATACAGCTAACAGACACAAACTGAGGGACTTGTCTAAAATTAGGCACCTATTGTGAACTGTTAATGGTCTGTTTTGCATGTAAAGATAGGGAGAGATACGCAATATTTAAAATGACCGAACTGTCATTATTTCCAAATGTTTACTTGTGAACACATCTCTGCTACATTCATCAGACCTGATCCAGTAGCTCTTGTTGAATTAAATAGGACCTTTGCTACAGATTTCAACAAGAACTAGATCAGCTCTGGCATGTACAGGTCTTTTATCTTCAAAACACTTTGCACATACCTGAAACTAAATTTTCTGCATTAACTTACTTTTTCAGTAACACAAATAACATCAGTGGAATTGCCTGAAGGATATCTTATTAGATCCATGACATACAAATCTATCTTGCAGTGACAGATTTAAAATATATATTCCACACTATGGCTATTGCAGTTCAAACTATTGCTTTCTTTTTAGTAATTCATTGTATTTTCCTATAGGCTACAGACTGAGAGAAAAAAATGCAACTGATTTAAATTTAAAGCAGAAAAAAGATTATCAAGTCAAGAGCACTGCTACAGACTCATTTGTTTTTATGATGGATTATTCAAATGCATGTTGCTTAAAGGACCATATTTAATCAGGAAATTAATTTCTTTATGATTACAATCCAAGTTTAAACTTTTGCTGCCACAGCATAAATGTAGCAAGATGTAATGATCCCCAAGGGAGCTAGTGGGATTTGGTTTAGTTAGTATCTAAGTAATGGCAGGCTGGAGAAGGAAGTTTGACAGAATTGTGTTTAACAAGTCACAAGGCTAATGAGGGTGACTTGTGACAGCACAGAGTAGCTGGGACTGCAGCTAGCTTCTGTGGTCTAGCTTGTATAGGGAGCGTTTGAAGGTCAGATATTATGGTTCTTTGCAAGTGTGGTGCTGAGAAAGTCAGAATTTAGCCATTACCAGTCCTATTGCTTCCTGGTTGTCACCGAGACACAAGATGAGACCAGCAGTTTATTGGCACAGCTCAAACTACTATTTTAGATCACCATTCCCAAGATCCATGATTGGTAGAAGCAGTATCGAGTAAATCACTTCCAAATTACAGGCTCACATCCACTGCAGGTCATCAAACACATTTTGCAGACTATGTGATATGATCCTATAGATTAATTTCAGTTCCTACCAGACCTGAGCTCATCCAGCACAGTTACAGGCAGCCCTCAATGGCACTGTGTGTTTTAACTGCCAGTCATCTGGGCAATTAAAGACTGAGCAGGTTGAGTGTATGAACTACCCTGTTACTTCCAAGGCATCCCTTTAGTCAAGGAAGAAACATGCTGATCTAATATACCAGAAGAAAGCCTGTCCTGCTGTCAGTTTTCCTTTATCCATCTTATATCTATGGACTCAGAGCACATGATCCCAAGCTTATGACCACACAGGCAGCACTGCTTCTTAAATTCTAACCTTAATAGTGGACAATCGTCTGACTTTAGCTGCTGTAGTTTCTATATCCTGTGCTACATCTGTTGTGTCCCTTTGTCCACGTTCTCATAAAAATGGGTTTTGACCCAACCAGCACAAGTTTCACCCCCTCACCTTCATCTGCTCAGCATCTCAGCTATGGTAAAATTTGGTGGTGCTCCCACAGGTCAGAGGTGCTGATCTCACACAGTACATTGGTCAGCTTTTTCTACCACGACAGGCTAGATTCCTGTTGTGGCAGCTTCCTCCTTCCATGTGAACATGGAAGTGTCTAATGGGCCAAAGCAACCAGATGTGCAAGGAATTAAAAGGTATTCAATAGCTGTAAGACTTCCTACACTGTCCCACCTCACCTATCCCAGTGCAAGGCATAAATTGTCCTACAGGCAAGATCCAATCTGTGTGCTACAAGTGGAATGGTCCCAGGTCTTGTGCAGCAGTGATATCGCTGTTTCCATCACACAGTACAGCAGAGAGGAGAGAGCTGAGGGAGAAGTGGGGTTGTTTGGAGAGTTCAGAATTTATAACCCTTTATTGCCTGCACTGTTGGAGGCTGCACGACTCAATCCTCTAGGCATTCACAGTTGCTATAGGAGCAAGCTCACAACCTCTCCACATGCTCACCCTGAAAAACATCTGTTCAAGAAAGGTTATGAAAATAGGCCACTTATACAAGCCATATGTAACTTGTCCAAGTTACTTTGTGCAAGCCATATTCTTCCCCTTGAAAAACATCTCTTTGTTATGCCCATACCTGAGATGTCACAAGAGAAGTATGACATGAGCAATGGGATGAAAAAAGCGGTAATTCCAGGCTGATTATCAGGAAGGTCTTCAAACTGCTTGTGATAGTCTCACCAGGTCCCAAAAATCATGAGGCAAAACCAGAGGCCATCGTGTATAACAGTAAGAGAAAATACTCTGGAAGACTGCAGCCTGCCAGGAGCAGAAGGAATGCAGTAAACGTCCTGTCAGCCTGTGCACTTCGTGCTGCAGTGCCAGCAGTGGGTCCCAGTTCGGGCGCTGGGCGTGACGAGCCCCGCGGGGTTTGAGGCTGACCCCCGGCGGTTCGCGCGGTGCTCGCCGGTTCCCATCGCTGCGGAAAGCGAGGGGAACTTGAGGTCTGTTTGCAAAGAATTACGCGAAGAAATTTGCCAAATAGGCGCTCCAGAAAAATGAAAAATAAAAAAAACAAAGAATAAGAGAAAAGCAAAAGCTGGCATTCTTCTCCCAGTTTCCTTTCCTAGGCAACACTCAGGTCTCTTCTCAAAAATAGGGGATTATTTTCAATGAAAATAGCTCCACTGCAATGGCTGTCTTGTACTGCCTTCCTGAAAAATGATTTGGGGTACACAGCAAGCTGGCTTATATGGCAGTTAAAAATAGAAATGTGTGAGGTATTTTCTAGGGTTCTTATTGAAATACCCTAGGTACTCCAAGATAACCTCCCCCACCAAAAAAAAAAAAAGTACAGATTCTCAGTGTTTGTAACTAGTGATTTTTGATGTTTGGTCTGAAGTGTTAGGAACAACTTGGTTCTAGCTGGGCTGTTGTGGCACAGGAATTCTGAAAACTTACATTAGGTATTTTCTGATCCACAGCTGAGTAACTGGGGCAATAAAGACCAAGATCTGTACTCCATCGACATCTCAGGTCCAAAGAGGACCAGATCAAGCATAAACAAAAGAGTGAATTTTTCAGGGCAGCCAGGTTCTTGGCCTAGCAAAAGTAGTCATGATCCTACTGCTTACCTTCTACCCTTCCAAGCCTGGACGCAGGCTGGCTGTTGCGGCAAAAGGATCTGGGACTGTGGGGAGACAGCAGCTAACACAGTGAGAGCAAAGGCACAAGTTTGTTGGTCCATGCCCTGGCAGCGTCAGGAACACCAGGCTCTGCTCCCTTGGGCTCTGTCTCTGAGGGGTGTCCCATCTCTGTCCTTTCTTCCAGCCTGCTCTCACCTAGAGACTGAAAGCTCAGTTTAGTCCAATCTGCAAAGGAAGTTTTAAATGGGTTGTGGACATACATGAGACAGGAGCTGATCTGCTCTGAGTAAATCAGTAAGTGACAACATGAAGGCAGAAATAAGCAGAGGGCCTAAAACTTTGATTCCTAAACTCCCATTCAAACTGTGAGCAGGGAGAGTAGAAGACGGGAGCAAGGGCTGGCACTGCAGAAGCTGATTTCACATGGATTCATGGGAGTTCAGAAGACTGGCTCTAGATCTTGTTATCTGTCCCAGGTCCCAGCTCATTTCCTTTGAAATCCAGATACAAGAACTTCAAAGGTCTTGAATCAGACCCAGGTTGAGAAACTGGAATGAGATGAAATCTGAAGAATACCGGGAGTTTCCCATAGCAATTTAGATGTAAAACATTTCCTTATCATTATTTCTGACAAATGATGCTTATGAACTCTGTGACATTGGGTGGTGTCTCAAAATAGCATTTACTGTGGTCTCCAGTATAGCTGTCCATCTCTCAGCTTTAATTGCGCTTACGCAGTTCCACTCCTGGAAAATCTCAAACTCTCTCAGAAACCAGATATACTGTTATTCATGTTGCCTTCCAAAAATATAAAATGCCTTACCACATCCTATAGCTGTGCAAATCTATAACTAAACTTTCTTCTTAGTGCCTCATGCTTGATCTGAAGAGTCCTTTAATTTCAACACAAAATTTTATTTTTCATGGCTTTTAGAATTCCTTATTTTAGTGTGCATTAAGTGTCTGGAGATTATCAGCCTGAGGTACAAAGAATGTATGTGAGGACTTAAATACATAAATTCAAAAGATAGCGGGTCTGTATTTCTTACCAAAGGCAGTCTGATTCCTCACTGAAGCCACCATAATTCATGGGGGCTCTCGGATCACCTAAGAATGGCAGGGCAACAGGCTGGGAAAATCAAATCAGGCAGACCAAGTAAAAGGAGAATCAAGAATAATTGAAATTATTTCTGTGTTATTAAAGAAATAATGTATGTTCCATTCATGCACAAAGGCCCACGCTTTCAAACAATACAAGTCAGCAGAGGTTCACTGAGCCTAGTGAAGGCGTGGGTATTGCCTCATGCAATGCAATAGGAGAGGAAGGTATTTCTAATAAAGTCAATAAATGTTTATAAGTAGATAAGTGAGCATATATATTTTTTCTTGAGGATCCCTTCTATTTCACAAGGGAAGGGCTCCTATTGTCTAAGTTGAATCTGGGTGAAAAAAGACAACCTGTCTAAGAACGGAATATGTGGGAGCCCTGCATGTTCCTGCAGGACACCTGGGAGAGTCACCATAGAGTTTCACACTACAGCTGCACTGTTCAACTCTCAGATTTTCTCTCAAACAGGAAGGTTAAACATCTTCTTCTTCTTTCACTCTGCCCATGTGGCCCCACCTTCACCTTGTGCTGGCTCAGCTATTTCACAGAATCACAGAATATTCTGAGTTGGAAGGGACTCACAAGGATCATCAAGTCCAACTCTTAAGTGAATGGCCCCTACAGGGATTGAACCCACAACCTCGGTGTTATTGGCACCAGGCTCTGACCAAACCAGATTATTCACTGAGCTGCTTCAGCTCACTCACTGAAAATGTGCATTTGCCTTCTTTATATTCCTCTGTTTAGGGAACTGAATTCCTTCAAAACAGGGTTAAAATGTTGCTCAACACCAGGCAGAGGGGAGGGAGATGTGCAGGACAGTGCTGGGAACTGAAGGGAGGAGGAAGGACAGGGAGGAGGGCATCATGTCAGATAGGCAGATGATATCAAGAAATCCTGCCCTTGCTAGGCCATATATAGTGTGAAAGCAATAATGCACACTGTTATGGGAAATCTGCTAAGGATCTAAAAGACACTGAAAGTGAATTTAGAGGAAATCTTGAGTCTTTCCATTGACGTAACTGTGACGTGCTCATACACTGGAAATACAAACTGGGCTGTGTTTGCTTATTTCTTAAAGTCTGCGACTCCCTCTGGTGACAAACCCTCTCGGTGTGCACAAGATACTGTCTGTGCACAGGTGCTGCAAGGGTTCTCCCTGCTCAGGGTCACTCAGTGTCCCAGGATGCAGAGCTAATCCTGTGGCTATCTGCAAGGTTATTCCAGGAGGGCAAGGCATTCGGTTATTCCTGGAGGGTTCTCAAGGCTTCAGAATTATGCACATCTCCTTATCCCTTTAGTTTAATGTCCAGGACAGGCAGAAATCACCTGTACTCTTCACACTCAATCTCTGGAGCTGGGGAGGGTCCCTCTGTCACCTCAAGTGGGACCAAGAGCACGAAACATGCAGCTCAGCAGAACTGTGTCACACATGATCAGAGGGTAAAAACGCAACAAATTCCATACAAAGCCTTTGTGCTAGGACATTGACTATGCCTAGGAACGCTAAATGCATCCAAGGCAAGTAGTGCAAAGCACCCCTGTGTTATTCTAATCTAGATTAAACATCCTTCCCCCCTTACAGCAAATTAGCCATGGTCCAAGGTTTCTCATGGACTTTTTGTCTGGTAGTGGGATTTTTTTTCAATTCAGAGTTTCTGAGGTAGGAGGACAAATGTGCTGTAGCCCAGCATAAGTGGTATTTCTATCATTTAAAAAGGTTGGCATGCCTTGGATTCTGGAGGAAAATATACCTTCAAAAGAGAAGAAGAGAGAGCAAATATTTCCGTAGTATTTTTGCTCAGGAGACAGGAACTGGAGGGGACCTGAGGCTACGGCTTGTCAGCACACCCAACAAAGTGTCTCAGCAACACCCTGTGTGGTCCCAGGGAGTGTCAGCATGGATCCAAGAGAGCAGACTATGGGCTGAGGGAGATCCACATTCATAAGCACAGCCAGGAGTCTCCTCCCAGCATCAGTGTTTCGGCAGCCTGCAGACATACTCTCACCCTGGTACAGGGCTGTCGCTGTAGACAAACGTGAGCTCCATAATCCCCAGGAATTACAGCCCGTGATCACAAGACTTGGAGAGTCANAGTGTCAGCATGGATCCAAGAGAGCAGACTATGGGCTGAGGGAGATCCACATTCATAAGCACAGCCAGGAGTCTCCTCCCAGCATCAGTGTTTCGGCAGCCTGCAGACATACTCTCACCCTGGTACAGGGCTGTCGCTGTAGACAAACGTGAGCTCCATAATCCCCAGGAATTACACCCTGGTTCTCCAAGAACCAGGGTCAGCCCATGATCACAAGACTTGGAGAGTCACTAAATATATGTGAACAGTATATACGAACCTGAAAATGTTCTCAACAAACCAGATAAATTGCCACAAAAGATTCAGCAGGAAAACCTAAGTCACTGGAAGGTCAGTAAATTCTTACTAATTACATTCTTACCAAAGGTAGCCTCTCAACACTGTGTTGTTTAGCGAAACTCCAAAAAAGACAGAGCCCCTTTCCACAGCCTAAAAATCCTCCTGGTGATTAGACCTTCAGCATTTTCCTGCGCTTGTTTATAGAAGGGAGGTCTGTGGCTCCCTCTCCAGTACAATTAAAATTTTCTAATGGCTGCAAAAGTCACTTACTGCTTATGGCTTCTGCCTTTCTTCTGCCTGGCACCGTGCCGAGCTGGAAGAGTCTGGTAACTGAGTGCTTCAGGTGTTCCTTTTAGTAATCTGGTATTGCATATCTGTGCCGCAGAAGAAACAAATCAACTTGAGAGAGTACTCACAAGACTGAGAAATGGTCTTACCTCAGTTAACGACTCCAAGTGCTTCTTCACCCATGCTTCAAGTGCCAGTGCACTAAGTACATTAGCTGACATGCCTGCAATCACAGTTTTAAGGTGACAATCTGCTAATTAGGTTAAAATTTAACCTGACACTGCCCCAAATGCAAAGTGGCACGGAGAGGTTAATCTCTAGGTATAGATAACAAGCACACGAGGTCAGGAATCAGAAAACTCATGTTACACAAAGCACAGTACTACGAAATTCAAAAACCTGGTCCAGAGTACTAGCAGGACAGACTTTTTTCTGGAAGATTTAAAAAAAAAAAGGTGTCTAATGCAGTGGGATGGCTTGTCCACATGGAGTCTCAGGGAAGAGGGAGGGATATTTATTAAAAGCTAGAAACAAAGCCAACTCAACCCCTGCCCAAAAGAGTCAGCCAACCTCTCACAATCCCTACCTGGTTGCACACCATAGCGAGACCACTAGAGGGGAGCACAAGCCAAGAGTTCATGTTTCGTGCCAAAATTGAGATCACTGTGCACAACAGCTAAAGGAGGACACAGCGCATTTTAACACCGTATCAGCAGGCACTGGGCTTAATCTAGCCTTACATTAACAGTAAAATGGTACCATTCACTAATACTGCTGGCTTCTACCCTTGTTTTGCAATGGCCTACCTATTCTCAGATGACATATGGGGAGAAAGGATCTGTTTTATCTGAAATCTATCTGTTTTACAGATCTATCTGAAATCTATCTGTTTTACAGATAGACAAATTATTATTCTTCCCATTTTCCTGGATAGGAAAATTATGACAGAGTGTGGTAGGCTTCCTTACACCAATACAAAACGGGTGATAGAACTTACTTCCCTCTCCCTTAGGTTTTTAGAGGGCTTAAGGAAAAATCTGGATCACACAAGGTGTAAATGAAAGTCGAGGCACTCCCTGATCTCTCGAAATCTCCAGAACAAACTTTCCCACAGCTTTCACTCCTTTCACCTGCCGGCTCTCAGTCTGATTGTCCATACAGGATAACCTAGCTTTATCTCCAGCAGCCCCATATGTGAAAAGCTTATTCCAACATCTCTCAGGAAAAGTGGCTGTATCTTTCAGTGGCTCAAAATGTTGAAACTGAGACAGGAATTAAACATCTTTTGAAAGTAATCACAGCTTCTCCACTTGTATATTGACTTTCATTCCTGGGCTCTATTTTTAAGATTAACTGTTTAAGAAAAGAAAACAAAAGAAAAAGAAAGAAAGAAAAAAGGAAAGAAAAAGAAAGAAAGAAAAAAGGAAACAAAGAGAGAGAAAGAAAGAAACAGAGAGAGAAAGAAAGAAAGAAAAGAAAGAAAGAAAAAGAGAAAGACAGAAGAAAGAAAAAGAAAAAAAGAGAAAAAACCCATAATCTTGCACAGAGGTCTTCTTCCTTGGCAGCAAACAACAATCCCTCCAGAGCCTTTAACTCTACAGAGCAGTCTGCAGGGATTGTAACTAGCTGGTCTGAGAGAGATGATGAAGACTCTGAGGGTGACAAGCCCTGGTTTGGAAGGTCAGCAGGAATCTGGTTTGCTTTCCACAGGACGAAGAAGCTCCCTCAGCACCTTCTATACCAGACTCAGAATTACAGCATATCTTACACAAAGGAATTAATTGCACAGGGAAAGGCTGGACATGAAGAGTCTCTCCCATCTCCCTTCCTCATCGGAGAACACAGTTCATTTGTTAAATATCCCCATATAGCATTTCTAGTCAGGATTTTTCCAGCTTCTCCAGCCTTTGAATCATGCCCAGCTTCCTTTCTACGTTCACATATTTTTCCCCCTGTATGGGTTTGCAGACCATGATCAGATCAGCTCTTAACCTGCTCCCAGAATTTCATTTCACAAGCCCTTTATCAGCTTCTGGGAATCTTTTGTGAATTTCTGAACTACTGAGAAATGACTTTTGCACTTTTCTCAGGGGTTTCACAGATGGGTTTGGAAGGCACAATTTCTTCTTGTTAGCACTGAGGTTAACAGCAAAATTAAACCATATATTCTCTAGCTCTGCTGTTTGATGGTCAGTAGAATCATGGAATCATAGAATGGTTTGGGTTGGAAGGAACATTGAAGATCACCTAGTTCCTATCCCCCTGCCATGGACAGGGAAACTTTACAGTAGACCAAGTTGCTCAGAGCCCCATCCAGCCTGGCCTTGAGCACTTCCAGGGATGGGGCATCCACAACTTCTCGGAGCTCACCACCCTCAAAGTAGGGAACTTCTTCCTCACACCTAATATAAATCTCTTCTCCTTCAGTTTAAACTCATTGCCCTTTGTCCTGTCACTACCTGTCCTTGCAAAAGTCTCTCTCTGTCTTACGTGTAGGCTCCCTTCAGGTACTGGAAGGCCACAATTAGGTCACCCCAAAGCCTTCTTTTCCAGACTGAACAAACCCAAGTCTCTCAGCCTTTTCTCATAGGAGAGATGCTTCATCCCTCTGATCAACTTGGTGGCTTCCTCTGGACTCATTACAACAGGTCCATGTCCTTCCTGTGCTGGGGACCCCAGAGCTGGATGCAGCACTTGGGGTGGAGTCTCACCAGAGCAGAGTGGAGGGGCAGGATCCCCTCCCTTGACCTGCTGCCCACACTGCTTCTGATGCAGCCCAGGACATGGTTCATTTTGTGGCCTGCGAGTGCACATTGCCAGCTCATGTCCAGCCTCTCATCCACCAGCACACTCACGTCCTTCTTGACACTGCTGGAACCCAGTACAAGCAGACATCCTTTCATCAGCTTCAGGCTCAGACCCATGGTTTCAGCTGAATATTTAAGGAGCTCAGCTTTTCGTAACATACACTGACTTTTACAGTATTTTTAAGACCCAGTGAAAATAGAGATGTTTAAAATTTATATTGCTGACTGCTTAGTCTTTTCTTTTCCTACTTTGACCTGTGGAAGCTGGTTTTAAAAACAAAGTGCCTAAGTGAGCCAGCACAAACACCACAGCATGATTCCTCCTTGTCCATCCCTTTAGCAACTGTTTCCTCCCTCCAACACGAACTGAAGTTCAGACTTTTATCTTTCTCAGCTTGGAACACTCACCTTCTCCCCTGAAGGGCATCTGACCAACAGGGCAAGTCTGTCTTTCACAGGAGAGTCCCAGCACTGAAAGGTTTTTTCGGCATAAATGGGCAGACCCAGCTCAGTCCATGTAACTGGCATGGAAAGGTGCCAAACAGCTAAATCTACATTTTATATGTTGCAATTAATATGTAGCACTTCTCATCTGCTATCACTCCACAGAACAGCCCATGACATGCTACCTATGACTACAGAAGTAGAAGGTAAATCAATGAGTGGACAGTATTTTTCAGAAAAAAATGAGACCAATGTAATGATCAGTCTTAAAGCAATTATGAGAAGGTACTTTCTCCCCAGCACATTAAAAAAATCACTGAGCTCTTTGCCACAGGATATTTATTGTAAGGGCCAAAAATATAAATGGGTTTAAAAGGCACAAGGTATCAGTGGAGGGAAGAACCACTAGTGGCTGTTCATGAGGGGTCTGGATGCAATGCTTGGCTCAGGAAAGCCCTTAAGCCTTGCTTGTGAGAAGCTGGAAGTGGCTGCCTGGGTCATAGTCACCCTCAGTACACCCACTTTCCCGAACCCTTTCTGCCAGGGCTGGGGGCACCATCCTCAGTGAGATGGGTTATTGGCCTTGTCACGCAGTGCTGTGCTGTCCTCTCGTCTCCTTTGCTGACATCCAGACTGACTTCCCTCCCCTGGCTCTCCACATGCTGAACCACTGCTTCTTCTCCCCTTCTGGGCTGCAGGCACAGGCACAACTGGCTGCCACGTGAGATCCTGACTGAGCCAAGAGACTGTGGCACTGCTTCCCACTGCACGGCAAGGCTCACTGCCAGCAGGGCAGGGAGCAAAGGGAGAGGCTTTGGAAGGCTGCCTGTATTCAGTGCTGGCCGTTTGGTGCAGGTGTCCCCTCCCTGCCTCTGCCGTGGAGAAAAGGAAGAAAAAAGAAGAAAAAAAAGAGGAAATATCTCCTTGGAATTTGGCTCAGTATCAAGAAGATGAGTAAATCAACTTTAGTTGTGCCTCCAATTTGCTGCATAAAGTGAAGCAACTTTGTTTGCTACTTATGGAAGGAGATAACATTTCTTTCTGACTAATTGCTGTCTTGCACCTTTAGACTGTAAGCTGCACAGTGAGAGACTGTCTCTTACAACAGTAAAAGTGCTTATACAGAACTATACAGGAACCTGTGTAATAGGGTCTTGACCTCTTTGGAGAAGTCCCTGCACTACAATAATAAATGCAATGATTTAGCCTCTTACAGATACTCTGCATATGACCTTTTCAAAATAAAGCATTGAAGTAATTGCAAAACAAGTTTGTTATATCAACATACAAATGTCATCTGTCAAAAACTGAAGGCAAGAATTGTGCCATATTAAATACCAAGGTCTTTGTTAAGATCTGTTTCAACATATTTACATTCCTCCCATTCTGAACACATCTGCATACCCTGAACACAGAGTCACTAGGAATGGAATCACTATGAACAATTAATAAACACCTGTTGCCTCCCCTGACAGTTTGTCCCTGTGTGCACAAGTTTCCCAATACAGAAAGATTGGCTTATTTATCTGCTGTATAGCTAATAATGCTTAAAGCATAGGGGTAGAAATTGGCACTATATAATTCTTGTGTTGTAACAGCCTCTCTGAAAGGGAAACATTTTAGCTTTTCCTAATGATGATCAGATTCCTCATCTCTTCTCTGGACATTTATTCCACAACTACTGTGCCTTCAACGTGAAATAAAATGAAATCAGTAGGAAAAAAACCTGTGGACTTTATTTTCTGAGTGTGTATAGTTGTACTTACTGCACTGAGAAAAATGTACCATGATATTTTATTTTCTGTTTTTTGGAAGGGGATGAAGGTGAAAAGGGAGACAGAGGAGAAGTAGGCAAACAAGGAAAAGTTGGACCAAAAGGACCAAAAGGTATTTACGACAGTTTGTTGGCTACTACTGGTATATGAATGTCATTATACACAACTGTACTGATGCATATGATCAGTCATGTTTAATGCTTTTCATTCCTGTTGGACCAGTGGATTTCACAATCCTGTCAAACATTAATCAGTGAACATAACAATACTTAGAGAGTTTGGTACAATTCCTAATGATTCTTAAGACAACCATACCTGGCTGTCATGAGAAGACCCAGATCATACAAAGAATCACAAAGATTTCTCTTACTGAAACTAGCCTCTAGTTGAAATGGAATTTTGAGAGTTATTGCCTAGTAATACACCAGAATACTCAATAAAATTTGGTTTCAGTTGTCTGTATTCTGCAGAAAAGCAAACGAAGCCATACACTGAAAAAAAAAAGTTCCTCTGGTCAAACAGCATCTGAACTGAGAACAAGGAGTCACAGATGTTTCAGGACTTGGCTAATTAAACATATCCCATAACCACAGTGTGACCTGGGCAGATCATTTGGAGGCACCAGATGTGATGGTGTCAGCCTTGTTTGCTTACTCTAATTCAAAAGCTTAATTTATCTTTGAGTTTAATCATAATACACATCCAAGGTCTGTCTTCCTTGAGAGTGGTTTAAGAATAATCAGGAAAGTTTCTACTTTTATAGAAACTTTAATATCACTCTATTATAGATATACTAAAAACCTTTTTCCATTTTTAAATGCATTCTTATGATTTCGTTTCTGCCTTAAAATGAACACCAGGTAAGATACAGGGAATTTAGAGAATCAACCATTTACAAAACATCTTATTGATGTTAAATTCATTCTGCAAACAGATTCCCAAGATTGGCCCGTCATCATTAGACAGCTATTTTAGAACTTAAATTATTTATTAATCAATTAAAAAGGACATCTGTTATTTTGGTGCTCTGAAGACTGGGAAAGCACACACAGCAAAACTAGTAGCTCCCTACTTGCAGTCCTGCTTTGAGAAGGATTCCCAGCAAAGCCGCAAGGACCTTACCTCAAGGAAGAAGAAAAGCATTTTGCCTCGGGTGGAGAAAATAAAATTGTCTGCCAGCCTGGTCTGTGAAGTAAATCACTAGCAGTTTTAGCTTGTATTTTCTCTAATAAAATATGATGTTTCTGGGCATTTGAACAGGCGGTAGTATTAAGGTGTCTTGCAATGTCCTACTGTGGTACCCTACAGTAGCAGAGACCTGTGCGTACTTCCTCAAATATCCTCAGGGCTGCACTCATTTTGACTTTGCCCCACGTGCAGACTGGTCAAACTCGGGAAAAAGAGCAGCAGTGGAGACCTAAACAGTACCTTAGATAAGAACTTACAGAAACCATTCATACTCATTTCCTTTTCATTTCTTCTCTTAGGAAACAAAGGACCGGCGGGGGACGTTGGTGACCAGGGAATGCTTGGTAAAATTGGTCCAATTGGTGGAAAGGGTAAGCTCTGGTCTTGGAGTTTTCTTGTTTTTTCCCCTCAGGGTAAATATGTGTTTTGTGAGAGTTCCAGATATGGAGTAATATCAGATAATGGTGTGACCAACACTCTCCAAATGAAGTTATGCACAAAGATTTGTGATGAGAGCTAAGTGAGATATTCTAGTCTTATTTTCTACATGCAATATATCCAACTCACTTGGCTAAAATAATGTTTTATGATTTAAGAAATCAATCCTCTTACACGGATCTAGTTAAAGGTGTCTCTGCTCATTGCAGAGGGTTGGATTAGATGACCTTTAAAGGTTCCTTCCAACCCAAACTATTCTATGGTAAAAGAGGAAGGAAGAAATCCAGTCCCTGTGAAGAAAATCTTCTGAATGCTCTAAAAGACAAATTTGTGCCTTGGACTCGGACACTGAAGGCCTTAGTCAATGTTCTGCTGCTGTTGAGGATGCCACACCTTGTCACCTGCACTGTTGTGGGCCACATGAGCAAGCAATGCACAGGCCAGTTCAGTAAGGAAGGGATTTAGGAGTTTTTAAAAGGCACTCACACAAGCTGGGATGGCAACTACTTGCAAATCAAGGTAGACTCCAAGATTTCCTGGATGATAATTTCATGAAATTGTGCTCTATCTTGAGAAGAAGCTCAGGCATTCCTTTCTGATATTCCTAAAGAGCTACTTAAGAAGGAATATCACTTCTGCCAAAAGGACACCTGCTTGAAAGCTGATCAGGGACTCCAGCATTCCCGGGGTACTCTGTGGTCTCTAACCAGCACATCAACCTGAGTACGCTGGTGAGTGGATGGAACAGTCTCCCTGGGGAGCATCTCAAACCAGTGTTTTTAATAAACCTTTGATGGCCTCTAGCCAGCCTCAGTATCAGGCAAGAACAAAAGATTTTGACCTGTGAGACTAATTTTCAGAAGTACCTAGACAACTGAAAACTCAGAGAGTTATCTCCTGAAATGTCTTCAATCCCCAAATGAGACAAACATTAAGAATCTCACAAACTGCTTTCCTTTTTCTGAAAGTAAACCAATGTTCTGAGCCCTTAAATCAAGCTCTCTCTCAACCTGAATGCACAATTTATTGTCCCCTTACAGTTTTTCTCATTTTCTTTATTTGCAGAAGCAAAGGTCACTAAGTCACTGTTTAAATCTATGATTAAACATTCGAGTCTTAATGAAGCAACCCTGAAATTCCAGTTTGTAAGTGTGCACTGTCAAGCACTGTTAATTAAAATGACAGCCAATCTAAATTCTTTTAAAAACCACAGCCATGTAAAGTAAAAAGTACATCAAAACATGGCCATCAGTAAGGCAGAGCAAACATTAATATTTTTTTACTTCTGGAGGTTTAATTCATTAAAGAAGAGCTGACATGAATTTCAGATGAAGTCCAGCTGTTCCTGACCCAAATTACAGCTGAGATTTTTTAAAGACCTAGTCACCTCCAGTTATATAGTAGCAAAGCATTCGGAGAAATGTTTCTATAATTTTTTAATTTACAAAAGAAGAGGAAGGCAGTTGGATGAAAATCAATAACATTTCCATGAACTGAAAGGAAATGCTGCTCCTTACTGACCTCCCTCCGAGCAGGTACCAACTGCTGCCCACACAATCTCTTGCATGCAAGAATTCAGTGGCTTCGAGCACCATGGGCGCCTCATCCCATCATGGATCTGCTGAACCCAGGGAAGGGTTCTGCAGCCCATGAGAGAATCCAGATCTCAACTCTCCAAGATTCCTTGAGTGTTTTGAGCCTCTCAGGATCATTTGAAAGTTTATATTTAGAGTAAGTGGTACCAGGAACCAGCAGCACACAAGATGCCTGTGTTATCAGTGAGTTAGTTATTAAAGGGTTCTCATTTCCATGCACCAGAATTAATCATGGTTTGTTTAACTTGGCACGTCTTCTGCCACGGTACATCAGGGCTTCCTATCTGAAGCACACTGTTAATATATTATTAAACAGGTTTTTGAATATGCTCCCCTGACATGTGCACTGTCTGAGATCTGAGAATATGTTTTCCTCTTTATTCAGGTGACAAAGGAGCCAAAGGCTTATCAGGGGTTATGGGAAAAAAAGGAAAAGCAGGTATGCCATGCATCCTTCTGTGCAGAATGGTCAAGTCTGCCGGATCTTCGATTTCAGGGTTGGTTTGTCTGGACTTTTGTGAAATTTTGAGGCCCATGCAAAAACTTGAGAATAGATGAAATGTACAGGAAGAGATTGAAAATGTTTTGCTCAGCAAAATGAAGAGTAGGGACATGACTGATGCCAGCATATACAAAATATGAAGTCACCCAAATTATTTTGACAATATTTGATATAATAAAAACAAACATACAGACAGGCCAGCAGTATACATTTATACTGGACACAAAAAGAACATTTCTTAATATCAAAGGAATTAAGTCCTTTAACAGTTTCCTAATAGGAACATGGAGATGAAAAAATAAGTTATTAAAGACAGAGCATAATCTGTTATCAAATTAATGCAATGCATTTGCTTGCAGGAGGAGATTTGAGTCTGATGAATTAGAAAGTTCTTTTCAGTCCTAGTAATCTTGAATGCTTATGCACCTTGAACTTACGCTTGTGTTTATTTTTAAGAGATTTCATATAAAATGACTGTTTGGTTCTTAATGGGAAAGCATTAGCAAATTATTTTCTTTCTGATAAGAACAGAAGCATAAACCAAACATATACCAAGCCAAATTCCAGTTTATCAAAAAAACCCCACCAAAACAAAACACCTGAGACTTCAGTGCATGACAGCTATTGATTATTTGAGTTGGTATTTACTTACTGCTCTACCACAGGTGCATGCAGCAATTCACTAACACAGTCCTTCTAGCAAAGTTTTGCCAATCCCGCCTCTATGCATACTCACAAATCTCCTTCCCTGAGAAAGCAGCAGTTCCCCATTTCATGGATGCTGTTGTTTCTATTAGAAAGCCAGGGAACCCATGCTGATTATGGATACAAAGATAGACCTTTGGTATTCAGGTGTAAGGCTGTAGTGATCTCCATGACAAACCACATCCCTGGAGCTAGATGGAATTGATAATGAGAGAAACAGAGGATGTGCAATTCCCACAGTGATATGGGTGGAAAGAAGACAGCAAATCCTTCCATCCGTGGTTTTAAAAGCAGCGATCCTTAAGACAGTTAGCAAGGGAATGTACAAAGCCAAAACATTTAACACTTTAATCAATAGAATTATAGCCAGTGGGGCAAGGTGAGACTGGCTCTCCATAAGTGGAGTCTAGGTGTTCACAACTTTGGAAGTGGGTACAGGTGACTCTCCATGCACGCACACACAAATGCTTCTAAAAAGACAAATCCTCTATCCTTTGTATTGCATCAGGCACGGTCTGTGACTGTGGAAGATACCGCAGATTTGTTGGACAACTGAATATCAATGTTGCTCGTCTTAACACATCCATCAAGTTTGTAAAGAATGGTAAGGATCCTTATGTATTTGACGGGATTTATTTGGCTCCAATAACAGACATCATTGCTATTCTTCTACCATTGCTGCTCTATGGCAGCGCCCACAGATGACCCAGAGAGAGGGTCCCACTGTGCCAGGCACTCTGAAAACCTACAAAGGAGAGACAGTCTTACATCTGTAAGAATGTAAGGACCAGATGACTAAAAGCAAAAACTATACAGAAATTATCAACAGCACAACAGAAAGCATCATGAAAAGCACAAGGCACAACTTGCTAATCACCTCTGCACTGTCATTCTGCTCAGCTTCAGTAGCCAGTCAGGCAAAATAAGAAAAAATCTTGTGGCAATCTGCTCCAGAGAGGCAGGAAGGGCAATAGGAACCTCTTGATCTTTCTGCTGCCCAGGAAGGCTGCAGACACAGTACTCCTAGTGCTCCCCTCACTGCAAGCACCATTTTCCTGTAACAAGGGACCAACACTCAAGGACATGGGTAATAAGAAGCCACATTTGCAGGCAGCACTGTCAGGTGGACAGTGCAAACTGCCTCACTGAAAGGAAGGAAGGGAGTTTCCTGGCACAGCAGAGATTTTGAGGTGGCTCCACCACTGCTTCCAAGACTAGGGCTGTATCAGTAAATTGAATGTATTTGAGGCTATTCTTTGTCACTGTGGGCATCCAGCACACAACAACACCCACCTATATTATAAATCCTACAGAACTGAATGACATATTATCAGTGTGTCTCTACTAAATCCTAAACTGTGCCTGGGGTAACTCCTGTATTGTCAGGGAGAATGTTAATTGTCCCAGACCATGCTCTGCTCAGGACCATTCCAGCAATCCATCAGCAGAAACAATCAACTTCCAGCTACCTAGGCATGCTCCTTGGCACTACTTAATTCACTAGGCTATACACCAGTTGCGAGGTCTGCCTTTTAAAGCTGCTGAGCAACCACAGTTTTCTTCCTAGTCAATGCCACATAGTGCTACAGCAGCTCTGAATATCAGGCTGTATTTAAAATGTCTTATTTTAGCAGTCACATTCATTTTTCTTTACATGGAAAGGGCCTGAGAAGCTATATCTATATCCCTGTATTTCTATCCCTGGACACTCTTTCAAAATCTATATTCAAAAACATACAAAGCAATGGGGGTGATCCAGAGTTAGACATTGCTATTTGACCATTTTGCATGCCCTAATTTGATTACTACTAGATATCCATGAAATAAAACTTAAGTGTCACAGGAGACATGCCAATCAGGACTGAATAGTTCTTGTTCTAATGTGTGCAAGGTGCTTGACAGTCCCATCAGTCGCATCAGTCTCTGATCACGTACTCATCGTCCATCATAAATACTTTGGGTATTTATGGGAATACTTTTCCTGCTTACCTTTTATAAATTCTGTAAAAATCATCTCTTTGTCACATTGGCATAGAATAACCTTCAACACCTGTTGACATGCCATTAAGTAATTTTTCTTCTCTTTTAAAGTTATAGCAGGTATCAGGGAGACAGATGAGAAATTCTATTACATTGTGAAAGAAGAGAAGAATTACAGAGAAGCCTTGATCCACTGCAGGGATAGAGGAGGAACATTGGCCATGCCTAAAGATGAGGCAACCAATGCCCTGATTGCTGACTACATCTCCAACAGCGGCCTCTTCCGAGCCTTCATTGGGCTGAATGACATGGAAAAAGAAGGACAGTTTGTGTATGCAGACAACAGCCCACTGCAGAACTACAGTAACTGGAAGCAAGGGGAGCCTCACGACCCAGCTGGCCACGAGGACTGTGTGGAAATGCTCAGCACAGGAGAGTGGAACGACTCTGAGTGCCAAGTCACCATCTACTTTGTCTGTGAATTCCTCAAGAGGAGGAAATAAAAGTGCTCGAGAATGTGCCTGGCACCTGTTGTACATACAATAACCCATCCTCGTTCATTTGCTGTAGGGAGAGAGCAAATCAGGGATAGGAAACTAGGGACAGGGCTCAATCCAGCCTTCAAGTCACTGGGTTAAGCAAGAGTAACTACTGTTAATCATCAGTGATAAAGTCAGCACAGGTCTGCAAGGGACATCCAGCCAGTTGTGAATTTTTATTTCATTTCTACATGCATTTTAGGGTGGGCATTTCTATGTGTAATTTAGGGGTAAATTCAGAGCACATAGAGGTGAATATAATTTCACCGTTGCCAGAAATAGTAAACTCACTGGTATATCAAGTACTGATGTGATTTGCAAAGTCCCCAGATGAAAAGAGCATGACCTTCATTAATCTCTGACCTGCACAGGGAGTCCCAGTAATTTCCCTGATGACTTCGGAGCTGGGAGAAGAGATTTGCAGTATCTCTTGAAAAATTCCTTCTTTTGTAAGAATCATAATTTGAGGTGGAAGGGATTTCTGGAGGTCATCTGGTTAAATATTCCATGCAAAGCAGGGCCAGCTTCAAACTTAGAAGTTGTTACACTCTCCCTAATTTAGCTGTGCAATTTTATTGCGTGATAGGCATTTATCTGGTCTTCTGTAAAGCCTTTTACACAATCCCCTACAACATCATTCTCTTTAAATCAGGGAGAGGTGGATTCAATGGGTGGTCTGTTAGGTGGATAAGGAATTGGTTGGACAGTTGCATCCAGAGGGTTGTGGTCAACAGTTCAGAGTCCCAGTGGACATCAGTGACAAGCGATGTCCCTTAGGGATCTGTATTGGGACCAGTGCTATTTAATCTCTTCATTAATGACATAGACAAAGGTATCAAGTGCACCCTCAGCACATTTGTGGATGGCACCAAGCTGAGTGGTGCAATTGACAAGCCTGAAGGACGGGATAACATCCAGAGGGACCTGGACAGGCTCAAGAAGCGGCCCATGGGAACCTCAAGAGGTTTAACAGATAACTGCAAGGTGCTGCAAGGTTGAGTCAGGGCAACCCCGGTATGGATTCAGGTGGGGAATGAGCAGATCAAGAGCAGCCCTGTCGAGAAGGACTTGGGGGTGCTGGTGGATGAGAGGCTGAAAATGAGCTGGCAATGGGCACTCACAGACCGGAAAGCCAAACATATCCTGGGCTGCATCCAAAGCCCCAGGATTCTGCCCCTCTACTCTGCTCTGGTGAGACTCCATCTGCAGTGCTGCATCCAACTCTGGGGTCCCCAGCACAGGAAGGACATTAACCTGTTGGAGCAAGTCCAGAGGAGGCCACCAAGATAATTAGAGGGATGGGACACCTGTCCTATGAGGAATGGCTGAGAGATTTGGGTTTGTTCAGCCTGGAAAAATAAAAGCTTTGAAGTCACCTAATTGTGGCCTTCCAGTACCTGAAGGGAGCCTACAAGGATGGACAGAGACTTTTTGCAAGGGCATGTAGTGACAGGACAAAGGGGAATAAGTTTAAATGGAAAGAGAGTAGGTTTAGGTTAGGTATGAGGAAGAAATTTCCTACTGTGAGGGTGGTGTGGCACTGGCACAAGTTGCCCAGAGAAGTTCTGGATGCCCCATCTCTGGAAGTGTTCCAGGTTGGATGGAGCTGTGAGCAACCTGGTCTAGTGGAAACTGTCCCTGCTCACAGCATGGGGGTTGGAACTAGATGATCTCTAAGATTCCTTCCAACTCAAACCATTCTGTGACTCTATGCAGAGGAGATCTTGCTTATCTCTGTTTTCAACTCTATCATCCATCAGGCTGGTCTGAGGTGTAAAGAATTAATGGTACACAGGCATGCAAGTCTGCACAGCTTGTAGGCAACCTGAAAATAGATGGAGCAGTTCTAGAGTCTGAAGTCTCCAAAATCTGTGATAAACACAGAAAAGTCTAGCACAAAGAGAAGAGTGTAAAGGAAGCAACACCATTCCTGTAGGCTGTAAACAGGCACGTGTAGTATAACCTATACCATGTGCATCACTGGTTGAACAAGTGATTCTAGGAACATATTAACTCCCTAACTGGGAAGCCAGTGATATTTGATGTCTAATGCTAAAATCATCTGTGTCTTTGCAACACAGGAAGAAGTTATAGAACAGGTTTTATCCCCCAGGAATCCAAATTCAGGTGTGGTTGAACAACTTAGTCATGCAGTTCAGAGGCACTCACTAAAAATGATGAGCAGTGAACAGGAAAGCTCTGCTGTCAGTGCCTGGCTGCTCAGATCTCCATGTCAGGATGCCCACAAAGAGTCAAATCTTCATATATTTGAGAATACTTTCTTCAGACACAGCAACCATTTTGCCTTAAGTTCTTAGTCATGGTTTGCCTTTCCTCACAGCAGGAGATGTCAAGAGAAACCCCAGGGCCATTGCAATGAAAGCCTGTAGATTTTCTTTTCCACTTGACACTAAAAATTAGGAATGATATCTGCAAGCTAAGGAAAAGCTAGACACTAGGGACCATGCAGCAACATTCCCTGCAGGTCACTCTGAGCACCAGCTGCACAGTCTTCCTCTGGGTATATGAAGAGATGCCATCAGCTGCTAATGCAGAGGGTCAGCTCCAAGTCTCCCTTCTACTGCTGAGCACGGCACTGCAAAGGCAACCAGACAACAATCATACGTCCTCAACCTCACCTGGAACAGGAAAATCCTCCAAACCATTTAGCTGCTTGTTAGTTTGACTCCAAGTTCACCTCTGAGCAATGACCAACACAGAAACATCCCAGGAGACTCTGTGACTCAGAACCACTCTTGCAATCTGTTTTCTCTGACACTTGTTCCTCCAGAAAACCTCCTGTTGCTACCAGCAGTAAATTATCTGTGTTGCCACACACCCTCCAGGAAACTATTCAGATCCATGAATAAAGGGGTGGGACCATGTTTCTTTTCATTGCTCTCCTCCTATGCTGTAAGAGTATTTGGGCAAACAGGTTCACCTTGCATGACATAACTCAGCCTGAATTGGTCCCTCTCTGGGAATTGATGTTCCTCAAAATTAGGCAGAATTACACTTTTTAGGATCTATTGTAATAAACTTGTTAAGTTAAACACTTTGGTTTTAGAAGCATTAATGAGTAATAATAAAGAATTAATGACTAATTCAAGGCTAAGTTTCTTGAGAAAAAGTAATGCCTTTTAGAAGTTCAAGCCCAAGGCCGCTGGCCTCATTCACAGCAGGTCAGTTCCTACCAGTCAAGTAGAAGTGGCATAGTAACATCCCTGTGGGTAGGCACAGTCACTTCTCCACACTTCATCTTTACTTCTGACGCAAAAAGACACCAAAACATGCTTGTCAGACTGGAGATCCATATTCTGAAACCCTCTGGCCATACTGAGACCACTGGCTGACAAAATTTAGAGGTGTCCTTAATGCTACAACAATCATGAACAGGCCATTTTCCTATTCTTTAGAAGGAAAGTCAGACCTGGGAAAATGTGAAAGAGGAGCAATATTTTGATGCAAGATTAAGCTCTGCCTCAGATTAGACCAGCTGCTCTCCAACGTTCAAAATCAGAGAATACCTACCTAAATTGAAACTGCAGGGGTTTTTTAGGTGACCATGAGTTATAAGTAATCCTGGAGCACGCTTCACGTACAGGAACAAATGACTGTCACTGCTTCTGGCTGCATGCCTGAGGGAAGCAAGTGAGGACCTTGAGCTGGATTTCTACAATGGAAAGGCTGGAACTGCCCAGTTCTTCCATCCCCCTTCTCTCCTACCACACCAGGTTCATCCTTTCTTAAATAGAAACAAAGAAACAAAACCAAGCCTCTTACCCACGATGTATTTATGGAACATTGGGCAAGGCTATGCCAGCTGAAGTAAGCAGACTTGGGATGGCACTTCCTTTGCTAACTATGGAAGAGGGACAGCAGTGGAGCACAGCAGATGTCCAATTTTCAAGCCAGCCAGGCACAACTGTGAGCAGGTGTTTGTGCAGCCCATTCCTGCAGCCCTAGACCCAGTTAGTGAATTCTGCCAAGAAGCCTAACTCATAGGCCAGGCCAAATAAAAGAGCCCATACCAGAAAGGAAATCTGGCAGGTAGGTGCCTGCCCCATGCCATGTGGACACAGGCTTGAGCCTTCACTAACTGAAATATTATAGCTGTGTTTTGCAGAAAAAATATGCTTGCTGTAATTAAGAGTTTGGGCTATATCAAAGGTTTTACTGCTAGCCAATGAAAATTCACTGTGGTGGGTAAAGTATCTTAGGTTTATACATTAAGTGGATGGAGCCAGGAACAGAGGAAATGGTGTCTGACTATGCACGATTTATGGTCTGTTAGTCCTTGACCCCTAAACCATTTTCCCAATCTCAGTATAATTTTTTTCATGTTTTTCTTTTCATTATTCCCAGGCTGAATGTTTCTTGTTTCAATTTATGCCTGCTCTTTCTTTTCCTCTCACCACTTAACCTACCACTGTGAAAAGCCGGGTTTTGTCATCTTGAAGATGCCCTCATAGGTCCTGGCAGGCTGCTATCAGGTTCAGCTGAAACCACCTCTTCTCCAGGCAGAATAAATCCAGTTCCTTTAGACCCTGCTTACATGGCTCTGACTCCAACTATCCTGGGGGGCCTCAGCTGGACTTGGCTCCAGTTTTTCAATGCCTTTCCTGGAAGGGCTCAAAAGGATGCAGTGCCTAGATGTGGTCTAACAGGTGCTGGGCAGGAGCATAATCTCTTTCTGCAAGCTCCTGGCTGTGCTCCCTCTAGCACAGTCAGGGTGCTGTTACTTTCTCTGCTGCCAGGGCACGCTTCTGACACACGTGGAGCGAGTGTGCTGCACGCCAGGACTCTCCAGAGCCTTTGCAGTAAAGCCAGTCGGCCCCAGCATGCATTGATACAAAGAGTCAGCATTCCCAGGTGACGGGAACTCTGCATTTATCCTTGCTGAATTTCATAAGGTTCCTCTTGGCCCATTCCTCCAGCCTGCCTCGGCTCCTCTGTGTGGTAGCAGTGCCCTGCTCCCTCCACTTTGGCATCTTCTGCAACCCTGAGGAAAACGGATTTCATCACTTCCTTGAGGTAACTGGTAAATATGTTAAACAAGACCGTTCCAGTATCTAGATCCCTGTGGCACTCTAGGTAAACAGGAAAATGTTCTCTGGGTAGAGAACAACTCATTTAAGCATTTCCCTCTGAGGCAAATCAATGAATTTTTACCCGTACAGACCATAACTTCCTAACTGGGATGAAAGAATGTTGTTGGAGACAATGTCAAAAGGCTTGCTAAATTTGAGGTAAATGGCATCCACTTCTCTCCCCTCATCCACAAATCTAGTCATAGAATCATAAATACAATCAGGCTGTCAGGCATGATTTACCTTTGGTAGATCCATGCTGATTGTTTCCAATCACCTTCTCCTTCATATGCCCAGAAATGTGCTCCAAGAGGACCCACTCCTTTAAGTTCCATGAGGACCAAAGCAATGATTTTCAGTTTATAGTTCCCCAGATTGCCTTCAGCCTTTTTGAAGAAGGGTGCAGCATTTACCTATTTCCAGTTATTAGGAACCTTCCGTGATCTCCATAACCCTTCTGACGTGATAGAGTGGCCCAGCAGACACATCTAATCATTTTTTTTGGCACCTGGGATGTGTCTGTCTGCTCCCATGGAGTTTTCTGGTCAAACTCCCTCAAGTAATCCCTGGCTAAACACTCATCTACAGCTGGTAGTTCTCTTTGGACCCTTTCCATAAGCACAGAGGAATGGGATAGTTTGGTAGCAAAAATAGCAAATAAACCTTAGAATGCCTCTGTTTTATCAGTGTCTGCTCTCGCTACATAACCTCCTCCATTCAGCAGTGGTTCCACGTAATCCTTGCTCAGCCTTTTTAAACTAACACAGCATTGGAAGCTCTTGTTGCACTCCCCATGTAAGTCTCAACAGCATTTAGGCTTTGGATCTCCTGAGACTACGCCTACAAACTCAGGCAATATTTCTAAATTATTCCATTGTAGCCTGTCCCTGCTTCCATCTCCTCTGTGCTACCTTTTTGCATTGGAGCTCCACCAAGCTCCCTGTTCAGCCACACCAATCTCCTGATACCTCTGCTTGTAGATGTACGGTGAACACAAAGCCTGCCTAAGGCAGCAGGAATACTTCAGCATCCTTCCTGCTCTTGGACTGCCAGGAATTTATGATCTTCAGTATTCTGAAAACTGTCACTCAGTACAAGCATTATCATCCTGTTCTCCCCAGGCTCAGAACACACATAAGGCACAGTTACTTATTGTAAATATGATGGTTTAGAAACTAATTCTAATAAAAATGATCACAGAATCAATATATCCCATTAAGAATACATTTTCCTTAAGCATTTCAAACAATCTCGCATGGGCATTCAGCAGATCTACTTTCTTTCTTTCTTTTTCTTTCCACATTTCACTGCCTTTAATAGCTTCTTCTAAAAAACAATTTAGCACCTAGAGCAATGAATTGCCACATTCTTGACCACAGTCACAAGAATATATAGGCATCTCTAAGTAGCTTCACATACAGTCTTAAATAGCCCATTGCAATTGTAGTTCAACTGGCTGAAATGGTTATTGAGATACAATGACACCATGTGTGATGACAAAAATAGTAAATGTGTCAGAGAGAGGGATTAACATGGTTATTTGGAAAAACATTGCTCTAGATTGTCTTGATTTAATAGGTTTCCACAGGTACAGAAGCCATGAATTGCTATTTCTTTTTTCCCTCTCTTTTCTCATTTATTAAAGTCATACATAACATACTCAACATGGGGAAAAAAGACTGAGTAAGATCAAAGCAGTAGCTTAATCTGTTTTTCTTTTATGCTTGTGTGGTAAGGGAGAACAGCAAATTGTAAAAGAATTCTCTGCCTACCTGCTGTGTGCAGCGTGCCCAACTGCAGCCCCAGGCCTCACCCACTCCTGGCCTGGAAAGGTTTCTCTATGTGCATCTTTCAACACAGGGAGGAAAAGTTTCACTTGATTTTCGTCAGGTGGGAGGGACCGGGAGCTCACATGGCTCTGTTTTGCAGACAGCAGCAGCAGCCTCCTGAAGCACTGCAGCTGACCACACAGAACTGTGCGGGGCTGGGGAGTGTGTGTGAACGCGGGCATTCCTGGGGTGTCCGGTGCTGCACCTCAGCACCCTCCGTGCTGTGCCTATGCTGAAATCCCGTGGAGGTCCTGTGCCTAATCAAGTGCAGATCTGCAGATGCTGGGGGAGTCAAGAGACTGTAGCTTCTCATTGATATGATGCATGGGTGCATCTGCAGAGCCATGACCTCACTGACAGATTTCAGTCATGAATCGTTTTTTTCTCTTACTAGATGCTTCAAGCTTTTGCTATCTTATTAACGTCTCAGCAGTAAATTGTCTAGCAAGAGATGCTAATTTTCCCAACTTCATACAACAGAAGTCTTTACATCAGTTGTCCCACGACATTGCTGGAACACTCTACTATGTGGAGGGTGGCAGGAATAACAATGATGATCAGTCAGTCAGTAGAAGATTAAGTGAAACAGTGTAGAAAAATGCGAATACAGAGTTGGCAGATGCTTATCATACAAGTTGATGAATTTATTTCCCACTGTGAGCCAGTTTCTAGGTCTTAAAAAAGCTTTAAAGTTTGTCAGAGAAAATCTAAAATGTTGTCAGTAGGTCCAACAAGAAATTTCAATTCAATAACTCAGGAATATCAGAGCTTTCTGCAAGTCCACATATGCAGGAGAGAGCTCTCTCAGGATGTGCAGAGGCAGAAATGCATTTTCTGCAAAACTAAGGACAAAGCAGAACACAGATGATTCATACAATCTATATCCAGATACCTACTTTAGTACAAAACAAATTTTTCCTCAAATGTGGCTATTTCTTTCCTGTTTGTAGTGGAGTGTCTAGCTAGATAACTAGAGATTCACATAGGCACTTGATCAGCTGAATCCCAGCCTGGTTTCTCTCACTGTGCACCAGAAACCCAGGACTTCTTGTGAGGTTAAGTATTTCTTTTTGAGTACAGCTAGATGCAGAACACATTAGATGTATGAACACATCAATCATGTACAACAAATTATGCACAACAAATTACATCTTCCAAGTATCTTACAAACACTAACTGCACAGCAATTAGACTATCCTATTAGTAAAATAGTGCACAGAATACTGACCTATTCATTCTTTTGCTATTATGTAAAATTAATGAGCTCTGTTTTTTGACCACTGATTCATCCTTCTTCTAAATACCTGTGGATTAAAATTTAAGGTACTTAAATAGCTCCACAAAACTACGGGTAGGCAGAAAAAGGCAAGGCCATTCAAGTATTTGAAATGGACTACTACAGACTGTAAAAACTCTGAAGGAAATGTGAACATAAGATCCCATTCCAAATCAGATTCCAGGGTGGAAAAGTAATTTTGCTTAAAGGTGCAGGTAGTCTGATGTTTAAAGTTTGTTTGGTTTTATTTTTTAATTACTGCCTTGTAATTAAATTACAAAACTTTTCTGGTAGCTAATTCACCGTCCCTTTCTCTTCCTTCATCCAGCACCTCTGAGAACAATGTGCAAGTCCACTGTGAGGAATTATTTACTGTAGTGGGTGAGAACACTTACTACAAAAGGGAAGCATGGGCAAGAAGTGAAAAGATGTCAGGAAACAAAGCACAAAGCGAGACACTAATGAATACAAGAAACCATCAGCAACTGTGAATGAAATAAAATACTCATTATCTGTGTGAGTAAATTCTGTGGTTGTCACATGGAAAATCGTGGAGGGAAAGTGAGGTAGTTGGTCTTCAAAAGTTTAGACTTTTCGTAGTCTAAACCACATCTTACCAGAGTGTGTCTCAGCATGAGGATAGCACAAACCACCTCCTTGATGATTCGTAAGCTAAACCTGCTGGTAGAACCACAGAGTGTTTTCTATCCTGTTGCATGCATACTGTGTGTAACACTTATTTCTTCACAAAGGACGTCAGGCCAACAGGAATGCAGTTTAACTGGTTTAGGATTTATGAAAGAAAGGTAAGGAAAAAAAAAGCCCCAAACCTGTTTGCTTTCCTGTGAATCAAAACCTACTTGATCAAATGCTTAAACTTACCAAAACATTGTGAAAGAATCTGAGGCTGGGTTCAGTAGGAATTAAGGACTTGAGATAGGCCTGCAGAAATATTTTCACAGTAATTGCCTGGAATAAAGATATTGTTCTCATGTGTTATGTTAATTTCTGATGTAGCTTCAGCACTTGATGACTCAGAAAAAGTTACTGCTTGGTACTTGCCATCAATATCAGGGCTGATTTTCAGAGGATTTAAGGACATGCACAGGCAGCATTTCTCAATTTGACATCAGAAAATCAAGCATTAGAAACTGGGTTCGTGTTCTGTAAGGGGCATCCAGTTCCTGAAAACATCTGAGTGTCCTATGGGACTTTATCACTGCAGAGGATAGGCAAGCTCATAATCTAAAGTTCAGAGTTAGAGAACATGTATTTGTGATTCCTCTAAGTGGAGAAAAAAAAAAGAAAAAGAAAAGAGACAAACGCTGGTATATTTTGAACCATTTATCTCAACTGAGACCGTTGGAGTCCTCCAGGACGTAAAAAATTTGAATTTCATAATTAAATCAATATTCTTTCAATAGAAGCAGATAACTGTGATCATTTAATTATTCCCTTTAATTAATATGGGCACAGCATTTCTATGGGCACCGAATGTCTAAAGATGCAGAAGCATGACTCAGACCACCTGAAGGCTTTTAGAAGCTGCATCAGCATTTCTTATCTAAAAGAAAAATCCCAATAATGGCTTTCCATCTATCATTTAAAAGAGAAAAAATGTCCATGTACTGTACCTTCCATAAAGAAGATAGAACGTGGCAGTATATCTGATTCATCAGTTTTGTGTTTATTTTTAAACTGTTATGTTAGTACTAAAATTAACTAATTTTAGCACAAACCTAATCAATCAAAGAGGGAACAGTTTCGCCTTGGTCTGAGCCACTCTGACCCTCACTTTCATTAGCTGTGATGCAAAGGAGGCAGAGGGAAACCCTGGCTGGGGGAACAGGATCACTCCATCGGGCAGGAGCTCAGCTACACTGGCTTACGTGCAGTTTGAACTACCACAGGGAAGCCTGTGAACACCAGAGGCACTGGATGCTTGGAGCTGGAGGCTTGGAGACAGTTTTCTAATGATGCATAGTCAGCAAAAGGGTTACAGGTCTGCCAGTGATTCAGTAGCTGAAGAGCTCCCTCACATCCTTATAACTTCAGTAGTTACTGTAAATAACAACAGATGTCAGTAGAATAAGACCCTGCTGTTTTAAGCAAACTGAAACTAACTACAAATCTAGAAATTACTTACAATTCCCTTACAGATGCCCGTACATACAAAGAGCTCTTTACCATCCTACTAACAGTCTTAAGTCCTAATTATGTGTATACATTGTAACACTGATAAACCCTTTTTATTACAACTAAATAAACTCAGAGTGCTTTGAGATCTGTAGACTCACTCCTTTTGCAGCAGCATTTTTATGCTATTTCAAACCATTATAGCATCTTTTATACAGTCATATTTAATGTTTCCCTTCTTCTCCTTCCTGAATTCATTCATCACAAAATAAAGTCACCATTGTCTTTTGCTTAATTATTCTTTGCCTTCTATTGGATTTTTAGCCAGGAATTTGCTCAATAAAACAAACAGTCCCCAAAAGGCAAACAAACTGCAACTGAGGAAAAAGGTGACTTCCCGAGAGCACCAATAGTTCATGAAAACCATAGATACCTGCTGCTGCCCAGTGAGAGATAGGATCGGAGGCTAACACGTTATGAGCAAGGACCAGTCCCTCAAGCCTGGGGCGATGACAGAGTGAGCAGAGGCCCGTGGCACCAGCAGTGCCAACGGCAGGGCGCTGTGCTGCATCCGGCAGCGGCAGCACTCCGAGCCCACATCCCCCTGCCTGTGCTGCTCAGCTTGAGTTCCTCTGCAGCCGGCTGGACTCGTCCTCTTTTACACCATGAAGCTGGAGACAGACAGGGAAAAAACCAAAGGCACTGCTGCTGTGCAGTCCATCTACTGGTTTCCGTGGGCAATTCACTCATAAACAACCAGTGCCATTTACTCATCTCTCATCTACAGGAGTGCTATGCTCCCATTTTGCTTTCACATTTTCTTCTGGGGACAATCCATGCAAACCATTTTTCCTGCTGGCTCACCTGTGCCAAGAGCAGCACATTGACTTCTTGAGACAGTTTCCCATTAGGTAACTCTGCTCTGCTCTGCCATGTCCCTCTCTACCCACCTTGCCTCCCGCACCATGTCAGTTCAGGATCCTCCTCTATGCTGAGATTTTGCATTTTTGCCTTTCCTGCAACCTCACACATCCAAAAGGAATTTCTCAAAATAAATTAAAGGAAAATAAGCCCTTTGATTGCATATTATACTATACTGCTAGAGAACAGCAGTGCCACCAAGTCAAACAAATGAAGTGCTGGTAACCCTAGGAACATGGAAATGATGTTATGGGAATAGGGCAGAGTCCTCAGCCTGTCCTCAACAGCACCAGCTTACTCCAGCAAGGAGGGTCCCTGGCTCGACGCCAGCCTCCCGGCTGTGTGCTGCCTGTGTGAGGGAACGCTGAAACATCCTAAAGCAGCCAGCTAAGGACTCCCTGCTTTAAAGGGTATCCTGAGAGCCAAAGTACCAGGTAATACCTTTCATCCCACAGCTCTGGGCACAGAAGACACTTCTGTGGGAAGAGGTCATACCCAGAGTACCACCACAGCCTTACAAGCCAGACAGAAATCACTGCTGAGAGCAGCTCTGAGACTGCTTAAGCTACTCCAGGGACTGGTTTGGTAACCAGCCACCCTTGGGACTGGTGGACCAAACAGGTGGCACATTTATCTTTACCTCCTCTCTTCACCATACATCCCAAGCTCAGTTTAACTGGGTGAAGCCAGAGATTTCAACAGTTATTTTTCCCTTGGTGTAATGATGCAAAAAGGGGCAGTAAGCCCCTTCACAAGCCTGGCTCTGCCTGTTAAAAATTAAAACCGTTGCACTGCCTCCCAAGAAACCTCAGCAATGTGGTGGTATGTGCACACTAATTCATAATTTGCATAGGTCCAACCATGAAGTTCTGTTACCACTGAGTAAATACACTACAAATGACGCTAAAGGCTTTCCTTATCTCTCACCTTATGCAAACCAGTTTTATGCCTATTTAATTTCACTGGCTAAAGGGGAATGACTCCAGAGTTTGTAGCTGTATGAGATCAGAATCCTGCATGAAATTTCCAGGAGCAAGTTCAATTAATTCATCCATAAACAAAACAGTCTGTGTTTTATATGATCGGGTTCAGGCTTTCTATTTTTGATATGCAACTAACTATGGGATTAAGAGAGTCTGTGTTCTTTCTTAAGAAAGAGCAGCTTTGCAAATCTAAAAGAAACACAGATGACTTTTGGGGGCAACTTCCTCCAGAACAAGAAAGTAACTGGAAGAAAGAAGCAGATCCTAATACTCTCAGGAAAACTTGCTTAGCCCTGCTCTGGCTTGGAGAAATCTGTTTGTGTGCAAACAGAGCCACAGGAGAATAGGGTTACTGTCATTTATTGGATCTGTATTTTCTACCCCTTTGGCCATTTTGGCAGACCACCCTTGTGCACACTGCAACACAGGACATGAGATTACATCTCTTCCTGAAGTGCTTCTGATAACGTACTCAGATAAGGTGTTAAGGACCATGAATTCTTATACTGGCATTACTTTCACCTATTACTCTAGTGTCCTTACTAACATTCAACTCTTCCAGAAGTATCATGCCATACATCACAAAAGGTAGTCTGAATTTTGCTGCACAGGACTGCTGTGTAAGTAATTTTCATATCCAGCATAATGTATGTCTGTTTTTTCAAAACACTAATTTATCTTTTATTATAGCTGACTACAGATTTTCATCACTCACTGCATTTTTCTAATGATTGGTCACTTTGAGGAGGAGAACGGCAGCATTCCAAAACAGATATTCTAATTTCTATATATAATATGCACAGATTACATCACTATATGTGGAACTTATGTCATCAATTATTTTTCATAGTCTAAAATTGACAGCAACTGGTTAAGTAGTTCTGTGACAATGCAACCTTTACATTAGGCTGCCATAAGCATAAGAACACAAAGGGGAAAGAGCTTGCTACAGCCATTTAAGAGCAGTTTTTAGTCCTTATGGTTGTACAGACGGACCTTCCCACACACAGTGAATCAATATACTTCTGTCTGCTTGTTGACTCTGGTGGACTTGAAGCAGCATCATTTAGTTTACCTTGTAAAATGCCAAGATGCAATTAGTTACATAAAAATGCTGCTAAAGAGCAGTCCAACACAAACATGTGTTTTTGCATGGAAACTTAAAAATGCAATCCTGACACTAATCTCTTAAAGAATCCAGATCTTTAAAGAGTCAAACACTACATGAATCAGCATAAAGCAATCCCACATGGCACTGTAATGCATCCTGCCTCAACACAGTAAAAATATTTAAACAGCTACTTTCATTTAAATGATAAGGATTTAGGAAAAAGCACTGCCAAAAATCTACTCAGTATACCTACACCTAATTGTGAAAGTGAAATTCAGACTTTTTTGTGAAAACCTACTAAAATTCAAGAAAATTAGTGTTATAAGGAATGTGCAGGTTAAAAGAAATGGTATTAACAAGGAACAAAAAGTGACTGCACATGGGACGTAATCATTAGTAAAATCCTCTGCTGCTGGAGTTCACACAGATTAACTGTGCAGCTGGATAATAACACTGGAAATGTTTATGACCAAGTGTTATTTGTGCTTCCTTAGTATAAGATAAGGACAATCACATTTCTTGTTCTGAATCATAAACTAATCAACCCAGTTTTCCACCCACTGCAGGGCAGTCTCAACAGATTTAGGGCCAGCCTGTGAAATTAATTGGACATATGGTCTCCAGAATGCACCCCCAAGAATAAACCACCTACACCTAATCACTTAGGCTCAAGCCTGAACCCCATTCCTTTCCAAAACACACCCAAACCAGGTCCTGTAGGCATGTGCTTCCAGAGCCACGTCCTTCCCTGAAGATAAATGGATGGGACACAATGTTTGCTTTTGAAATAGATCTAGGGAAGAAATATTGTCTCAGTGGATAACTGATGGGGTAAAGCACTCAGAAAAAGGGGAGGCTGGGCTCAGTGCCTTCCTCAGCCTAATGGGGATTCAATCCTGCGTCTCCTACTTAAGAGGCATCCAACTACAAGACATCCAAATACAAGAGGCATAGGGATGAAGAGAGAGCACAAGAAAGAATGCAAGCTGTTGCTTCTTCCTCCTTTAGAAGCCACAATTTCAAAGCCAAGCAGCTATTACTGCATTTTAAAAGCATCACAAACCTATTCATGCACCAGGTATGGCAGAAACAGATGAGTTGTTTGGTGGAGCCAACTGCTCTCCACGTGGGGCTTGGATTGGGGTGGGGAAGACAGGCACCTCAGGCTGTGGCATTTCTCTTCATCACAAAAGCACGTCCAAGAAACATCATATACATCTAAAAATAAAGGAGTATAGAGTCTTAATGCCCAAGCTAGTTCAACTTCCAGAGCAGCTACATACACTTGCACGAAACCCTCTTAAAATGTAATCTTTAAAGTCGCAGCTGTATGTGTGGAAGATAAACACCCAGAAATACTGCATGGGATAACATCAGGTGAAACAATGCTCAGTCATTCCAGAGACAGGACATCCCATCCTAAGCCACATTGGGAGAAATAACAGAACTGCAGCATAATGCCATATCCTTCATCTGGGAAGATGCTTATATAAAGAAACATAAGAAAAAAATGCATTATAAGTGGTCTGGGGAACATGTATCTTTCTCCATCCCAAACTTTGACAAACAAACATTTTCCATTACTTTTAAGCAGTTGTGCACAGTTTCACCAGACTGAACAAAAAGAAGATGCACATGAAATGTTTTCAGTATTTTGAACGGGCAACTTAGTAGGTTCCTTTAAAAAATCAAAAAGTGCAACCTCCTAATTTCGAAGACCCAAATATCTGTAACCGGAAGGTAAATAACAACCTTTTGCAAACCGGCATTAGGAAATCACGCCCCGAGTCTGGCTGGACTGATTCAGGGCTTGTGAATGCGGCGCGCCGCGCTGCTGGGGAAGCCGAGCGGCAGCGGCCGGACACGCCGCGGCTGCAGCGCCGGTGCCCGGCACGGCGGGGACACCGCCCAGCCCCGGGCGA